>JZKD02S1739355.1:424165-485083 GCA_000966675.3 Picea glauca
CCAGAAATGGAATGACATATAATATCCATATATAATAGTCTTGCTTTCAAATATATAAAAAATCATACCATTATCCATCAAACAAACTTGGGTCCATTACCCAAACCTGGGCCCTCCAACTTCTCATGGCCATAACTCTCTAACCGTGAGGATTTATGTGGCGTTCCACATACCACTAGAAATAGAATGACATGTACTATCCATATATAATAGTCTTACCTTCAAATATATTAAAACTGATAACATTATACATGAAATAACCTTGGGTCCATTACCCAAACCTTTGTGCTACCATAATTCTCTACTGAACTTTCTCCAAGGGTTGGCATCAATCACTAAGGTTTGACATCAATCTACAATATCACTCTCCAATGGTTGACATCAATGAAAACCAACAATCCATACAAACTTTCCATCAAACTAAGCCAACTTCCTGACAACTTGTAGGTTCTCTAATCGGAAAGAGTCGACGACGACCTGTTGGTGGTTGATGACACTCCTAGTTTGGATGTCGACATGTTCCAAAGCCCAGCTTATCATATCATTATAGGGTACGATTCTTGGTTGTGCAATGATATTATGCAGTTCATACTGTGCTACATGTCTCTGCTTAGCTGTAAAGGATTCTTCATATTCTTCGACAGAGTCATTTGGACAGTTAATGATCTCATGCTCTAAGACATCAAAAACCCGTGTCCAAGTTTTAATGGCATATGCAACTCGCGGAGTTGTGTCTAATAGAACATCTATGTTTGGATTTGAATCATCACCCGATGCGTCAAGATTCTTTGCACCTTTTCCTGGCACCATAATCCTCAAGGAAATAGAATTAGTCTACCTGTCACAAGCGAAATCTATAAGCTCTACACTGAATAAAAAACTGCTAATTGCAAATGCTAGAAACGATTTTGAAATTTGAAGTGCTTTATTCAAAAAAGGTATATCGATCTTTGTATAGCTATACTAACGAAGAATTTATTAAACTTAATGGAACTCATTACCTGGTGATTCAAAATCTTATTTTAAATCATTAAACTTAATCGATCATAAATGTCATTAATACTTCGATGGTTCGCGTTCGAGAGTTTTGTATGTGACAGGGTGGAAATCTCCTGAAGTCCAAATTCACGGAGGAGTTAGTCTCCGAGTAATCACTTTTAATTCTTAATTAAAGATGTTTAAAACGTTGTATTAACTTTAAGTATTTCATAAGTTTTGAATATAGAATAAGAGAAATTTCCTGGAATCTGAAACTGCGAAGTAATTAATTTACTCCTAATCATGACTAATTAAATTCATTAATTGTTTTATTAATTCCTTGAAAACCCTTTTTATTTTTAGTAATCACTTTACTTCGAAGCTTCGATAATCCGGGGATTTTGAAATCAAAAACATCCAAAGAGTAATCTCTCAGAGTGACGTGGTAGGGATGATGTCATTTTGATGATGTGTCAAGAAAAGAGAGGTGCCACGTGTTGCTCGAAAACGTGTGAATCATCCGACATAAATGTCAAAAGTAAGTGCCACGTGTCAACCCAGTGAAATATTTTTAAAGGACACATGTCATATGGCTCATGTACGTAAGTTCTCTAGGAAAATTCATGAGTGGCTATATTCGGGTTTCGAAGTTTCAGTTTTTTCGTTGTTTGGGTTCACTGGAATACCCGAAGTGCGGAGCTGCGAAGCGACCGTTAAAGGATTTATTTTAAAACTCAGGAGGCTTCAAAAATTTAGAGGTCATCAGGACCGTTCGATCAAATTATAGTTACTTATTGACGATAGATACCGTAAGTGGCTTATTGATAAATAACAACCAATGAATTTTAAAAGGCCGCTTTCTAGTTTTTTTTCTTTTTTGGGTAAAATTTGTTTTTAAGAGGTAAAATATATAAATCTCAAAAGCTCAAAATTATGTGTGTTCTAACTTAGGCTCCATCAAGGGATTGTGGCTCCCTTTGAGGCACAAAAGAACAGTTTACCAAGTTCCTTTATTGGGTAAATGGAGTCATTATTTTTTTTGGAAAAACATGTTCCAATTTTATTTACGAATTAATCATACATAGAAAAATGAACTTAACCAAATCTCAAAAAACCTTCAAAACATACTTAATGAATGATCTCAAGTCAGGATAATTAAAATTTCCTTTTCCTGGAATTGATTTTAGAATTGTTTAAGATAATCAAAATAACTTTAACTAAAATATCAGTCTTCGACTGACTTCGTTTGCTTGAAGGTTAAGCAGATGTAACAATTTATTTAGGGAATCCCTAGTTGGTTCAGGATGTAAATATCACCAAAAAGAGAACTAGATGACATAGTATGTTATATGGATATGTATGACAACCTTACAGATATCATAGATATTTCTTCACTCCCATCAATCTTGTTCATTACCCCGGTGAAGTTATCTACNGATTTGTGCTATAATGCAAGGAAGAAGGATCTAGTGAGGTGCACAGATCTCATGTCCTAGGAGAAGTATGGTTTTGAGGCTCTGTGCTTGTAACCAATTGATTGAAGACAATAAAAAAAAAGAGTTGGTGGGCGTAGCCCCGGGGTGGGGGTGAACCACGTAAACATTGTGTTGTTCCACTTTGTGCTTGTCTTGATGTGTTTATAACTTCTCTTGCTAAGTGATTTGATAGAGATAGATAAATATGTTGATGATTTGTGCTAATGATGTGTAAGAATGTTAGATCTGACCTATATGAATGTGCTTAGTGATTGATCTGCTAGATATAACTTGCCTGTTTATAATAAAGTTCTTAAATACATCATATCTGAGTGAATGATGTGATGCTCTATTCTATCTATGCAGTAGTTATTGGTTGAATATTGATGAACTGTTGATGCTAAAGTGATTTGCTAAGTATTATAATCACAGATCTGTGTCCTAGCTAAGGTTGCAAACACTTGAGTCATGCAACCACCCCTGCCTCTACCTCGGGTGAGACTTCATATGCTTCGCAGGTGTTGCCAAAAGGGTCAGTATTTA
Organism: Picea glauca; assembly: GCA_000966675.3. Classification (NCBI taxonomy): domain Eukaryota; kingdom Viridiplantae; phylum Streptophyta; class Pinopsida; order Pinales; family Pinaceae; genus Picea; species Picea glauca. The sequence continues at coordinate 427,162 of JZKD02S1739355.1, forward strand.
GGGTTTTGTTGGTGCGTTGTTTTAGCATTGAACCCTAGGTCTTCCCCTATTCCAACAAATGGTTCCATTGTCAGGACCTGAAACTGTGATTGTTGGAACTGAAGAGAAGTTTTGTGCGTAGAACTACTGCTGAAGTGCACAGTATCGGACCTAAAACTGTGATTGTTGGGAACTAAGAAAGAAGAATTTTTATGCAAATATTCAACCTGATATTGTGAAATATTTATGCGTATATCAATTGTCTCGGTACGCAGCATTCTACTTGACATGAGGAACTCTGTACCAATAAAATAGGTCAAATATGAAGAAAAGAGGTAAGATCTGTAAGCTTTGTGCTCTGACAAAGGTAATAATAGTGAAAATTTATAGATTTGAAGGCTTTGTGCTTTGTAGAAGTAATATTAGTGGAAAAAAAAAATTCAAAAGTATGAATCTAGGTATGTTTGATAGATTCTATCCTAGCTTGAAAACTAGGGTATTAATAGATGAAAGAAGATTTGATATGAATAGATCTGATGTGAATAGTGAAAAATATGTTATACCTATGCATAGAAAGAATGTTTGGACTAATAAGTATATGAAGGATCCTAGAAAGAATTTTTTGCAGGTGAGCTACCATGATCTTAGTACGCAGTACAGGAAAGGTTGGGGATCATTTAAGAGAAAGAGAGGATTAACTCTTTGTTACAATTGTAGAAAACCAGGACATATTGCTAAGGAATGCCCTAGAAGAAGACCTAGTTGTCTTTGTTGTAAAGCTATGGACCATGAAGTTTTGGATTTCCCTAGAATGATTGCTAAGGTTGAAAGAATGAATATGAACCAAGAAAACCCGAAGGCATATCTAGAAACCAGGATTATGACAAAATTCAAGGAAGAATCAGAGAAAGTATTGCTACAAATAAATGAAACCCTGAATGACCACCGACATGTCAGATTATCAGAGATCTTCAAAGAAAAAGAATGCCTTGAAGCAATAATAGGAGACTTCGGCATTGACTGTGTTATGGATGAGGAAACACAAGTGAATATTATGACAGAAAGAACTTGGGAACTTTTAGGAAAGTCTGCTATGATTCCTTCATTAGGAGTGTTATCATTGAAATTTTGTCCACAAATGGTTACAAGAATCCAGCATCGCCAAATAGTTATGAGGCCACCCATGGACCAAAATTACCACAAAATCATTTCAAAACGGTCAAAAACTATACAACGAGTGACAAAAATAAAGTGCACTATGAATACACAGGGCGTGCACGCACATGCGCAAAACAGAAACGTAGGAAAAGCGCACATCCACTTAATGTGTGATTGTGGTTGCTAAAATCCACACACATCTGAGAACGGTGCATTTATGAGAGTGGTCGGCCTCCCACCCACTTTTGGTTCAACTTCCAAGTTGATTTGACACTCAAATTTGGACTGGATCCGAATGGGTGGCTGGTCAAAGACCTAAAAATGCCCTAATTAGCCTCTTTTCACACTACAAGCTGGTTGCACAATACCTCAAAGAGGTTCTATAAAACAAGGCCATGGGTGCACTTCATTTTTAAGGAATTTCAATAGCAAAGTTATGCTGCTACTATTCTCTTGAGGAATCCTCTATTCTCATCAAGAGTATCCTAGCACCATTGCATTGGGAAATCCATCTCACCCCTTGAGTGGATTAGCTTGGAATTCTTTCACCATTTTCATTCAAAGTTGTAAGAAGAGCTTATTTGTGGGGGTCCAAGAGCCCTCCCTTGGAGGAAGAAGGGACTCATAGTCCTCTTTCTTCTTGGTGTTTTCTTTCACTGATATAAACCTTACCATTGGTGACATGAGTCTTATTGTTTCTTTTGTTCTTATGTCCCTATGCTCACTAGTTTAATTGTTATTTTATTTCTTAGTTATTCTTTTATATTTCTTTCTCTAACCATTTTCCTTACAGTTGTCCTGCTTAGAAAACCCAACTAAGCTTGTAAGCACCTTTGTTTTGCTCATCTAGGTGGCAAAAGAGGCACAACATATTGGCGACTCCATTGGGGAGAGGTATCAATTTCCTACTCCATTTGGGTTTTTATAGCTCTTCTTTTGGTTTATTTAACCTGCAAGTGCATTAACCGGCCCAACATGACCTGCAAAACATCCAATTCCAAGTTGAATTGAGAGAATTGCATCCGAAATTTTCTTCACGGTCATGTGTCTATTGTGCACAGGTTTATTGGCCCACAGACACACATTGTGCGCACATGCGCCTAAGTCACAGTGTTGATCTACGCACCTGCACCCAAAAGCTCCTTTTGGTCTGCGCACAGGCGCTCAGTGCACCTCTATCTACATTGAGACCCACGCACCTGTGAAGCAAAATACACATTGTAAGGTTTTTTGTGATTTGGTGAAGGCCCCTAGCCTTCTTAAAATTGATTTCATGCATGTTTTAAGCTGAACCACACTTAGTTCCCTCTTCATATAAAGGGATTAGTCAAAACACATAGGCACTTAGGGGGTTTAAAATCATTATTTCCTCTTTTTCTTTCATTTTTCCACATGGATAGCTTACTTTGACTAAAAGTATAAGTTGGAATCATTTCTAATCACATAAAACTTGCATTGGGACTAGAAGTTGGATAACAATCGCTTAGTATGTTCTTCTCTCACGCTTCCAAGCGACCTTTAGAATCAGAAAAAGATTCTAGGACGATTTCATCTCCCTTAAAAAGAATAAAACCTTTAGGAGAGGAAAACAGCCCCTCTTGGGACTCCTCTTAGTTTATTTTTCAAACACATCTTAAGATTATAACGGGCCCATACATGCCCACATGCTACAAAGATAGGATAGTGTCGAAATTTACTTTCTTAGATTAAATCACTAGGGAAGTTTAAAGGTTTTGTAACGGGCCCATACATTCCCACATGATCACAGTCTAGGATAGTTTCAAAGATTTGCTTAGATTAAATCACAATAGGGAGTTAAAGGAATAGTAAAGGACCCACATGTCCACATGCTAGTTTCCTAGGGAGTTTTGAATTACGCAAGGTTGTACCAAAGGCACTTAGTTAATTAGGTAATCAACACTTGTAAGGACCAAGTGAAGTCCACATGCAGCAAGGTGACACCTAATTCATTAAAAAATTGGCACACTTTCACTCATTCACACACAAAAGTCACTTATCACTCACATAGTTTCTTCTCGAAACGTGGAGCTCAAAGTAAGTTTCCTCCAAAGGGATTCCGAAACACCCCACCCTTTTCTTGACGAAACTATCCACTCCCATTTAAATTCAACGAGGTTGGTTCACACCCCCAATATCTCAAACAACCACATTTAAAAATTTACTAAAAACTCACTAAATTTTTCCTCCACAGGAGCTGCCAAAAGAAATGTTTTAGTCTAGGTAGGATTTCGAGGATAGGCATCCAAATAACTCCCCGTTATCTAGTTCTCACATTGTCAAAACAATAGAAGTTGTCAAATAGGGAACTGAAAATCCTCCAAGTCAAGTGATCCTAACACCATAAGGCAGGGAGATACCCATGAAGGGTTGAAGGCCGAGGTCCGGTTTTTCTGTGTGTCCCCCCTTGAGGCACCCACCTCTTGGACGAGATCCAACCCGTGAACCATTTCTTAGGCTGAAAATCTAAATGTCGCACTTTGACCGAGGTACCTAGTGACCAAATTTTAGGACATCTACCCAGGTGGAAATTGTGGGCTGCAATTGCACCTTGATCAGATTTGGTGTGGCTATTGGGAAATATCGCCAGCTCTTTCAGGATATGCCCCCTTTACCCCTCATTGTAACTGATTATTTCATCCTTCACTAGTTTCTCTTCTGGTGACTCCAGACCCCACTATTGAGTACTATTGGAAGGTCCAGTGCTATTTGAGAGGAAGAACGTTACATCTTTTAGGACACGAGCATTTGTTTTCTTTGATTCCCCATGTGGAAAAAACCCACTTACTCACATATATGCTTCTTTTTCAAAACACTTTATGTATGATGCACTTCTGATTACATTTTGATTTCGATATATATTGTGTTAAGTTCAAAATTTTCAACAAAGGCTCTTGTTTATTTTCTCTCATCACACTTCGCACTCATCCACTCAGCTAGTCAGACATCATAGGGGACCCACAGAACCCCCGTCATTCCAAACGCTTGCTAAACCTCCTGCCTATTTTAGGGGGAGTGCCTAGTCTTGCCAACTCATTGGCACCACCTTCACACACTCCTGTGAGTGCCACTGTCTTAGGATCAGATTTGTTTGGTTCCACATTACTTGGTTCCACTTCTCAAGTCCCTCCGTCCACTCGCTCTCCTTTACACGGAAGTGGGGGGGCAACTTCTTCTCAAGGGGGAAGTACCAACCCACCTAGCCCCCCTCAAGGGTCAGGTTCACAGCACACTCACACCATGGCTGGAACTAATCCTCCACCAACACTCCTGATGCCATATTTGGCCTCTCTTAACATACCAGATCTAAGAAAACTCACAAATGATCCTATATTGCATGACCCCACATGGCCTGTAATGCCCACCAAACTAACTTCAGACATACCCAAGTTTGAAGGAAAGGTAGGAGATGACCCTGCCAACCATGTCATGACTTTCCACCTATGGTACTCTTCCAACAGCATTATGGATGGTTCCATCAGACTACGATTATTTCAACGTACACTCACTGGCCCATCAGCCAAATGGTATGTAGATGAAAAATCGGGGTCCCATGCGACTTTCAAGTCCTTGGCCAAAGCATTTTTTACCTTCTTCCAATTACTAATATGCCACGACAATGGTCTTGAACTACTCTCTAATTTCAAACAAACCTCAGCCACACATATCCCTAATCACATTCACAAGTGGCGTAGACGACGTAGTTTGTGCAAAGATGAAACCACCAAACAACAATGTCTTGACTAGTTTCTCAGATCACTTGTCTCTCTCCTTGGTAAATATGTAGCTTCCACCTTCCCTCAATCAGAAGAAGAAGCCATCAGTAAGGCTCAACAATATGACCTCATCTATTCACAATCGGGGTACTTATACACTGTACTTCCTGATCTCCCAAAATCGATGCCATTCGGTCAAGACAAACCCAGGATGTCTCACTCAACAGACAGATTGATTGGTAATACCACACACCACAGTCCTCAACCCCAACCACCACCAATGTATGGCACACCTCAATATCCGTCGGCATATGGGGGAACCTCTTATTACCCCCCACCNCACTTATCACTCACATAGTTTTCCTCTCGAAACGTGGAGGTCAAAGTAAGTTTCCTCCAAAGGGATTCCGAAACACCCCACCCTTTTCTTGACGAAACTATCCACTCCCATTTAAACTTCAACAAGGTTGGTTCACACCCCCAATCTCTCAAACAACTACATCTAAATTTTTTCTAAAAACTCACTAAGTTTTCCTCCACGGGAGGTGCCAAAAGAAATTTTTTAGTCTAGGTAGGATTTTGGGGATAGGCATCCAAATAGATCCTTGTTATCTGGTTCTCACATTGCCAAAACAATAGAAGTTGTCAAATAGGGAACTGAAAATCCTCCAAGTCAAGTGTTCCTAACACCATAAGGCAGGGAGATACCCGTGAAGGGTTGAAGGCCAAGGTCTGGTTGTTCTGTGCGTCCCCCCTTGAGGCACCCACCTCTTGGACGGGATCCAGTCCGTGACCCATTTCTTAGGCCGAAAATCTAAATGTTTCACTTTGACCGAGGTACCTAGTGACCAAATTTTAGGACATCTACCCAAATGGAAATTGTGGGCTACAATCGCACCTTGATCGGATTTTGTGTAGCTATTGGGAAATATCGCCAGCTCTTTTGGGATATGCCCCCTTTACCACTCATTATAACTGATTATTTCATCCTTCACAAGTTTCTCTTCCGGTGACTTCAGACCCCACTGTTGAGTACTATTGAAAGGTCCAGTGCTATTTGAGAGGAAGGACGCTACGTATTTTAGGGAATGAGCATTTGTTTTCTTTGATTCCCCATGCGGACAAAACCCACTTATCCACATATATGCTTCTTTTTCAAAACACTTTATGTATGATGCACTTCTGATTACATTTTGATTTAGATATATATATTGTGTAAAGTTCAAAATTTGCAACAAAGGCTCTTGTTTATTTTCTCTCATCACATTTTGCACACATCCACTCAGCTATTCGAACATCATAGGGGACCCACAGAACCCCCGTCGTTCCAGACGCTTACTAAACCTCCCTCCTATTTTAGGGGGAGTTCCTAGTCTTTCCAACTCATCGGCACCACCTTCACATACTCTTGTGAGTGCCACTATTTTAGGATCCGCTTTGCTTGGTTCCACATTACTTGGGTCCACTTCCCAAGTCCCTTCGTCCACTCTCTCTCCTCTACACAGAAGAGGAGGGCCAACTTCCTCTCAAGGGGGAAGTACCAACCCACATAGCCCCCCTCAAGGGTCAGGTTCACAACACACTCACACCATGGTTGGAGCTAATCCTCCCCCCCCCCATTGTATATGCCATATTTGGCCTCTCTTAACATACCAGATCTAAGAAAACTCACAAATGATCCTATATTGCATGACCCCACATGGCCTGCAATGCCTACCAAACTACCTTCAGACATCCCCAAATTTGAAGGAAAGGCAGGTGATGACCCTGCCAACCATGTCATGACTTTCCACCTATGGTGCTCTTCCAACAACATTATGGATGATTCCATCAGACTACGATTATTTCAACGCACACTCATTGGCCCATCAGCCAAATGGTATGTAGATGAAAAATCGAGGTCCCATGCGACTTTCGAGTCCTTGGCCAAAGCATTTTTGACATTATTCTAATTAGCAATCCGCCATGACAATGGTCTTGAACTACTCTCTAATTTCAAACAAACCTCAGCCACACATATCGATGATCACATTCACGAGTGGCGTAGACAACGTAGTTTGTGCAAAGCTGAAACCACCAAACAACAGTGTCTTGACTGGTTTCTTAGATCACTTGTCTCTCTCCTTGGTAAAGATGTAGCTTCCACCTTCCCTCAATCCGAAGAGGAAGCCATCAGTAAGGCTCAAAAATACAACCTCATTTATTCACAATCAGGGTACTTATACACAGTACTCCTTGACCTCCCCAAACTCGTTCCATTCGGTCAAGACAAACCCCGGATGTCTCACTCAGCAGATGGATTGATTGGTAATACCACAAACCACAGTCCTCAACCCCAACCACCACCAATGTATGGCACACCTCAATATCCACCGGCATATGGGGGAACCTCTTATTACCCCCCACCCCCTTATCAACAGCCATACCATGTTGTTATTCCTCCGCCCATCAGTGGGCCATTGTTGGCACCCCCAATGCACCCACCTATCCAAACAAGTTATGGTACCCCCTCTACCTCAGCTTAAACTTTAAGTACTAGAGAAAGTGCCATGCCTTCCTATGTACCTTACGGATCACAGCTCCCACAGAATATGTACTTTCCATTTTCGGGTCCTCCACAGCCCATGGCAGCCCCACACCCTCACGTTTGGGTGAATTTTGTTCAACCCTCTCTCATTCAGCAATATCAAAATTTTGAATAGTTGAATACGGAAAATCCGACCCATCCGTCGAATAATGCCAAAAAGAAAGGAAGAAACAGGAGCAATAACAACCCAGGTCAAGGTGGGAATCAACCCCAACAAAACCAACCTACTAGGGGCAACAAGAACCAAGGGAATCAGAACCCCCAGGGTGGCAATAACAACAGGCATCAAGGGAGAAATAACAATACTATCAAAACCTCTTTCCCTTGTTCCCTTTGTGGTGAGTTTGGTCATTATACTCATCATTGCCCCCAAATAATTGATTTCAAATGGATGAAAGACTCAGGTAGTCTACCACATCCTCCAGCACCACCTTCCCCTCAGCAGGCCCCACAACAATACATGCAACAACCCCCCCCAAGTCGTACTGCAAAATCTCATTCCACACCAGGGTGTGATAAACACCCAATAGGACACACAACCTACCCCACCATAGTTGGGACAGTACCTCAATCCAAACAATCCCAAAGATTGTACCATCCTCCTCACCAGTGAGGAAGAAATCCTTCTGCAAACACATAATTGTCAATATTGTGCACCCACTGAGTCTCCTCCCATTCCCCCAGAAACAAACCCAACACCAATGGTACCCTCGTTGGTACTCCCTCACCCTACTACCGAAACACCTCTTCGCATCCCATTGCGTAGGAATTTCCACAACCCCCAGGCTAGGGCGGCTCATAATTACAGTTTGGTTGATGACTTAGCACAATCCCCAGCTGCCATGTCAGTCTTAGAAGTCCTTCAAACTTGTCCCACTCAGCGAAAATCATTACTTTCTGCCTTGGGGGTAGTCGACCCCGTGGATACCCAACTCATCACATTTGATCTCGACAGCGGAGAACCTCGCCTTCCCGCTCTGATCACTTTTCAAATCCCAGTAAAAATTTGGAACATTACATTTCATCGGTGCATCATCGATGAAGGTGAATCTACATGCATTATGTCCAAATCTGTATGGAAGAAACTTGGTTCCCCCGAACTCATACCATCTACCATTACCTTACGAGCTTATGACGGACGACCATCATCTCCTGAAGGGCTCTTCCAAAATGTCCCCGTAGAACTCGGGGGCAAAACCATTCTCATCGACATTGAAGTTATCGACACCCCACTCGATTATAATATCATGTTCGGTCGTAGCTACATGTACGCTATGAAGGAAGTTTTCTCTTCTGTCTTTCGAACGATGATGTTCCACCACAACAGGAAGATCATTACCATTGACCAAGTCTCACATTACGAGCCTAACCCTTCTGCCAACATAGATAACATTCTTCCTCTCATCCACATGAGTCATGATGCATACCCACTCATCGAAATGGGTCCCGGAATTTTCAAAGACCCGTCATTGTTAGGAACTTACCATGGTGCACCACCACTCCTTCATCCTTCCAATCAAGTATGTGTCATATCATCCAACGGAACTGACATAGAGGATACCCTTCCTCCTAGGGAGGATTCTATCATATCTGATGTCCCACCAGTCGTAGAGCTCCCTCCTCACGAGCCTCCTGTGAACTCATCAACTCCACCAGTCCACAATTTCACCTCTCCCCAAGGCCATATCCCAGTTTGGGAGACATTGCCCCAATCCATTTTTCAAATCCCCTTCTTCTACCCTCCACCAGGCATACAATATTTCCAAGTATATGCGTACAATATGGTGTTAGAAATTCTCATTTGGTATTTACATCCACCAGAGATGGTCCCTCAACCATCCCTTCCCCCCCAAATGGAAGGAATCCCAATGACGATTCCCATACTCACTCCCACCATACCCTCTACACCCTCACTCACTATCCTCCCTGCCACAGTTGGGGGCAAGAGAAAGAAGAAGGAGCCCACAGCTCCACTTCCCCCACGCATCCAACCTCCATGCGTGCTATGTGAGAAAGATGGACACCAAACCAACAATTGTCCATCTCTACTCGAGTTATGGAACTTGATTCTACTCAATCAAATACCATCAACGCTCACCACTATAGCAACTACTACCGCTACCACCCCTCAGTCAAGTAGTAAAGGGTTTCGAACCAAATTTGCTTGTGTTATATGTTCAGAATATGGCCATTATACACACCATTTCCCAGCACTGCCATGCTTCTGGTAGACATTAGTTGCAGTACACCAAAGCTTCCAGAATGAACCCAACCTAGCTACATCATCCCTACCAAAAATCACTGACATCCATTATTCCATGACTTTAGTCAATGAACGTATGAGATGCCCTTGCTCTCTATGTGAATCCTTAGATCATTTTACATACCAATGTCCTATGATCATTGCATACAGGCAACGCCAATTGACCCTGATTCTAACCCCGACACCCCCTACAGAATCAATGGTTGACCTTACCTCATCACTCGATATTCTTCATAGCATTACCCCTGAAACTGAGGCACTCTTGATGCCTCCATGGTTCTTGGATGACCTATCCGAGGATTCACCCCCAAATCCCCCCAATTCTCCCATTCATTTCCCTACGGAAATTTTACATCCAACTACCACTAGTACTCTTTAGTACTTCGATATTTGGTTTATGTCAAGCAAACCATCACAATATCATTACATCATTCCCCCTACTTCTTCATCACCAGGGGACAACCACACGACAACAGTCACCGATATCACTCTTTACGACCCCTTGTATTCCCACCAATTCCACTATGACGAGGACATACTCGAAGAGTTAAACACCCCGACTATCCATGGGATGTGCTACACCACAAAGCGCTCTTCTTTCCACAAGAAGCCTCCATGCCTCCTAACCAACACCCCATATACGCGGTTGAAACCAAGGATTTTATCCCATCTGGGCATATCGACTGGTTCAAAAACCCCATTCCTACCCCTGATTATTTTGAAGAAGGTAACATGGCCAACATTTCCCCGACCATCAAAATTGAAATTTCCATCAAAGATGGAGCCATCGAGGAAATCACCATTGGCACCGCATGCACTCTTCAAGAAATCACCATTGGCACCGCATGCACTCTTCAAGAAATCACCTCCTACAAAGCCCTCTTCCAAGAATATCGGGATATTTTTTCCTAGTCATACACAGAAATGCCTGGCCTTGATCCTTCTATCATCGAACATCGCATCAACACCTGGCCTGACATTACCCCAGTTCGTCAAAAACAGCAACCGCTACACCCATCCAAAGAAACGGCCATCAAAGACGAGATTGACAAATTACGTGCGGCTAGGTTTATCTTCTCCATCACCTATACATCATGGGTTTCCAACCTTGTACCTGTTAAAAAAAAAGGGGGCACTATCTGCATCTGCATGGACTTGCGCGATCTCAATCACACATGTACCAAAGACAACTTCCCAACGCCTTTCATCGATCAAATTATCAACAACTGCACAGGCCATGAGGCTCTATCCTTCATGGACGGTTTCTCTGGTTATAATCAAATCCAAATTCACCTAGCCAATCAATACAAAACTGCATTCACTACCCCTTGGGGTACTTTTGCATATCGTGTCATGCCTTTTGGCTTAAAGAATGCTAGCACAACTTTCCAACGAGCTATGACATACATTTTTCACGATCTGGCTCATATCATCCTTGCATACTTGGACGACCTCACAGCTCGATCCAAGAAATGCACCCAACATATTTATGATTTATGGATCATCTTCAAACGTTGTCGTCAGAACAACATCCGCTTGAACCCCCTCAAGTGCGTGTTCTACGTCACTACGGGGCACCTCCTTGGATTCATCATTTCCCAAAGCGGTATTACCATGGCCCCCTCAAATTCCAATCCATCATAGAAATTCCACCCCCCGGGAATTTATGTCAACTCCAGAGCCTACAAGGAAAAGCTAACTTTCTACAGCGATTTGTCCCAGACTACGCCACTCGAGCACACAGTTTCCTTCACTTACTATGCCATGACATCCCATTTCACTAGGATGAGCATGCCCAAAAATCATTTGATGATATTAAAATGACATTGTCTAATGCCCCTTTAATTAGTTCACCCGACTATAATCATGACTATATCCTCTACATGTCAGCATCAGTTGTCTCAGTAGCAGGATTTCTCATTCAAATCAACGATGACGATTGTGAGCCTGTCATTTACTACATTAGTAAAAACCTATCAGGGCCAACCTTGAAGTATAAACATGAATAGAAACTAGCCCTTGCAGTCGTCCTCGTAGTCTAGAAACTGCGTCATTACATCCTGCTTTGCACGACTAAGGTCATAGTAGATTCCAACCTTATGCAATACTTTCTCAGTCATCGGCAAATTAATGGCAAATTTTCCCAATGGATCATTATCCTTCAGGAGTACGATCTTGAATTTTCAACACCCAAGAGAAAGAAATCTCTTGTCCTCATTAAACTTATCACAACCTTCCCCTCTGATACTACCAGTGCCCCCGTCAATACCAACTTCCCCAACGAACATCTCTTTTACATCACTTTGGATGATCCTTGGTATAGCGACCTCCTCATCTACCTCCGAACTTAAAAGTTCAGTAACCACCTCTCATGAGATGATTGTCATCGTATTCACCACCAGGCCCCTTACTATCTCCTCATCAGAGATACCTTATATCGACGAGGGGTCGACACAATGCTTCGTCCATGCTTGACTATTGATGAGGTCGATAGAGTCTTGAACGACTTCCATAGCGGTGCATGTGGGGGGCATCTTTTGGGAATGTCCATTGTTCAGAAAATCATCTGAGTAGGTTATTTTTGGCCTACATTGTTTCATGATTTCATTTATGCTATGAAGCGATGCGAGAAATGTTAGCTTTACACCAACAAAGCACGAGCACCACCTGCTCTTCTCCACCCACTCATTACTGCCATCCCCTTTTGTAAATGTGGCATCAACTTCATGACTTGTAATCTCCCATCCAGCAATGGACATAAATGCATTGTTGACGTAGTCATTTACTTCACTAAATGGGCTGAAGCTATGCCCACCTTCAACAACACCGTTGACACTGCAACGCATTTTTTCTTTAATCATGTCATATCCTGCTTTGGAGTACCACTCCAACTAGTTTTCGATCACGGGAAACACTTCGAGAATGAGATTTTTGTCGAACTCTCATCTTGGTTAGGATTCTCCCACAAGTTTGCCTCACCATATTACCCTCGATCTAACGGATAGTTCGAAGCAGTTAACAAGATCCTCAAGACCATGTTACAGTGCACGGTTAATAAACATAAAACCAATTGGCATCATATGTTATTTTACACACTATGGGCTTACCGTACGGCCGTTAAAATGGCCACTGGTTTCACACCATTTCATCTAGTCCATGGGGTTAAGGCCACTCTTCCCATCGAGTGCGAAATTCCCACCTTACGCACTACAATTGAGCTATTACCCGACACTTCTCCACTGGAGCAGCACTTGTTGAAATTAGAGTCCCTGGATGAAGATTGTTGATCTTCATTACAGAACAATGAGGCAGCCAAAAAACAGTCAAAGGCCACCTTTGATCGCCATGTCAACCTTTGCTCATTTCACGAAGGTGACCTCGTCCTTTCTTACGATATCGCTCACGATACCCTTGGTCATGGAAAATTTGAGTCACTATGGCATGGCCCCTACATTATCCAACATTGCCTCACCAAAGGTGCATACATCCTGGCCTCTCCCGAAGGCCTCTCTCTCAAAGAACTCGTCAACGGGTTATACTTAAGGAAATTTTACGCCTAAGCATATCCATACTACTTTAGGTTATTTCTTTTATAGTGTTTTTAATCTTTTTTCCATCCCTCACATCTAAAATATCATTTGTGCTATTGACAGATGATTCCTCCACTGACCTACCATATCATTTATGCCGACAGCGCCAGCCGTTGGACACAAAATCTCTCTTCGGCAACTTGGGCCCTCTATACCCCCTCACATGAAATGATCCACTCGAGCAACATATGTTTGGATTCAACCACCAACAACCAAGCCAAATACACTGTCGTCATTGGCCTCCTCATCGATGCCCAACATCATTGTATTTGTCACCTTAGTGTCTTTCTTGACTCTCAACTAGTCATTCTCCAACTCAAAAATGTGTACTGTGTTTGTGATCCTTGCCTCTTTCGCAAATACCTGCAAGTTAGACTTTTATCTGGACATTTTGATTTCATTACATTTACACATATTCCAAGACAATTGAATCAAATTACAAATAACTTAGTTAACATTGTGTTAGATTGGCATATATCACATCAATATACCTCTACACATACATAAAAATATCAAAAACCTGTCACAGCATATATAAATTAGACATCATCAACACATTAAAAAACACATGTAAACATCACATAGATCCCAAAATGTATACTCATATATATATAAATCAGTCCACAGTGCCATCAAAATGTTTACGAACAAATATACAAACATCTGCAGGCCAGTGAAGCACCTCGGTACAAAATTGGTGCCAATACACCAAAATGGGCTCACCAGCCTATATACAAAATAAAAAAATACATAGAGCGACACTCAAGGTGCCTCTAGAGCACCACCTCCTCCCTCTCCCTCAGGCAGTGGTCCCCCACCCACTATTGGTCCCTCCAGACCGGGAGGTAACCGTCCAGTCATCGCAGCACCTGCTAATGCTACTCACCGCACCATGGCCTACCACGTCGGCAAAACTCCCACACACTGCTCCAGGATTCCCTCATCCTGGATATGCGACCACATGCCCTTAGGCACACCCTGAAGCACCACCTCCAGGCGGTGGCGAATATCCTCAAAATCTCCCCCGGCATCCACCAGAGGAGCATGCAATGGCCCAGCACCTGGGTCATCAAAATGGCATTTCCTCACTGCTCTCTCATCCTCAGTTGGTCTCACCTTGACGTCCTCACGTCAACGTCTCTCTCCTTCCCACGGCCCTCCCCACGACAGTCTCCCCAGCTCCTGGTGAGCCAGTGCTCTTAGCAGCTCAACCTCACACCTGCAAGGTCCCACATCTAAACATACAAAAGCAACCAAATGATAGCATCAACACCTATACAGAATAAACATGTCATGTTATCTCAAAAATCAACATATCAAACTCATAAACATACCTCGGTGATCAAACACCTCCCTTGGAGGTAACACCATGTCTGGATCACCCTGAAAGTCAACACCAGCGTATGGATACTGCAGTATAACCTGTGGCATCTGCTATCACACCTGTTCCACCTCAGCCATGAAAAAATGGCTGCCCTCACCACCACCATGGAAAACCAAAATCGTCGACCACTATCTCAGTCACGTCTCTCATGCCCCAGGAGTTCCCAATAAAATCCTAGGGTACAACATCGGCACCCTCTCCAAAAACTAGGCCACCAAGATGGACCCAAAAGCAAAGTCCCTTGTGTCGGCAGACTGACATCTATCTAGTTTCCCTACCATCCGAGCATGCAGCATCAACCCCCAGGCAAAGTGCTCCCCATCCAGTGCCCTCCCCATAACCCTCAGCTGACCACCACTGATCCACTGAGTTGCAAGGGACCCATACACCCTCACAATAATCGTTGCTACACAGCGATACGCTAGAGCATCCATCGCCCCGATGCTCACGATGGAGATCGACATGTAATTCTCCCTCGAACAGTACCTATGGCCCAAGGTCACTAATGACATGTCCGCAGGTAACACCGGCTCCGCCGGTAGGGGCATTCCCTGAAAAGGGAGCCCAGTTAAAAAGTATATATCCTCCATAAAACAATGTAGGTCTGGACTCCACATCCATATCAGAAACTATAGGAGATACTCCTGCACCCATGTCAATGGGCACTCGAAGAAATTCAGTAACCCACAGGCTACCAAAGTGGCACGAACCCCTGGCTTCTCAATTGCCACGGCATCCCTCAGCTGGGACCAATCCCGCTCTCGCTAACCAACCGGCATCATGCAAAATGATCACCTACAACCACATAATATAGTCCTAGGTCAGCCATATTGACCATAAAAAACATTAAAAAAGATAATTTTTTCACCTGTTTAGCCTTTCCCCTAAGGCGTGGTTGTTTAACCCATAGGCGCGCACATATGCGCGCTTGTTCACCCCACAGGCACGCACATATGCGCGCATGTTTACCCCACAGGCGTGCATGTAGGTGCACTTGTCCATCCCACAAGCGTGCATGCATGCGTGCCTACCCACCCTACAAGTGCACCTCCATGCACCCCTATCACGAACACAGGCGCGCATCACAGTGCACCTGTCCACTACACAGTCGCGCATGAGTGCGCGGTTGTGTAGAAAACAGGCACACATATCATGCATGCCTTTGTCCCCCCTACAGGCGCACCCATGCATGGTTATCCAAATAACAGGTGCGCACCCATGTGCATATATTTCTGGATCGCTCGTGCAATGGGGGGGGCACACCCATAAAACCCCCTGTACGGCCCTCCATACAGGCCCTGCCCATAAATGGAAACCCTACTTCTATGCAGGACGATAAGACTACTAACCTAAAGCTCGCTAGTACTGAATCGACTGCCTCGTTCTCCTAGAATCTCCAAATCTCCTCTGAATACCTCTCGTCTGGTCACTCTAGCAGCAAGTACAAATGAGGTGGCAATGTGGGCCCTACAACTATATATAGGCCTTTCCGGCAAACTTCCAATCACCATTTCGAGAGCTCCGGGTGTCCATTTTTCGATCTGTCTTTAGCCACGACATTAGCATCCCATCATCTGCATCAAGACCATCCTCGGGCTAGTTTTTATCCTTAGCCCCCGGGGCACCATTTTTTCATCCCCCGTCCAGGTACGCATGCTCATGTTCAAAATTATCAAATAAATGCTTGTATGTTCGATTCTCTTCAGATATTGTTCACATCGGGTATTCGGTTTTCATGTGTTCAGGTACTTGGGAATCATACATCAACACAACCCCTTCAGGTATATAAGCAGCATTGGCATGTAATCATTCCCTCTGAATCTCAGTTTCATCTCCAGCCACACCCTCTGACATTTGCCTCTAGGATCCCCATCTTTGGCTCTGCAATACCAACACCTCCATTGCATCTTAGGTATTGTCACCTGGTAGCACTCTCCCCCACATGACTTGTCCCATTCATTGCACCCTTTCACACTTTGACACTCATGTTGTTTTTCAACCCTTTAGGGATGGGAGTCTCGATATTCTTACATCATGTCGCGAATCAACCACATACTCCTTCTCCCCATTTTGCTAGCTTTCCCATTGGACTCCTAGATTATCTCTTCAAGGTTCTATTTTGACTGCACCTCTGCAGTATCATGAACCCTCCATTTCATCCACAAATCAATTTGCCCCTCTACAAATTTCCCTCCATTTCACCTACCTCATACAGAAACCCACCCATGGGTCCCCCACCCTCCACCAGTTCTCCAAGAAAATTGCGCCCTAACTGGCCCAACCATATTCCATTGGGGCACCCATTTTTGTATTTGTACACTCATCCCAAATTATTCTTTATTTATTTGGTACATTGTAAAAATCCTTTGTTTCTAGCATTTACATATCCTTTTGTCATCACCTTCGACGACCTTCTTCCCTTCTTTTTGGTAAACGCAACCCATGTCTCCCTTGGTTGGGGCACTCCTTATCATCTACCCCTGTTGACATCATCCATATACTCTGAGTATCCCATAGGCCACTTATCTCTGCCCTCTGAGTTTGTTCACTTTGTCCCGCCTCTGGCACAACTTATCCCTTGTCTTGTTGTCCCCCTGACACTTGACCTAGTTGAATGGTTGCGGCCACTTATACCTCACACATACCCCCAACCAAGGGCAGTCTTGAGTCTCCATACATCATGATTTCATCCATGTACCTCCTCCATTCCTAACCTCACCTAGTAGATTTTACAAAGCTCTTTGCTTCTCAGAATCGTGTCCCCCTTTTTGTCGACATCAACATAGTTTCCAGAAGGGTGACAATATCTTGACTCTCATTGCCTTTCCAATGAGAGGTATCGGACGACACAGGGAGAACCAAAATCACTCCCTACTATCATTGACCCCCGTAACATTCAACTTCAACACTTTCTCATGTTATGGTGGGTCTTACTTTGCAACTATTGCAGTTATTCCTCATATTTGTTGAATACCTCTGAACTTGGCTGGGCTATCAATGCCCATAGAATCTATGATATTTATTATAGATGTCACTGCCTACTATTCAGAGTATGTTCCTCTGCATAATTGTCTTCTACCTTTCTCTTGACCACCCTCGAGGGTACTGCAGTTGTCTACATCAACACACCATTCCTTTTTTAGTTACATGACACGAGCATAGGGCATGTCTGCCTCGTTTGTACACCGTTTATTTTTACACACCTTATGGAAGGTTGGGCTACCAAGGTTTCCTTCTCCCTCCAATGGGTAACTCTTGACAATCCCACTATCACTCTTTCTTACAATGGCACTCTCAGTAGAAGAAACATTGGTGGATTTCAGCTATACGTATGCTCCTAACCTCATCCATCAGGGGGCATCTGTTATCACTGAAATTTCATCTGCAAATGGTTACAAGAATCCAGCATCGTCAAACTATTATGAGGCCACCCATGGACCAAAATTACCACAAAAAAATTTCAAAAGGTTCAAAAACTATACAACCAGTGACAAAATTAAAGTGCGCTATGACTACACAGGGCGCGTGCACACATGCGCAAAACAGAAACGCAGGAAAAGTGCGCATGCGTCTGATGCGCGATTGTGGTCGCTAAAAGCCACGCACATCTAAGAATGGTGCATTTATGAGAGTGGTCGGCCTCCCACCCACTTCTAGTTCAGCTTCAAAGTTGATTTGACACTCAAATCTGGACTGGATCCAACTGGGTGGCTGGTTAAAGACCTAAAAATGCCCTAATTAGCCTATTTTCACACTACAAGCTGGTTGCACAATACCTCAAAGAGGTGCTATAAAACAAGGCCATGGGTGCACTTCATTTTTTAGGAATTTCAATAGCAAATTTATGCTGCTACTATTCTCTTGAGGAATCCTCTATTCTCATCAAGAGTATCCTAGCACCATTGCATTGGGCAATCCATCTCACCCCTTGAGTGGATTAGCTTGGAATCCTTTCACCATTTTCATTCAAAGTTGTAAGAAGAGATTATTTGTGGGGGTCCAAGAGCCCTCCCTTGGAGGAAGAAGGGACTCATAATCCTCTTTCTTCTTGGTGTTTTCTTTCACTGATATAAACCTTACCATTGGTTACATGAGTCTTATTGTTTCTTTTGTTCTTATGTCCCTATGCTCACTAGTTTAATTGTTATTTTATTTCTTAGTTTGATTTTTAGTTGTTCTTTTATATTTCTTTCTCTAACCCTTTTTCTTACAGCTTTCCTGCTTAGCAAACCCAAAGAAGCTTGTAAGCACCTCTGGTTTTCTCTTCTAGGTGGGAAAAGAGGCACAACAAGGAGGAATAGGGTTATTCAGAGGAAAGTTGATAAACCTATGTGGAAGGCTCGCTCAGATACCTATGAATGCCAATGGAACTTCAATAGAAGAAGATTTTGAGATTATTAAATTTATCGAGGAAAGTGACCCATTTACCATGTTATTAGGAAAACCTTGGATTGATAGATATCAAGCAAGGTGAAAGGAAGAATAAGAAGTTTTGGAGCAGAAGAAGCAAGAATTAAAAGATTTCATGACTAGAAGGATTGCACACTTGATCGAAGTACAACAGAACAGATCAAAGCTATTTAACACTAGAGACCCAGATGTCGAAGTTGCAAGAACAATAGAGGATCCATAGAAGATTGAAGTGCCTATCCCAGACAAAGAAGAATTATTATCTGGCAACCCTAGGGAAGAATATCAACAGCACGAAGTGACTAGGTCAAAAGAAGACAAAAATTACAATGGAAAAAAGGAATACCGAGACGAAGCTCAATGGAAAGAAGGCTAGAAAGTTAAGTAAAAAGAGAGCTAAGATTGATAAGTTGCAGAAGGCTCTAGAGGGAAGCTCTCATAAGGAAAAATTGAAAAATTGGAGCTTCTCCAAGATATCATAACAGCGACACATGGCACTTCACCATGGCAAAGCAATATAGTCGTTGGGGACATTATAACCGTTATATCAATGATCTGAATGGAAAGAATTCCATTTATGGCCAGCCGGCTTTCCATCCAACCGTTGGGACCATGCCATAATGGACAGAACCAATTTAATAAAGGCCTCATACCCATTGCAAGCAACCCATTGTTGATTTACCTATTTATCCCACCACGCCATGCACCAAGAACACTTTTTCCAATTGAGAATTTGAGTCTGTAGACTAAGTTGAGTTTATATAGTGATCAACGTGATTATGCTCTCTATATTGTTACTGTGTCTAAGCTACCCCCCAAACCTGATATTGTTAACCTCGAGCATCTATGTCAGATGAGTTGAGTGTTGTAGAAAAATTTGTTGAGGAAGTTTTGATCGACCTCATGAAGGAAAGAATCATGTCGATCTCTACATGGATACAAGCATCATCCATGAGAGCACTGCCGGCCTCTCCATCCACTACTCGCGGAGCAGGACCATCCTAGTCGTCTGATGAGAAGAGAACTAAGACTAGGGATGACTTAGCGAATGCTAAACTGATCCCAACTATCTTACCCACCTATATACCACCTTTAAGAGGTGTTGTAAACTACGATATCATACCTAGATATTTCGAGTACGCCTTGGTCACTGCATACCTCCTGAAGGAGATACGCGCAGTACGAGCAGACCAAGATATGATCGCAATGTTGAAGTTTAGCGACTTGAACCTTGGAGAAAGAAAAGTATACAACATGTTAGCCCCACATAAGTATCTGACTAGAACAAAAGGGAAAAACTCAAAGGTAATTCCCCAAGCATGGACCCATAACCTCGCACAGTCCACCCTACTCAACGTCATGAAAATTCCCCACTTCGGAAGACACCAAGAGGTGAATGCATGTGTCAAGGTGATGTTGTCTTGTTACCATGGTGGATATTTGTGGCTAAATTTCCGTATCACAGTTGATCCAAACTTGATCAATGGGATCATGGGTTTGAGTATGCAAGGACCCGACCCACAAGATTTCTATCTTAGAAAAGCCATGGATCGCGCTCTCGCACAAAGGATAAAGGAAAAATATGGCAATTTCAAGAAGGGCACGTGAGGCTACAAGGTATCCTCTATTCATAATGGTGTAGTGTTCCTTGCCTATTATTTGATTGTAGGGAAGTTAGCACGCAAGAACTGACCCACCCAAGTGATTGGTTTTGTAGTCGACCTCATAGGGAAGTGTGCAGAGGGCCTATAAATGAATTGGGCGAAGTACCTAGTGAACCAGTTGGAACTTGACTACAGAGAAGCGCAAGATCAAGGATATGAATTCCATTTCAGCTGGCTCTTGATCCTAATTGCTTTCATTTCCTGGGAGATGTCGGAAGGTGAGACCTTCCCAGACATCGAGCCTTTTCGAACCATTGGTCGTGAAGTTCAGTACATTATGGTACTCAAGTGACATGAATAATAAATGGCATTCAAATGTCATATTCCATACATACTACAATCAACTGAAGATAGCCATACATTCTGAGCCTTGCATGACACTGAACACTATACATCAATTCGGGCTTTGATGAAGTTCAGGGCTGATCGGCATTTCATTTATATCACAGCGTGAGCCGACGAGCACAAGAAACAAATTAAATCCTACTATAAGATGACAGAGGAGGACATAGAGGATATTACTAAGGATAGGTTTGCTGACCTCCTTATTCCATCCGACCCTGTAGAGATATCCGACATCGACAACCCAGAAGTTGCACAAGATACACCCGGACTTAGCAAAAAAAAGAAGACTGACGAAATACAAGATTTAAGCAGTGCCTCGGTGAATACTGCTTCCATGTCACCAAAGAAAGGAGGTGATGGTGAAGAGATAGATGGCACAGAATCTGAACAAAGGAAAGGTGAAGTAACACCACCCAGAGACAAGGAGGACCCCTCAAATAAAAGCAAGGTTTCCCCCCCGAAACCTTCCTCCCGAAAGAGATCAAAAGCCCCTATAACTAATATGCAGACCATCCTCACCTTTGATTATTTCAATTTCATCATAGCATCCCTGAACGATGCTTCATTGGAGATAGCAGAGAAGCAAGAATATAAGCAGAAGGAGATGTACAATAGAATTGAGGTCAAAATCCAAGGGGTGAAGTAGGCACTACAGTCCATCCATACAGTCTCCACTACACCTCTTCCACTGGGAACACCAGAACCGGGAGATGAGCCAGACCAACTCCACCAGCTCACTGATACAGTCGAAGCTCACCTTCAATGACCACAAGAGGAAACAGCGCAAGCCACCCAGGATTCAGTACAAGTACAGGGAGTACTTGTAGAACAACATCGAGCTTTCGAACAAGAAAAGAGTGCTCTCCAAGCGAAGTTCGATGAAAAAAAGGCACAGTTGCAGCAAGGCAAGGAATAGTTGCTCACTGAGAAACTTGAACTAAAGGAAGAAATCAACAGAGTATTGTGCTCTGTGACTATCATAGAAGTAAAGGAAGAGGATCAAGTCATGAAGCAAGTAGCACAACTTGAAGAAGTGATCCAGCAGCTACAGCAACACATCACAGACCTAGAACTACACATTGTGCCCAAGACCCTAAAGGAAGTAAAGGACCAAAGAGAAGAAACTGCCAGGAGAACCATTGAAAGGCTAAAGGCCCTTACCTTAGAATGAAATAAATTAGTTGATCATAGTGCCCAAACATATGAGAAACTTACCGAGAACCCAGAGTTGCAGGCACTAGAGTTGCGGGCACTAGAGTCGCAGCGCTAGGAAGCAAAGAAGCACGCATAAACACTAGTGGCACAGCTAAAAGCCCTGATAGTTGTGGAGAGAATTAAGAGATCTCAAGAGAAGTGAATCACCCAGCAGAAGATCCACATTATCCAAAGAATATTTATGGAAGTAACTCAGAGAATCCAACCTGTACAAGACAAGGCTTACCAATTGTTTTTAAAGGTCGAGAGCCAAGGAGCAGAACTGGAGCAGGTTAGCACCACAACTGAACAGCGCCTGGAAGGACCTGTGAATGATGTAGTCATTCAAGAGTTTGTTGAATAAGAGCTTGTAGCACAACAGCAAGTTGAAGCAGTTCGATCCAAGCTTAAAGCATTCAAAGAAAAACTTCCTACATCAGAGTGACTCAGGACGAGTCACGGGTGAGTGTTGGGGGCTTGTTGGCCCTTGACCAAGTTTTGAGGGATCTAGTCAAGTTTGACCTATTTTTGGACTTCGACAGCCTGTCGAAGGAGGAGCACATGATGAAGCGGAGATCATGGATATTGACCCCTTTTTTGGGTCCTTTTTGGGTTTTTGGGATTATGTAACGAGCATGGGATGTCGGCCCATGGGTTTACCCATGTTTAGGCCTATTTTGTAATTTATAAATAGATGTCTAGGCTATGTAAGAGAGGATAAAGGGATCTATGTGATGTGAGGCTAATAAGCTAAGTGCTAAGTGAAAGTATGGTTTGTAGATGCTCTGTGCATACTGGGATAGACTTGCAAAGCTAGGTGCAAGGTATCATAACAAGATGTGAAGTGCTTTGTGCTATAATGCAAGGAAGGAGGATCTAGCGAGGTGCACAGATCTCATGTCCTAGGGAAAGTAGGGTTTTGAAGCTCTGTGCTTGTAATCGATTGATTGAAGACAATAAAGAAGAATATTTGGTGGACGTAGCCCCAGGGTGGGGGTGAACCACGTAAACATTGTGTTATTCCACTTTGTTCTTGTCTTGATGTGTTTATAACTTCTCTTGCTAAGTGCTTTGATAGAGATAGATAAATGTGTTGATGATTTTTTCTAATGATGTGTAAGAATGTTAGATCTAACCTATATGAAGGTGCTTAGTTCTTGATCTGCTAGATATAACCTGCCTGTTTATGATAAAGTGCTTAAATACATTAGATATGAGTGAATGATGTGATGCTTTGTTCTATTTGCACAATAGTTATTGGTTGAATATTGATGAACTGTTGATGCTAAATTTTTCTGCTAAGTATTATAATCACATATCTGTGTCCTGGCTAAGGTTGTAGACACTTAAGTCCTGCAACCACCCCTGCCTCTACCTCAGGTGAGACTTCATCTGCTTCGCAAGTTTTATCGAAAGGGTCGGTAGTTAGGGTTTTGCTGGTGCGTTGTTGTAGCGTTGAACCCTGGGTCTTCCCCTGTGCCAACACAACATAATCCTTATTTTTTTCAATGTGTGGCCCGAACATGATTGTAGGTTTCTCATCCTATAAATTGATAACATCAGCTTGACATTCACCATCATAAAAATTTATTTCTTTAGCGATTTGTTTTTTATAGATCGTGTTCCTAGCAAGTTCAACCAAAGGCATTGGAATTTTAATTGTATTAAGTTCATTCTCTAAACTGAAAGTCCCAATTGGTTTTTCAACTTCCCTGGTCTAAAATTCAACCTCTGTATTTTTTGGCATCTTAGTCTGTGCTACTTTCATTTCAACTTGCTTTGTTTGGGCAACTTGCATCTCAGTTGACAGTTTTGTAATTTCTACCTCATTTGATTTATTTCATGATAAAATATTTTTCGGTGGAATATTTGCAGAACTTTTTTCTCTTGGCCTCAAATCATATTTATGTTGAATCTCAACCATTATTGAGTCAGTGATACCTTTGTATGTAAATTCCCCCAGATTATTGATGGTTTCATCATTATTAAACAAAGATTCCATATCTAAGGATTTCTCATAATCATGTTTGGTTAGGTGAGGCTCAAGATCATCATTGATGAGGTTGTTTATATCTTCCTCTAATTCTTCATAATATTGCAACTCATCTCTCTATATGAAATTATCATTTTTAAACGAAACTTGAATCTTTTGATCCTCATTTTTTATTTTCCTCTATTGTATCTGAGGATTAGGGTTTCTCCTGAATTGATTCTGAATGCATGGATCAGGTTTGGCTTTTTCTATTTCCATCCTAGAAATTTTGTTTGATAAGTATTTAATAATTTTGGCCATCTCATCCATTTTTTCCTCTACGGAATTTCCATATCTAGAGGGCTCTGTATGTTCTTTAAAATGCCTGGGTTCTTTGGCTCCCATCTCAGATTTAGTTTTCAACTTCCTGGATGCCATCATATTTGATTCAATCTCTATAACATCTTCTTGCATCCCCACTAAAGTAGTGGAGCTTCTTTCTCTCAAAAGTAGAGCAAAATCAAAATCAAAAGCCCCTGCAAAAGTGACTTTTGCAGCTGGTTGAGAAGGTTTAACTTCGACTAGGATTCTGTGATAAATCTTATTAAATATTTAGATAAATTATAGGATTGATTCAGAATTCTTCTAATCTTTAGATAAATTATAGGATTGATTCAGAATTCTTCTTTCTCAAGGCTCTGAATTCAGTTAAGTAATAAAGATGAATTGATTTCTCTCCTCACTGCCTTAGGAAGGAAGTTTCCAGATCATTATACGATCGTATAGAACGTACTAGAAGTCCTCTGAACCAAGTTCTCACATGTCCTTCAAAAGTATGTATTAACGGTATCATGTAAAATTCCTTGTGCTCAATGCCAAGAATATCATCAAATTGATCAAAGAAGGATATATGTTATGTTGTTGTTAGATCCCCTTCTCCTGTGAATTTAGGGAGTCTCTTCATGTCATTTTTGGGTAAATCATGCAGGACAATAGGAAGAACTAAGGGAGAATATCTAGCGGTGACCTTGGCAAAGATTCTAGGAGGTTGATATTGTCCACCAACCCTGTACCTCTGGCACCTCCATCACTGACCATCGAAAGTCTAGGGGATGTAATTCAAGGACTAAACATGATATTTTAAAAAAATTCAAAAGATTGATCTACTGATCTTTCGACTACTTCGGGTTGTTGTGAATGAAGTTCAGGAAAATGATCATGAGAAGATGGAAGATCTAGATGAGGGGGAAAAGGAAAACTCGAGCTTGACTCATCAGGTTTACCTGATGTATAGATAGGAGAGGTAATAGGGGATGAGTTTGAGTATAGAAAATAATCTTCAGGGTTTTGGGAAACAAAAACTTTTACTTTAGGAGGAGAAAGAATCGAATGAGTATTAATGATAGTGGGGATTAAAATGGATCCTTTTTTTTCACTGGTAAAAGTATCTATCAATGAAAGAGGGATGGTCTAGTCAATCTCAGATTTTACTTCAGGAACAATTACCTCTGCAGTTTCAAGTTTAACTTCGGGTTTATTTGTTGATTCTTTTGTAGAATGAACTTGTTTAAAATTTTATTTAAGAGTTATTTCTTCAGTGGGAATCTTGGCATTAACTTGCGTAATTATGGGTTGGTGGACCTAACCTACCGATGCAGAAGTTTTTCTGAGATAACCCTTTGGTTTCAAAAAAAAATCGAGATCCGAAAATCACGTAGTCTTCTTTTTGCCCATGTTTTTCTTGGTATTATTTCGACCAAATGCCAGTTTTTTATACGATGGAATCACCGGGTGAAAGATGAAGTAAGCCTTATTCACGTATTCAATCTTTTTTCACCATCAAAGACCAAAATTTAACTTTGTCATTCTCCCAAGGAAAATTGATTTCGTTTTTCTGTCCCCGGTAATGGCACCAAAAAGATGTTGTTCCTGAGATTTATTCTAAGGCTCAAAGAATAATGTCAGGCATCAAAGGTTTTAAATGAAATGTTTTTATGAGTGTTTTTTTCTACCTTCAGTTTTTTGAGAAATAATATTTAAAAGAGATTAATGATAAGATAGTACAAAGATTGTATCATGTTATCTAAGTCTCAATTATAATGTCAAATGATGTAGAAATATTTACAAAATTGTTAAACAAATTTGGGTAACAATTACAAATAAGTCTCACCTTGTTTGCATTGAAAGAAAAGTAGAAGATGCACCCGTGAAAAGGAGATAAAAATGCAGTAATTCACACAAATCACAGGTCTTGTTTTACTTACAGTAATAACAGAGGAAAAGTTGTTACTGAATGAACTTCTGGTATAATATGATCACAGTAGATGTAGTACTAAATTGCAATCAATCTCTCTTCAAGAATTATAGAAAGAAATTCAAAGAAATGGACACATAGAGGGAACACATAACTCAAATTGAATGAAACTTAGAATCTCTATCTACACTTGTATTAATACTCAAAAAGAGTTTATCTTTTACATTCGGCAAGAAGTATCCCCTAATAAATCTAAAATCTTTGTATTTATACAAAATTTGTCACAACAGAAAGTCGTTGGACTTCCCATAATATTTGACTAAAAATAAAATGCATCCAAATAAAATAACACCATGCAAATATTGTTGAGTTTTGCTAGTGCTTCCTCTATATCTTCATCTGCTAGTAGATTTGCTTATTTTCCTTTGATATTTGAGCTGGGTACACATGTCCATTAGAGCCACGACAATCATTCGGCTTACTATCTTTACCATTTGATCTCGTTTCCATATTTCCCTTCAGATGAGTTCACTGGGATAAGGAATTGCAGTTGAAGACATGGGGGGGTAATTATATTAATAGCTCAACGTCACCACATTAAGCTATGGCTAACGGTTATAGAGAAGAGTAATTGTTCACGAAAGGAATTATGGGGGAACAAGTGTCCAATAAGGAGGTGGGATGAGTGGATGCAAGAATGCAAGTGGTAAGGATAGACTGGGTAAGTGAATGTTGGAGGGAGAAAGGTAGAGTGGGTGAAGAAAGTGGACGTAGTGCATTCTTTTTCATGTTTTCCTAGATACACTAGCCTTTCCATGTTCAATGCATTGGGTGCACCTATCCATTAATGCTACCACGAATCTTGAAGGATCAATCCTTTAATTTAGTTTAAAAGCAAACGTCTTCTTCTGTATTTGTGACATCTTCTCCTAGATATTGTTCACCTCTTGTACTGTGACATGAAACTGTGAACTTGGATTAGCCAACCATTCATTTATTTTAAGTAGATCAATCTGGCTCATCTCTTGGATGGATGCCTGAGTATCTTCCTTGTTCTTTCTGGAGCTTTGCTGGTTCATTTCTATTTCGATCTACCCCAAGGCCTCTGAGATACTATTCCCTTCGAACTCAATAAACTTTTTATTTATTGAAGATAATGCCTCTAGACAATCCTATTTTACATCTCTGGAAAGTTTCTTTCCTTCTTCCATATTTTCTTCCCAGGATTTTAGGTCCATTTCACCTCTTACTTGTTCAGAATGAGAGAGAAGGGGAAGACTAGGGGTAATAGCTCTCTTCTTCCATATGATAACTTCTTGAAACTTAGACCGGGATGAGCAAGACTCTTTTTCCTTGACAGAAATATCCTTTAGGGAAAGGTCTACTACCTAATAGCATTTATAAATAGCATCTACTTTTAGATAGAGTTCTTGATGGGAAACTTCCAGCCTCTCATTGGATTTGGATGCTTGTACTTTGAAGGCCAAAATGTTTATCATTATGTTCTCTGTTAGGGTCAGTCTGGTCTACAGCTTCTCAATCAAGTTTTCACACTGAGTGATCACTCCTTTGTTGGTATGTGAACTCTGGTATAGCATCTCAAGGTTATCCTGTAGCTGCTTGATTTGACACTGATGACTAGCTCTGATTTTCTCAAAGTACCAATTCATTCTGCTTCAGACAGATTGATCTATACTATATATCTCATTTTTCAATTGTTCTACCAAGAGGCATTTTTGTCGTAGTTGTTTGGTTAAACTGTCTACTAACCATTAATTGGCAGTGGAAAAATCCCCTAACGAACCTACAACTTCTTTTGCAAACTCTAGACCATCATTGTCTTTCTCGTCATACATCAATCTTTGCCTTTTAGTGATAACTCCATCCTTTTGGTGATATTATCTCTTCACGATAGATTTCGTTTCTTACTAAAGAAGAAATCTAAGGGAGTAATATATTCGAGCAAGATAGGAGTAAGATCACCTACAAAAGTAAGTTCGGAAATAGGATTTCCAAAGTTGGTTTATAAAGGGGTTAATGATGTGATATGAGAACTAATTTCGGTGGAAGGTTCTTGTCCTGTTGTATTCGGGGTGCCAGAAGGAGTAGCTAGTGTTGAATGAGGGACAACTTGTCCCATATTCATGAAGGCTTCGAACCGAGCTAACACTTGTGGATCATTCAGTCCTGACAGTGACACTCTTATTTCATGAAATAACACTTCTAGGCTTTTGGGACGTCCTCAATGTTGGAAATATTGTCATTGATGTCAACAATCGAAGTGATGATGAAAAAACAATGTGTAGAGATTGAATGAAGTGATGATGTCAAAATAGTGTGCAGAGATCGAAAGAGTGAACAGGAAAAGCGAATACTCGAATGATCAAAGCTCGGAAGGAATAACACATTGCATAGAGAGGAAATCTAGTTTATTTTTTATTACAATAGGATCAACAATGTTCCTATGTTCTGAAGATGGAAGAAATGAATTGCAGAATGAAGTCGACCATGCCAGCAGAAAAGGCGAGAAGCTTTAGTAGCCATTCGATCAAGAAATTAACGACAGTGATTGTCTCAAGTAATGGGATTTATCCCACAATGGAAGCATGAATAAACACATATAGGTTTATATACACATCTCTCTCCATAGCTTATCGATGCGTAGTGAAAAGGTATGGTGGGGGCTCTAGTTGTTTGGACTCCATGAGAAGCTTACTAGCCTGGAGCCCAGGACGACCTGTCAGGCCCCCTACCTTTTGGTCAAAGTGACAATGACTGTCAATCTGATGACAAAGGATATCGACTGTTATATCTAGGAGAAGTTGCACGATGGTTAGTTGTGATTTCCTTCAGAACTCTAGAATTAGAGGATTTGGAGTGTTGAGGAGTCAAGGATCCTGAACTCACGAATTTTGAAATTCTGAAGAGTTCCTAGTTGTCGGTTGGAAGGCAGGCACGTGGCATAAGATCAACAATTCAGGGATTCTTGATTTAGAGAATCAATGATGAGAGTTGTTTAAAACCATGAAATCCGAAGCTCCGAAGTGAAGGAGGAAGACACGTATCAAGGTCCACATCATCTTGAGTGATGTCAATGACAGACCACGTCAGCAAAGCACGTCAGTGAGGACACATGGCTCAGTCAGAAAGTGACAAGTATCAAGTTGAAATTGGCATTTCAGGCACATGTAAGTCACGAATCAGAGTGACACGTGGCAACTACTTGTTATGTGCCAAGTCATCAAGTGACATCAGCGAGTTTACGTCACTTTGGGAGTCTTATTTTAGGATATTTCACCACTAGAAAATACTTTGAAGTTCAGAAGTCCTGAAGGCCGAAGTTCTGAAATACACATGAGATTAAGGGACATGCATCAGTAGATTGACAACTTTTGAGATTTGACATGATGGAAGTAATGAAAACCCGAAGGGAAAAGTGAAAAAATTACGACAGCGATCCATCTCAATGGGTAATATGAGCCGTCTGATTTGACCAACAATTTTGTGATCGAGAATTCTGAAATATTGGAAGTTATGAAGACCTATAGGTCGAAGTTTCGAAACTCTGACAACCGTCCATCTCAGTTGAAGATCGAATCATAATCGTTGAAGTTGATAAACATGATTAAGTCATGATCGTTATATTAAATGATAAAAGTGGTAATATGAGTCATTCGATCATTTCAGGGATATTGTATTCAATATTTTTGGTATGTTGGAAGAAACAAAGTCCCGAAGGACAAATAACCTGAAATCTCGTAAGCTGCTTATCTTAGCGAGTAATTGAATCTTGACCGTTGATTTTAAGGAAGCACTCGTTTGGTCTAATTGCCTAAGCGTGAGGTCACTGCCATTGGTCATATGGTAAAAAGGTTTAAAGGGGAAGAATGTAAGTTTCTTAGTTGGTAAGACAGTGGTTCTGTAAAGCTCGGTCATATGAAATGGCTTGAAGGAAGCGCCTCCATAGAATTTGGTTTCTGTGAAAATAGCAGAGTTTAGAGATCGAGTTTAAAACATGAAATTGATCCATATCTATGATCAATTTATGAAGAGTCTTCGCGCTAAAAATAAATAAATAGTAGTTTTGGCCCTCGACCAAGTTTTGAGGAATACTTGGTCATAGTTGATCATTTGGTACTTCGACTACCTGTCGAAGACAGAGTGCATAGTGAAGCGGAGATCACAGGATCTTGCCACCTTTTGTGGAACCTTTTTGGGTTTTTTTGGAATATTGTAAATGGAAAGGGATGTTGACCCTTGTTTAGGCCTTTTTCTATGTATAAATAGAGGTCTAGGCCACGTAATAAAGGAGGCCCTGTCTAGTCGATGGCTTAGTGAATAAGTTGGATCTATGTGATCAGAAGTCTATGTGATTGTAAGAGCTCTATGCATGTTGTAATAGTGTTGAGTGCACAGAGTGTGAGAAGGCTTAGAGCTTGGATCTACCCGAGGAAAGAGGATCTAGAAAGCTGTGTAGATCTCTTGTCCTATGCAGGGTAAGGGTCATTGAAGCTTCGTGCTGTAACTGTTTGACCAAGATAATATAAAGAAGGCTTTGTGGACATAGCCCCAGGGTGGGGGTGAACCACGGTAACTCTGTGTATTTTTCTGATGTGTTTGTCTCTCTCTTGATAAGTGCTCTGATATGTTTAGATAGATTTATTAATGCTTTGTGCTTATGAGATATGAATGCATGCTAGATGTGATACATAAGATGCTAAGTGCTTAATCTATTGAGTATAACTTGTTTATCATTACTAAGTGCTAGATCTAAGTAATTATTGCGGTGCTCTGTGCTTTCTGTGAAGTGTATTAATGAATTTATGTTAGGAAATAATTGATGCTAAGTGCATTGTAAGCAAGATAATCACAGATATGTGTCCCAGATAAGGTTGCATACACATGATTCCTGCAACCACCCCTACCTCTACCTTGGGTGAGACTTCATCTGCTTTGCAGGTGTTGCTGAAAGGGTCAGTAGTTAGGGCTTTGTTGGTGCGTTATTGAGAATTGAACCCTAGGTCTTCCCCTGTGCCAACAAATGGTTCTGTTGTCGAGACCTGGAACTGTGATTGCTGGCAACTGAAGAAGAAGAATCTTCGTGTGAAATAAGCTTTGTGCATAGATTTGTTTCCCTAGTGCGCAGTATGTTGTTTGACCTGTGAAGCTTTGTGACAAGAAATAAAGGTCAAATCAAAAGAAGAGAGGTCAGATCTGAAGGAAAAGAAGTCAGATCTGCAAAGAAAGAGGTCAGATCTACAAGAAAAAGGTAAGATCTGTAAGCTATGTGCTTTGATAAAGGTAAGAATAGTTAAAAGTCTTAGATCTGGAAGCTTTGTGCTCTGTAGAAGTAAGATAAGTGAAATTTTTTGTTTCTAAATCATGGATCTAGGTATGTTTGATAGATTCTATCCTAGCTTCAAAACTAGGCATTAATAGATGAAAGAAAGTTTGATATTGATAGATCTAATAAGTATAGTGATAGATATGTTATACCTATGCATAGAAAGAATTTTGGGACTAACCAATGGATGCAGGATCCTAGATAGAAATTTTTGCAGGCTAATCGTTATGATCCTAGCACACAGTACCTGAAAAGTTGGGGATCATTGAAGAGAAAGAGAGGACTAACTCTTTGTTACAATTGAAAAATGCCCAGACATCTTGCTAAGGAATTCCCTAGGCGAAGACCCAGTTGTCTTTATTGTAAGGCTATGAACCATGAAGTATTGGATTGCCCTAGAATGATTGCTAGACTTGAAAAGCTTAATATAGAGAAAGCAGGAGATCAAGAGACCAAGATTATAGCAGAAACCCATAAAGAATCAGAAAATATATTGCTACAGATGAGAGATACCTTGAATGACCACCGACATGTTAGGCTATCAGAGATCTTCAAGAAGAAAGAACAGATCGAAGTGAGAATAGGAGACTTCGACATTGACTGTGTTTTGGATGAAGAAACATTGGTGAACATTATGACAGAAGGAACATGGAAAGCTATAGGAAGACCTGACATGACCCCTTCATTAGGAGGAATAGGGTTATTCAGAGGAAAGCTGGTAAACCTATGTGGAAATATCACTCAGATATCTATGAATGCTCAAGGAGCTTCGACAGAGGAAGATTTTGAGATTGTTAAGTTCGTGGAGGACAATGCCCTGTTTACTATGTTACTTGGTAAAACTTGGATTGAGAAAGATCAAGCCATAAAATAGGAAGCAGAAAAGGAACTAGAACAATAGAGACAAGAGTTAAGAGACTTCCTAACTAGAAGGATCACACAGTTGATTGAATAACAGGAGAATAGATCAAGGGTTCTTGACCCCAGGAACTTGGATGACGAAGTTGACAGAATGCTAGAAGAACCATAGAGGACCAAAAAATATGTTGGACAAGTAATACCCGTGGATCTAAAGAAAGAATCTCAGCACTGTGAAGTTACCATGCCAAGAGAACAAAAGAATCAGAATGAAAAAAGGATGACCGAGATGAAGCTCACTCGGAAGGCTATAAAACTCATGAAGAAGAAAGTGAAGTTGGAGAAATTATCAAACTTTCTAGAAGAAACCCTATAGAAGGAAAACATGCATAATTTGAGCTTTGTCGAGATAGAAGAACAGCGACATATGGCACTTCACCATGTCAAAGTAATATAGTCATTAGACGACGATATACCCATTCTGTTGATGGCCCAAACGGCTCGAAAGAAAGTTATGACCTATTACCTGACCATTAGACTACGCCATAACAGACAGATCAAGAGTTAATGGACCCTCCTCTTCATTGCAAGCAGTCTGTTACAGCTTTACTTACTTAATCTGTCGCGCCATGCCCCGAAGACACTTTTTCCAATTGATATCTTGAGCTCACAGAATACCCGCATTGTGAAATAGTGACTACCCTGCCTTACTCTCTACTTGATTATGGTACCTTCATCTCATTGACAACCTAAGAAAGTGATCCTAAGCTTACATGTCCAACGATCTTAGCGCAGCAAAAGAATCGGTGAGAGAAGTACTCGCTAGCTTAAGAATCGAAAGAGTTATGTTGGAAAGAGGAATGTCCACCAGAGTCCAAGCCTCATCATCAAGAGGAGTAGCAGCTTCTCCATCCACTGCTCAAGATGGACCATCCCAACAGACCACCGAGAAACGTACTAAACATAGAGATGACATCGTGAACACAAAAATGATCCCGAGCATCCTACCCTCTTACATACCTCCTCTGAAAGGTGAAATCAACCGTGATAGTGTGCCCTAATATTACGACTATCCTATGATCATCGTGTACCTACCGAAGGGTGTGCGCGCAGTTCGCAATGAGAAGACCAAGCTCGCAGCATTGAAGTTTTGCGACTTCAACCTTGGTGACCGAAAAGCCTACATTATGCTTGCCCCACACAAGTATTTGACAATGAAAAAGGGGAAGAATTCCAAGATCGTCCCTTAACAATGGACGATGAACCTCACACAGTCCACCTTACTTAATGTAATGAAGATTCCACACTTTGGCAGGCACCAGGAGGTGAACGCTTGCGTAAAATTGCTACTGGTGAGCTACCATGGAGGATATATTTGGTTTAACTGGAGTATAATGATTGATCTAGAGCTAATTAATTAGATCACCAAGTTGAGCATGCAGGGCCCTAACCCATAATACTATTACCCTGGAAAGACCGTGGATCGTGCTCTTTCACATAATATTAAAGAGGCCTATGGAAATGTTTAAAAAGGCACCCAAGGTTACAAGGTAACCTCTATTGATAGAGGCGTAGTGTGCCTCACCTGTCAGATGATCGCAGGAAAGTTAGTTCGCAAGAACAGACCGATGCAAGTATCTGGGTTTGTAGTTGATCTCACAGGAAAATATGTAGGAGGAGTCCAAATGAACTAGTCGAAGTACTTAGCAGATCAACTCGAATTGGATTGCAGAGAAGCGCAAGACCAAGGATATGAGTTCCACTTTAGCTGGCTTCTCATCCTGATCACCTTCATAGCATGGGAGATGCCATAGGATGTCTTTTTTCCTGAAACCCTACCGTTTGAACCATTGGCTGTGAAGTTCAGTACATTATGGTACACGACAAATATGAGCAGGCAATGGCAGTCGAATACCCTCTTTCACAGATACTACATCCAATTGAAGACCGCGATACAAGCCACACCTCACATTACTCTGAACACACTCCACATATTTAGACCCTTAATTAAGTTCAACGTGGACTGCCACTTCATATACCTAACTCCACACGTTGATGAGCACCAGGCACAGTTTCATTCCTATTATAAACTGACAGAAGAAGACCTTGAAGAGATCACCAAGGAATGGTCAGTAGACCTCCTCGTTGCAGTAGATCCAATGGATATTTTAGATATCAACAGCTCAGAAGTTGTGCAGGACACACCTGGGCCCAGTAAGACAAAGAAGACAAAGAAGACAAAGGAGATGAAGAAAACTGAAGAGGTTCAAGATGTGGATAGCCACTCTGTAAGGACAACTTCTGTCACACCAGATGGATAAGGTAATGACAAAGACCTAGAAGAAGTTGAACATCAACCATAAGATGAAGTCAAAGTTCTAAAGAAAAGAAAAGGGTCACCTTCAAAGTCTTCCATTAAGAAGAAAGCCAAAGAGACCATGACCAAGATGAAGACCACGCTCAATCCAGATGTCTTGAGCTTTCTCCTCGTGACTTTGAATGAAGCTATAGAAGAGATCACAGAAAAGAAGGAGGCCAAGAAAAAGACGATGTATGACAGAATTGAAGTTGAGATCCAAGGAGTATAGCAAGCCCTCCAGTCTAACCGTGAAATCTCCACTGCGCCTATGCCAGAAGGAACACCCGAAGCAAGAGACAAGTCAGTTCAACTTCGTAGGATTTCTGACCTAGTCGAAGTGTGCCTTCGAAAAGCAAAAGAAGTAACAGCACAGACCACCCAGGCCCTAAAGCACGCACATGAGGAAATCATAGAGCAACACCAAGCTGCACAGCGAGAGAAGAAGGCCATCTAAGAGAAGTTTGATAAAGAAGGCACAAATGTCAAAAAGGAGAAGGAGCAACTTCTCACGAAGCAAATCAGGATCGAAGAAGCAGTCAACAGAGAATTTCGCTCTGTGACTAGCTTAGAACATAAGGCAGAAGAACCCATAGAATTCCAAGTAATGAAGTTTGTTGAAGTCATTCAGCAACTGCCACAAAGAATATTAGAACTAGATCTCCAAGCTATATTGAGTACTCCACAAGAGGAACGTGAACAGTGAGAAGTGAATGCCCGAAGTACAGTAGAAAGGATTAAGGCACTCACTGAAGAATGTAAGAAATTAAATAGTAGAAGTGTGCAGATACATGAGAACCTATCTGAGAACCCTGAATTGCATAAATTGGAGTCACATCTCCAGGAGGTGAAGTACCAAGCCGAGAAGTTATAGGTACAGTTGAATTCCCTACTGACCATAGAGAAAATGAAGAGGTCCCATGAACAATGCATCGTGTAGTAGTAGATTCATATGATCTAGAGCAAGGTCATGGAAGTGACACAGAAAATTCAACCTTTGCAGGATATGGCATGTCAACTATTCTTATAGATTGAGAGCCAAGGGACAGACCTAGAACAAGTCGTGAACATAGGAGAGTAGCGCTTAGAAGGACCAGCTAGTAACACACTCATTCAGGAGTTTTTCAAGCAAGAATCAGTAGAAAAGTAATAGGTCAAAGAAGCTAGAGCGAAGCTCGAGGCCTTTGAGGAAGAGTTACCCAGAGAAGAGTGACTCGGGATGAGTCACAGGTGAGTGTTGGGGGCCTGTTGGCCCTCGACCAAGTTTTGAGGAATACTTGGTCATAGTTGATCATTTGGTACTTCAACTACTTGTCAAAGATGGAGCGCATAGCGAAGCGGAGATCACGGGGTCTCGCCACCTTTTGTGGAACCTTTTTGGGTTTGTTGGGAATATTTTAACGGGAAAGGGATGTCGGCCCTTGTTTAGGCCTTTTTATATGTATAAATAGAGGTCTAGGCCATGTAAGAAAGGAGGCCCTTTCTAGTCAATGGCTTAGTGTATAAGTTGGATCTATGTGATCAGAAGTCTATGTGACTGTAAGAGCTCTGTGCATGTTGTAATAGTGCAAAGTGGACAGAGTGTGAAAAGGCTTAGTGCTTGGATCTACCTAGGGAAAGAGAATCTAGTGAGCTACGCAGATCTATTGTCCTATGTGGGGTAAGGGTCATTGAAGCTCTTTGTTATAACTGCTTGACCAAGATAATATAAAGAAGACTTTATGGATGTATCCCTAGGGTGGGGGTGAACCATGGTAACTCTATGTACTATGTTGATGTGTTTGTCTCTCTCTTGCTAAGTGCTCTGAAATGTTTAGATAGATTTACTGATGCTTTGTTCTTATGATATATGAATGCATGATAGATGTGATACATAAGATGTTAAGTGCTTAATCTATTGAGTATAACATTTTTATCATTGCTAAGTTCTAGATCTGAGTAATTACTGCGGTGCTCTGTGCTTTCTGTGAAGTGTATTAATAAATGTATGTTAGGAAATAATTGATGCTAAGTGCATTATAAGCAATATAATCACATATTTGTGTCCCAGCTAAGGTTGCAGACACCTGAGTCCTGCAACCACCCATGCCTCTACCCCGGGTGAGACTTCATCTACTTCGCAGGTGTTGCCGAAAGGACCGGTAGTTAGGGCTTTGTTGGTGTGCTCTTGAGCGTTGAACCCTGGGTCTGCCCTTGTGCCAACAAGTAGTTAATGATTATGGTGAAGCTAATTGAAGAGGTGTGATGGTCCAAACAAAGGGACACGATGCTTCACACACACTATTTTGACTAATATATATACATGAAAGAGTGGGAGAAGAATGTGTCTCTACAGTCCAAATCAGAAGATCAATAGCTGAAGCATATTCCAAAAAGAAAATCTATATACTTATGTATTTAGGGTGGTTGGGTGGAGAAAGGGCAGGTTGGTGCCTACAGAGGGTGTTGATTCTTCCTTGTCAGTTGTAGCTGACTAAACAGGGGGTCGTAGCCTCCTAGAAGTTGGTGATGGTAAACCAAGGTGTGGGTGCATCCTGATCAGTTGGTGTTGATCAAAGAGAAAGTGCATCTTTTGTCTATGTAACATGTAAAACAATTTTTGCATTTAATAGAAAAGAGTTTGTGGTTTTCCCATTTGGGTTCCACGATTAATTATTGTGTTAAGATTTTGTTTGCATTAATAAATAAAAATTGACATAATTGTTGTGTCATTGATTCACCCCCCCCCCTCTGAGTGACAGAATCTGATCCTTCAATTGGTATTAGAGGGAGGTTCCTTCATCATAGTCTAACAAACTTAAAGGTAGATCTTGAATATGGATCAACAAGAAGGAATGTCTAACAACAAAGCACCATTATTTAATGGAGAAGGTTGTGCTCTATGGAAAATAAGAATGAAAAACGTCATGTTGGCGCTTAGTTTTGATATTTGGCAATTTTTTGTAGACGGTTACATTGCACCGACTACTCCACCCAAAGACTCTAGAGGAATGAAAATCTGTAATGATAACTCAAGAGAAGTTAATGGAATTCTAGCTGGGTTGACTAACTCTATATGTCTGAAATTTATGCATTGCAAATCAGCCAAAGAAATTTGAGACAAAATGGAGGTTGTATATGAAGGATATGACAAAGTCAAAGAATCCAAACTACAGACCTATAGAACTCAATTTGAAAACCTGAAAATGAAAGAAGAAGAAAATATTGTTGAATACTTTCATAGGGTAGATGAAGTGGTCAACTAAATTAGAGCAGTAGGAGAAGAAGTTACAGATAAAACCATTGTGCAAAAAATACTAAAGTCATTACCAACGAGATATGATGCAAAGATTTCGTCAATTGAAGATAGATCCGATCTAATCTCACTCACATTTGACCAGCTCCATGGGATTTTTATAGCATATGAAATGAGAATAGGAAATAATAAATCAGCAAAATACGAAATGACTTTCAAATCATCCAAGACAAATATAAATCAGAAGCAAAAACCTCAATCCTTTCATCATGAAGAATCTGATGTGGAGGAAGCCAACTTCATTAGAAAACTTCAGAAAGGATCAGGGAAGTACAAAGGCAAGATTCCTTTCAAATGTTTTAATTGTGGCAAATTTGGTCATTTTGCATCCAAGTGCCCCTATCCCAAGGAGGACCTTGAAGAGAAAGAAAACAAAAACAATCAATACCAGAAGAAGGAAAAACCCAACTACAAGAAAAATTTCTACAGAGGGAAAAAGAATTTCTACTCAAAAGAAGAAGACAACAACTCGTCAGAGTCTAGTGACAACGATGAATCTGATGATGATGAAGTTATTTTCTTAGGTATTGAAGAATCTAATGAGATAGAAAAAATTAAACATGATAAGGAGTTAGAATATGAAGAAAAAGTTAATATAGAGGAAGAACTTCTCAGTGCCTTAGATAAATTAAGAAAAAACAAAACCAAATATAGAAAGTTGAAAAGTTTTGTAGTTGAACATAAAGAAAAATATGAACAAAAAGAAAAGGAGATGGAAAAACTTATGAACAATCTGAAAAAACAAATCTTAGAAGAAAATAAGATCGAAGAAAGTCTGGAAAAGTCTCTTGAAGAAAAACAAATAACTGTTGAAAGGATGGAGGCAGAAATAGTTCATCTGAAAAAGGAACTGGATGCAAAAATTATTCAAACAAAATCTGAAAATAGCTCTAAAATATTAGATAAGATTATTACAACGCAAAGGGATTTTGGAAATAAAAATGGAATATGTTATTCTCAAAAGGAAAGCCATATTAACTTAAAATCTTATGAATATGCTCTTCACAGTACATTCAATAAGAAAAATTAAGAGAAGATAAGTAATGATCAGAACTCCGGAAAATTACCTCCACCCATCAGGAAAGAAGGAAAGACAATACCAAAGAAGTTTTACCAAAACAGGTATCCTCACATTTTTCCTAGTTATTTCTTTGCATGCTCTAATTTTGGACACAAAGTTATAAATTGTGGAGCATATAGAAAGAAAAATCTGAAGGTTAAGAATTATATCCTTAAGGATAAACAAGCAGAAAATTGAGTTAAGAGCAGAAACTATAACTCCTTTGAACCTCTACAAGAAGGGGACTTACAATGCTTCAGATGTCATAACCATGGACATAAATCCATTAATTGCAGAATAATGGAAGTCTCAGAACAACCCAAGTTCATTAGAGAGCAAAATAAACTTTGGAGAGTAAAAACATAAAAAAGGGAATGTCTTATTTCCCTAAAAAATCAGGATGAAAAGGATCTCTGGTATGTTGACAGTGGATGCTCGAAAAACATATGATAGGTAACAAGGACAACTTTTTAGCCTTAAAGAAACAAAAATGTAAAGTTACATTTGGTGATAATGCTTCAAGTAACATACTTGGGAAAGGCACTGTGAGCTTGGGAAAAGACAAAGATAGAAATGTACTACTTGTCGATAAATTGAAGCCTAGTTTATTAAGTGTCAATCAAACCTATGATCAGGGATACTTCTACATCTTTGATTCCCAAATATGTGAGATTAGGAAAGAATACAAAGGAAAATTATTTGGTATTGCTCCTAGAACTCCTGAAAATGTATATATAATAGATGCAAAATTGAATGAGTGTCATATAAATTTTGTAGATGAAATTTGGCTATGGCATAGGAGGTTGGGGCATATTAACTTTGACAATCTTGTGAAATTCAGCAACCTTGGTGCAGTAAGAAACTTGCCAAAAATTGTAAAACCCTCAAATTTTATGTGTAGACACTGTCAACTAGGGAAGCAAACTAGGGTAAGGTTCAAAACAAAAGATTACACAACCTCTAAACCTTTAGAGCTTGTTCACACTATCCTATGTGGACCTACGAGAACCAAGAGTCTACAAGGAGAGTCTTACTTTATGTTGTTCATTGATGAATTTACTAGAATGAGTTGGATATGTTTTCTCAAAGAAAAATCAGAAGCACTCAACAAATTCAAAGCCTTTAAAACCCTTGTTGAAAATGAAAAGGAGACAAAAATCAAAT
This sequence comes from Picea glauca, assembly GCA_000966675.3. Classification (NCBI taxonomy): domain Eukaryota; kingdom Viridiplantae; phylum Streptophyta; class Pinopsida; order Pinales; family Pinaceae; genus Picea; species Picea glauca. Next base: position 467,773 of record JZKD02S1739355.1, read on the forward strand.
GTCTTAGATCAGACAATGGTGGTGAATTCACCTCAAAAGAGTTCGATTTCTTCGATGAAACTCATGGAATAAAAAGACAATTCTCTATTTCCAGAACACCTCAACAAAATGGGATTGCTAAAAGAAAGAACAGAATAGTTCAGGAGGCTGCAAGGACTATGCTCAATGAAGCAATATTATCAGATGGATATTAGAGGGAAGCTGTAAGCACAACTATATACATATTGAATAGAGGTCAGCTCAGGGTTAATAGTGATAAAACTCCTTTTGAACTATGGTTTGGAAGAGCTCCATCAGTGAAATACTTCAAAGTCTTTGGAAGTAAATGCTACATCAAAAGACTAGATGAGAGTCTTGGAAAATTTGATGCCAGATCTGATGAAGGTATTTTTCTTGGATATGCTTCAAACAAGAAGGCATATAGATGTTGCAATATTATATCACATAAGATTTTTTAAAGTTCATATGTCAAGGTGGATGATCTAAAAACAATAAGGATCAAAAATCAAGAGACCATATCTAAAAATAAAGATAAAGATGATGATGAGACATTTGAAACAGAACTAGAAGAAGTAGAAGACAATGAAAAAGAAAGGGAAGAAGATGATATGGATACTAGTGAAAGTGAAGAATATAGTGAATATGGAGAGATAAGAGAAGAATTCCCAAGAAGAGATACAAAGACACCCTCAAAAATTATTCAAAAAAATCATCCTGAAGAACTGATTATTGGAGATATGAATGATGGAGTGCAAACAAGAAAACAACTATTGTATCAAACAGAATTAGCACTAGTGTCACATCTTGAGCCAAGTTCAATCAAAGAGGCATGTAAAGATGAGAACTGGGTTAAATCTATGAATGAATAATTGAATCAAATTGAAAGAAATCAAACTTGGGAACTAGTTCCTAGACCAAGAGATAAAAATGTCATTGGAACTAAATGCGTATATAAAAATAAAATGAATGAAGATGGGAAAGTAATCATGAACAAAGCCAGATTAGTATGAAAAGGTTATACTCAAGTTGAAGGAGTAGACTATGAAGAAATATTTTCACCTGTAGCCATATTAGAGGAAATTAGGATGTTCTTAGCTTTCTCTAGGTACAAAAAATTTAAAGTGTACCAAATGGATGTCAAATCAGCATTTCTCAATGGAAATTTAGAAGAAGAAGTCTACATTGAGCAACCAGATGGGTTCCAAATAACCAATAAAAGAGACTATGTTTGTAAATTAAAGAAGGCACTCTATGGATTAAAACAAGAACCCAGAGCATGGTATGCAAGGCTAGACTCTTGTTTACAAAAACAAGGCCTCAAAAGAGGATCAATAGACAACAATCTTTATTGCAAAATTGTTGGTAATAACTTGATCATTGTGGAAGTGTATGTTGATGATATCATATTTGGTAGTAATAATAAAAAAATGAGTGAAGACTTTGCTAAGATGATGCAGCAAGAATTTGAAATGTCTATGCTTGTTGAACTAAATTTCTTCCTTGGATTACAAATAATACAGTCCAAAAACGGAGTCTTTATCCATCAGACTAAATATGTTAAGGATATGCTTAAGATATTCCAATTAGAGGATTACAAAATTGTCAGTACACCTATGACATTTGGATGAAAACTAAGCAAGGATTATGAGTCCAAAGATGTAGATCCCAAACACTACATATCAATGATTGGCAGTTTTCTCTATGTAATAGCTTCCAAACCTGATGTCAAGCAAGTTATTGGGATGGTGACTAGATTCCAAGAAGAATCAAAGGAGAGTCATGTTCAAGTTGTAAAAAGAATCTTTAGATATTTGAAAGGAACCATAGATCTTGGTTTGTGGTATCCTAGCAAGGACTCATTCACATTAAAAGCCTATTCAGATGTTGATTGGGAAGGAAGTGTAGATGACAGAAAAAGTACAAGTGGAGGAGCATTCTTTTTGGGAGAATCACTGGTTGCTTGGATAAGCAAGAAACAATCCTCAATTTATTTGTCTAGCACTGAAGTTTAGTATATTGCAACAGCAGAATGTTGCACACAAGTGGAATAGATGAAACAAAGTCTACAAGACATCAAAATAGTATTTGAAGAACCCACAATTATCCATTGTGACAATACAAGTGTGATAAGTCTCTCTAAGAACCCAGTCCAACACTCAAAATCGAAACACATTCCCATAAAATACCACTATCTAAGAGATCAGGTTGAAAACAAGAACATTAAATTGGAATATGTTCCAACATAAGAACATGTGGCATATATTTTTACAAAACCCTTAAACAGAGATATATTTGAATATCTCAGGCAAAAATTGGGAGTCATACTTCTTCCTACCTAAAATATCTCAAGAAAATGATGAATCAATTGGCACCTATTAAGGGGGAGATAGAAATCAATGACAGAAGGTGTCATTCAGTTATGACAAAAAAAAAAAAAAGATTGATTGCAGAAGGAGTTACCAGTGGTTAGAGAAGTGTTTATAGAGACAGATGATTAGAGAAGAACCCTTTTCCATTGATGTCAAAGGGGGAGAGAAACTTCATAAAATAAAAGCTTCATAAGAGGAAAGAATCATCATAGGGGGAGTTTTGAATATGAAGTTAGTGTGTTTCCCTCAATGAAAAAGGGGGAGATTGTTGCAAATATTGTCATTGATGTCAACAATTGAAGTGATGATGAAAAAATAGTGTGCAGAGATCGAACGAAGTGATGATGTCAAAACAGTGTGCAGATATCGAAAGAGCGAACATGAGAAGAGAATAATCGAATGATCAAAGCTCAGAAGGAATAACACATTGCACAGAGAGAAAATATGTGTTTATTGTTGATCATGATAGGATCAATAATGTTCCTATGATCTGAAGATGGAAGAAGTGCATTGCAGAATGCAATCAACCACGCCAGCAGAAAAGGCAAGAAACTTCAGCAGTCGTTTGATCAAGAAATTAACGGCATTGATTGTTTCAAGTAATGGGATTTATCCCACACTTGAAGCATGAATAAACACATATAGGTTTATATACACAAATATCTCCATAGCTTATTGACGTGTAGTGAAAAGGTATGGTGGGGGCAGTAAGTGTTTGGACTCCATGAGAAGCTCACCAGCCTAGAGCTCGAGATGACCTGTCAGGCCCCCTAACGTTTGGTCAAAGTGACAATGACTGTCGATATGATGACAAAGGATATCGATTGTTATATTTGGGAGAATTTGCACGGCAGTTAGCTATGAGTTCCTTCGTAACTCTGGAATCAGAGTATTTGGAGTGTCGAGGAGTCAAGGATCCTAAACTCGCGAAGTTCAAAATTCCGAAGAGATCTTAGCTGTCAGTTGGAAGGCGGGCACGTGGCATAAGATCAACAATTTGGGGATTTGTGATTCAGAGAATCAGCGATGATATTTGTTCAAAACCCCAAAATATGAAGCTCTAAAGTCAAGGAGGAAGACATGTATCAAGGTCCACGTCATCTCGAGTGATGTCAATGACAGACCACGTCAATAAAGAACATCAGCAAGGACACGTGGCTCAGTCAGAAAGTGACAACTGTCAAGTTGAAATTGGCATTTCAGGCACATGTAAGTCACAAATTAGAGTGACACGTGACAGCTACTCAGCATGTGCCAAGTCATCAAGTGACGTCAGTAATTTTACGTCACTTCGAGAGTCTTACTTCGGGAGATTTCACCACTAGCAGATACTCTAAATTCCAGAAGTCCCAAAGGCTAAAGTTTCGAAATACACATGAGATTAAGGGACACGCATCAGTAGATTGACAACTTATGAGATTTGACATGTTGGAAGTCACAAAAACCTGAAGGAAAAAGTGTCTAAATTATGACAGCCATCCATCTCAGTGGGTAATATGAGTCGTCTGATTTGACTGACAATTTCGTGATCGGGAATTTTGAAATATTGGAAGTTATGAAGACCTGTAAGTCGAAGTTCTGAAACTCCGACAACTATCCATCTCAGCTGAAGATCAAATCATAATCGTTGAAGTTGATAAACATGATTAAGTCATGGTCATTAGATTAAATGATACAAGAAGTAATATGAGTCATTCGATCATTTCGGGGATATCATATTCAAGAGTTTTTGTATGTTGGAAGCAACAAAGTCCTGAAGGACAAATAACCCAAAATCCTGTAAGACGCTCATCTCAACGAGTAATTAAATCGTGACCATTGATTTTAAGGAAGCACTCAAGAGCTCATTTGGTCTAATTGCCTAAGTGTGAGGTCACCATCGTTGGTCATTTGGTAAAAATGTTTAAAGGAGAAGAATGTAAGTCACTTAGTTGGTAAGCCAGTGGTTCTATAAAGCTCGGTCATATGAAATGGCTTAAAGGAAGCACCTCCGTAGAATTCGGTTCCTATGAAAATAACACAGTTTAGAGATCGAGTTTAAAGGATGAAATTGATCCATATCTGTGATCAATTTATGAAGAGTCTTCACGCTATAAATAAATAAACAGTAGTTAATGATTATGATGAAGCTAATTGAAGAGGTGTGATGGTCCAAACAAAGGGACATGATGCTTCATACTCACACTATTTTGAAGAATATATATACATGAAAGAGTGCGAGAAGAATGTGTCTCTGCGTTCCAAATCAAAAGATCAATAGCTAAAGCAGATTCCAGGAAGAAAATCTAAATACCTATGTATTAAGGGTGGTTGGGTGGAGAAAGGGAAGGTTGGTGCTTACAGAGGGAATTGATGCTTCCTTGTTAGTTGTAGCTAACTAAACAGGGTTTCATAGCCTCCTACCAGTTGGTATTGGTAAACCAAGATGTGGGTGCATTATGATCAGTTGGTGTTGATCAAAGAGGAAGTACATCTTCTGTCTATATAACATGTAAAACAATTTTTGCAGTTAATAGAAAAGAGTTTGTGGTTTTCCCATTTGGGTTCCACGATAAAATACTGTGTTAAGATTCTGTTTGCATTAATAAATAAAAATTTATATAATTGTTGTGTCACTGATTCACCCCCCCTCCTCTCAGTGACAGAATCTGATCCTTCACTCAATGTTGTTCTTAGCAAAAAAAACTTGGCTCTGATCCTGTAGGTCCAGCGTCCTGTGAAGGGGGAGTGATTTTTGACTCTCCTTGCAATATCTTTGGTAAAATATTTTGTCTGTGTTTTTGAAAGCTGAAGAAACCAGCTTGTTGGTCAGGAGGCAGGGTCTGAAATCTTCTTCAGACTTCCTCATAATATCTAACTCCCCTAAACATTTCGTCATAAGGAGAATTCTCATGGATGTATCGCTTCATGTTAAATTGAGCCAAATGATTTTCCACTATCTTATGTGAATCATGCTTCTTGAACTCGTTTTCAACTAATTTGACATCCTCCAGGGCTATGGCCTCGACTTCAGAGTGACCAAAATCTAATAACATGAACATGCCAACTTGAATGGGGAAAGTTGGCCAGACATTTTTCTAAGTTGTTTTCAACTCTTTACTGATACCTCTTGCTATTGTCTGGTATGCCACTTCTCTATGCACCAGCCTGTCAGGTAAAAAATGTGGGAGGGAATGAGGAGGAACGAAACAACCAAATACTTTGATATAGGATATGTTAGCACTGAGAATCACCCTCTAACTGATAGAGGATAATTCTAGTAACCATTAAAATTTTTATGAGATAAATCTTAAATGTGGTGTTAAATGGATAGAACTCAGTTCAACAAAGTCAAAACACAGGAAATTCTGGATAAAGTGCATCAAAAAAAGAGGTCTTGTTTTAAATTAGGTCATTATTTTTAGGATTAGTGTGGATAGGAGGAATAATTAGTAAGAAAATGAAGTGAATCTACCACTAGCTTCAGTCTATTCCAGTAGACAAAGAAGAGAAATGATTCAGATATAAGAACTTCTTAAATCCAAGCAAACAAAACTATTAGAAAGCTATAAAAGTATAAAAATCAAACAATCATTGTCATACAGCTACAAAACATCATTTGAATCCTTCAATGACAGTAAAATTTCATAGTGAGAGAGATTAAGATGGAAAAAAGAAACCTAACTTCCATTAAACAATATTTCATCAGATCTGATACATAAAAACCAAAGTAGGCTCTGTTTCATTAACATCCCTAAAAAGTTCTTTTACATCAACAATTCAAGCCTAAAAATTTAAATCAATTTTAAAGGGGTGGATCAACAAGGAAGAGTAAGAAAGGTAGAGGGCAACAAACTATTAGCAGAATCATTCCATTGGGCATGGAGTCAACACATCCTGCAGATCAAAGGCACTAAAGCTCATACCATATGAAAAGGGATATAATTGATGGATGGAGGTATAAGAAATATATATATCATCAATAAAATATCCTCTCTGCAAAAATGACTTAAAATAGAACTAGAACATAGATCATGAAAGGAGGCAATTACTACAAATCATTTGCAGCTCATGAATCTCCTGCCTCATGAACAACCATTGATATTCAATGCCTGCAATTCCATTAATTAAAGATGAAAATATAAAATGATAACAAATAAAATAAATTCAGATAAGAAACTATGATGAATCTCTAATGGCATAAATGTTAATTACAATAGGCCCTCGGGCTTACAATTGAGCAACTAAACTGCTCCTCTAGCTCTCTCCTCTCTTGGTTCATGAATCCAACCCCTCTCCAAGAACTCCCTCCTCTCTTAAATAGAAAATAGAATCCAAATATCCTTAGAAGGTCGAATCCAATCTCTTTCATTGGATTATAAGCCTTGGAGATAGGTGGCAATAGTCAAAGAGAAAAAAATCTAACAAACTGCTAATTTTCAGGAAATTGTTGGAAGTCATTAATAAATTGATTCCACCTCACTGCATGAGGTATTTAATGGAGCTAAAAATTAGGTGCAGGTGTCCCTTGACATCTAACTGATCCATGAGAATCAATTTGAACCATCCTTGATAGGTGGAAACCTCCCAATAAGGAGAATATCCAATCAGCTATGCAAAACAAAGAAATTGCAGCACATTTCACAGCGCACTTGTGCTTTAATTGTTTCTCTCAAATTCCAAACCGAGTCAGGCTGAAATTTGGTCAACAAGTCAACAGGGATATCAACTTCCTTCACAAAATATTTTAGAGAAACCCACTTTGTCATTTTGGTTTTATGATCAAATTTGTAACAATAACTGCTACAGGAAAATCCGTAGCACCCTCCTATAAAAATTCTCTACAGATTTTGTAGCACCTTTTCTATGTTTGTCTAGGTGATTCCATAGTGCCTTTTCTATGTCTGGATAGGTGATTATGTAGTGCCTTTGGTAGCGCAACTACAGAACAGTCTGTGTAGATAATTCTATAGCGCCAAGCGCTACAAAATCTCTGTGTTTTTCTGTTTGATGCAAAATCTCTGTGTTTTTCTGTAGATTGTATATGTCTCCAGTAGGTGCAATTAGAATATTTCCTCAACACTTCAAGTTTGAAAAAACTAATCACCATAAAAAACTAATCCGAACTAGGAGTAGAATTCAAATCTTTGATAAAACAGTTAGAAAACTTTAATGACCAAATCTCAATTATTTCCTTTTAAAACATGGATGTTGAAAAAAATGATATTGATTGACACTAGCTTCATAAATGCAATAATGTTAATGATGGAATATGCACTTCAAGATGCGCTACAAAATCTCCTGATTCACTAGTGTTGCGAAATGACCAAATTTGCTACTGCAAATTTCTATGCTAACAGGAGAAATTCTCCTCAATGAACCAATCTGCAAGTTTGCCTAAGTTCCCGATGATCCTCTCTGAAATCTAGGGTGTTGGGTGACCATAAATAGCTATAAGAACAAGCACTACAACATTGTGACAGATTTCATAAAAGAAATACTTGGTGTTCTCCTCCCATAATTTGGAGTGATAGAAATGAATTGGCTCAGAACTGGTCTGGGTCCAACTCCAATTCATAAGGGGAAAAGGGATCATGAAACAAATGGTGTCCATAAAATATGTCGACATGTAAAAAGGGTCAGGCTTCCCTTTTGATTTTTCTGATTTATACTCAGCAGTTTACTTAGCCAAATTATTAGATAACATTTTGTCCCAATTGAAGATATAACCCTCGACTACCTCGTTCATTATGGATACCCACTCAATTGATAAATGTGTAGGGTTATTCTTCCCAAACAAGAAACAGAGCATCATGGCTACATACAACATATGAGCATCTAAAGACATTATGGTGTACATACTGTGAGCATCGTCTCTGCATTTTTTTGAATGTCCACACCAGGTCTTGACTATGTCATGATCATTTCTAGCGTATTCGGTGCATTACTTTCTCTCAAACTATAGAAGAAATGCAGCATTGCAAGTGTATTTAGGGGTAGGGTAAAGCTTGTACATTACTTGTAGGTGCTTTGGTCAGAAAGAGTCGACGACGACCTGTTGGTGGTTGATGACACTCTTGGTTTGGATGTTGACATGTTCCAAATCCCAACTTATCATATCATTATAGGGTACGATTCTTGGTCATGCAGTGATCTTATGCAGTTCATAGTGTGCTACATGTCTCAACTTAGCTATAAAGGATTCATCGTCTTCTTCGACAGATTCATCTAGACAGTTAGTGATCTCATGCTCTAAGACATCAAAAACCCATGTCCAATTTTTAATGGCGTCCACAAATCGCGGAGTTGTGTCTGATAGAACATTTGCGTTTGGATATTAATCATCACCTGATGCGTCAAGCTTCTTTGCAATTTTTTTTGGCACCATAATCCTCAAGGAAATAGAATTAGTCTACCTGTGACAAGAGAAATATGTAATCTCTACACTAAATAAAAAACTGCTAATTGCAAATGGTAGAAATGATTTTGAAATTCGAAGTGATTTATTCAAAAGGGTCTATAAATCTTTGTATAGATCTACTGACAAAGAATTTATTAAACTTAATGGAACTCATTACCTAGTGATTCACAATCTTTATTTGAAATCATTATCCTAAATTGAGCATAAATATCATTAATACTTCAACGATCCGTGTTCAGGAGTTTTGGATGTGACAGGGTGGAAATCTCCCAAAGTCTGAATTCAAGGAGCAGTTAATGTCTGAGTAATCACTTTTAAGTCTTAATTAATCATGTTTAAAACATTGTATTAACTTTAAGTATTTCAGAAGTTCATACTTCGGAAGTTTTGAATATAGCATAAGAGAAATTTCCCAGAATCTGAAACTACGAAGTAATTAATTAACTCTTAATCATGACTAATTAAAGTCATTAATCATTTTATTAATTCTTTGAAAACCCTTTTTTTTTGTAATCACTTCACTTCGACGCTTTGATAATCCAAGGATTGTGAAATAAAAAAACTCCCATAGACTAATCTCTTGGAGTGACATGGCAAGCATGACATCATTCTGAAAGCATTTCAAGAAAAGAGAGGTGCCATGTGTTGCTCTAAAACGTGTGAATCATCCAACGTAAATGTTGAAAGTAAGTGCCACGTGTCAACCCAGGGAAATATTTTTAAAGGACACATATCCTATGGCTCATGTCTATAATTTATTTATAAAAAGTCACGAGTGGCTATCTTTGGGTTTCGTAGTTTTGGGGTTTTCATTGTTTGGGTTCACTGGAATACCTGAAGCATGGAGTTGTGAAGCAAATGTTAAAGGCTTTCTTTTAAAACTCGGGGGGCTTCAAAAATTCAAAGGTCATCAAGACCGTTTCATCAAATTATAGTTACTTATTGACGATAGATACTGTAAAACCCTTATTGATAAATAACAACCAATGGATTTATTTTAATTTTACAAGGTCGCTTTCTAGGTTTTTTGTTTTTTTGGGTAAAATTTGTTTTTAAGAGGTAAAATATATAAAGCTCAAAAGCTCAAAATTATGCGTGTTCTAACAGGGTATACTCTACAAAGTGTGATCCAACATCTGCCTTAGGTACATTGGTATACCCCCTAAGTCACTCGTGTAAGTCCCTAAAAAAAGGAAACTAGGTTTCAAGTTCAGAGTCGATCACCAGGCAACTACAATGGTCAGTCGAGTTGATCGTAATGAGAAGGATATCAAATTTGGAATCATTTAAAGGGTATCGAAGGAAAATGGTCCGAAAGATAAATGAGGATCCCAAATGTATTTGAGGTCCACGAAGATCCATATTCAAATGCAATCAGCAAAGATACCAAGAATGACCCTCAATATATGATCCCCAGAACGTTTGGTCGGGATTTGGAGGGGTTATCTCCTCTACCTTTCCTCATGCAACCTCTTGTTTATCCCCTATGTTAGAAGGGGTTCCTATATAACTCTTACAAAACTTAAATTTTACACTCCCTATCACAGACTCTTAAGTTTATTTAAGTGGCCTTGAAGAGTTTCCTCTCCACAGCTATTTCAAGGCCCTAAAGCATAAACTACTTGGTGTACCTTATAAACATAAACATTTAGTTGATTTTAGTATTAATCATTGATTTTAAATGGATAAATTTACTCATGAGGTACGAAAATGAAACTTGTGGTGTTCTCAAGAGATGAAAGATAAGAGTTAAAAATATTTTTAGAACATTGTGTGGAAATCAAACTATGTTCTGCAACTGGAAAAAAAAATGGCTTTTAAACTTTGATGGTGCAAATTTTTTGAAATATAGACCAAGATCCTAAAATGCATTTTTTCCTAGAATGCTTTTTCGTTTAAAAATGCAATGCAAACTACTAAAACTTTCAAGGAAGAAGCCAAGAAGGAACTTTGGAATTAGAACTCTTTTATTTTGTAAAAACAACCTATGCTACAATTACCAAACAAACATGCACAATAAAATGCAAATGCAGTTAATGAACTACAACATTTTTTTTATTTTTATATGCTTAGAAATGAAAATAACAAGAAAATTATATTTTTTTCGTTTTTAAAAGCATAATCAAGGGAAAGAGAAAACAAACCAAACACTAACACAGAAACTAAGCCACTGCTTGAATGCAAGGATTCACTGGAATCCACGGGAGGATATAAAGCTCACAAGTTTTTCCTTAACCTTGACAACAAACAAAAGAGATAAAGAAACAAAAAGAATAATTATAAATTGCAAGATAATCTGAGCCTTGAACCTATCCAAATACATTCAATAGAGACCCTGGAGAATTTAGGAAGACCTGAGAAGAAAATATCTTCCTAACATGAAAGAGAAATATTTAAAAAAAACTCTTCTAGAACATAGAGACACATGTTGTGCACGAGCAACCTATGTATGTACACAGGCTATATATAATGCAGAATGCATATGTACACGTGTTGTATATAGAACAAGGCGCGTGCACCTCTGAAAATTTTCAAAAAAAATAAAAAGTTTGGACAGACAATTGGGTAAGGGAAGTTGGTAGGCACCTGGAAGGTGACCAGAGACCCAACCTGACTCATAAAACTCATAAAACTAAAAAAGAAACTGAAAATCAAATCAAACCAAGATCTCCCACTAAGACCCTAGAGAGACTCCCCAGTGGAGTCTCCAATTATGCTATGGGAAATTCCCCCAAAACTGGGTCTAAGGAATAGGAAGAGTGATAACTCCCTTAAAAGACCGACTTATCTCTAATCTACCCCAAAAAAATCTAGACTAAGTAATGAGAGAGGGAAGAGAATCTTAAGAAGAGCACCTTGAATCCTTACGGTTGATGTAGACCTCTTCCACTTTTCGTTGCCTCTTAGATCACAGATATCCGCCCAAAGATGACCTCCAATAGATTAAGAATACAACACAACAACATATGCAATATCTAGTAATCACTTAAAATCCTAAATATAGATGTAATTGATAAAATAAATAAGAAGATGTACACATAAATTTTTGGGACAAAGATAATATATTTTATTCATATACAAGATGAAAGGTTACAACCTTTTTTTGCGGACACCGCTCTACGAACCAAGTCCGCGATCCTCGATCGTAACTCCAAGTGAACTAATCCCACATAGAATTCTCATAAGTAAATTTCCAACATGGGGATAAGGAAGGGTTGCATAGGGAGAATGGATGGAAGGGAAAGCTAAGGATAAAACTCAGAGAAAGATGCAAAACTTGGGCAATGAGAGGGAAAGGAGTTTGGCAGAGTTTTCTTATTCTCTTGTTCACATGTCTAAATGAATCCCCTATACCTCTTTTTATATGATAAAAATATATTTATTTGGTTTGGGGAAGGGCTACAAGAGGTAAAATGGTTAGGAAACCCTCCATAGCTTGTAAACTCCACCGAAATGCGCACAATTTTATATTTTTTTCAATTTTCGGAGGTAAACGCGAGATAACTAGCATGCACTATGCATATGTATGCAGGTAGACTAGCATGCAACACACATATGTACGCATGCTAATAGTGCAGCAGGGAATATACATTATCTAAAAGGTTGTTTTTCAGAAGGAAACCTCAACAGTATGTTTGAAAAAGTATGCAAATGGATAGGCCAATGTTTTGGATGCATAGATGTGGAATTTTTGGACTATAACAATTGTCGAACAAAGTATCTTCCTTTGTATTCTTGACTATAACCCTAACATGAAAAAGATCGCTTCTTTTCTTTTGATCAGTAACACTTTCCAATTTGGTGGATTGAAATGAAGAATTAGAATTGATAATAGATATACACTTTCTTCCTATTGCCATCATCTTTGATTCATCTCCATAATATTATCCTATATCTTTTCGAGTTGATGCAACATTATTCTAATTCCCTTTATCCTTGAACTTGTTTGGTTGTAATTTTGGATGCAACTTCCAACACTGTGATTCCTCGTATCCATTTTTCTTATAGTGGGAACATGCGGGTATTCATTCAACTTGCTTGACTATAGCTGACTTGTTACTCTTCCATTTTCCTTTTGGTTTCTTCTCAAACTTGTATGGCTTCTTATCTTCAATCACATGCTTTCCCTTACTAGCCCCAAGATGTGTAGATTGTATTGAAACTTTATCGATGTTATTAGGGTTAAACATTAAAATAGTGTGACGAAGATATGAATGCATGCCACCAATATACTTTAGAAGAGTTTCACAAGTATAGAACGAAATTCCTAAGGACAATTCCTTCTATTTTAATTCTTGTGTATATGCTTGAATATTCCGGCGTTTACCTTGCCTTCAATGTTTCCATTCTATAATCAACGTTTGAGTATAAGCTAATGGATATAATTTTTTTCTTATAGCCTTAGTAAATTTATCCCAAGAGGAGATTACTTTACCCTTTTGAATAAGATCAAGTTGCATCTTACTCTCCCACCATATCAAGGTTGTGCCACTTAGTCGAAGAGAAACTAATTGTTTTTTTGCAGTGTCGTCCATGATATTTTGAACCCTGCAACATACCTCTATTTTCTTGATCCAGTTGTCCAATTTCTTGGCATTCAATTCTCCATCATAGGTCGACAATTCGAACTCAACATCCAATGTTAAGAAAGTCGGATTATGATCAGATTTCTTAGAAGGATAATTTTCATGTGAAGAATGTTTACTTCTCTTAGAAGAAGACAATGATGATGATGATGAGGAGGAGGGTTCTAACGGACCACCTTCATTACCTCCTCCTTCCTCTTTGACTGGTTCAACTTTCTCTGATGCACCTTCCTCTATAGCCTTCTCTCGACCCTCATACATTTCTTCCACCATGGCTTTCATTAAATTAAAAGCCTCGAAGAAATCATCTTTGGAGTTGTAAGGACCCAATTTTCTCGACGAAGTCATTTCTCTCCAATGAGTAAAACTTCTTAAACCAATATCTGGATTGTAACTTGCAATTTTTCCTTCTCCTCACTTGGATTTGGACATTGTAAGCATCCACTTGAAACCACTTGTCAAACTTGTTGTGATAACAACTTGATCTGAAAAACCCTTAGATGCTTATTAATATTTAAAACATAAAAACATCTACTTGATCTTCGAAATAAAAATGATCTCTTAATTGTTTGCAATTTACATTTGAATTAACTTATCTATCCAAAAAAAAGTAAGGATGAATGGCTTGCAAATAACAGAGCATAAATAAAACAACAATATTGAAATCATATACACAACTTTGATAATGGATTTCACCGAATTTGGGCTATGTGTCTGGGTTTGCTTCTAATAAAGACTTCTTTATTAATGCTCAAATTCTTGTGTTTTGCAGTGACCTTTTTACATGTTGCTCAAAATGAGAAACAAAGTACACCATTGAATTCCTTGTGAAATTTTGATAAAAATGAGTATAAATTTCTTAAAATTCCATATTGGAACCTCGTGGCACACATTACAGTGTAGCCTCCAAGTCTAATTTCCATTGGGAACGAACTTTGAGACACCATACTGCATATATGTGTCCTTGGCCTTGGTCCATGCACCATTAAAGAAGGTGTGAGCCTCTTAACCTCCATCCAAAACCTTAGGTAGGAATTAATTATAAGGTTGTGGGCATGCCTTAACAAGAGGCACCTTTGGCCCAATGGTTAAGGCATGGAACTATATGCAAGAGGTCATTGGTTCCATCCTTTGTGATCCCCTCCTTTGTTGGTGCGTTGTTATAACTTATGGATATACATATGGTATGTTTTTTATATGGTTTAAAACCAAAGTTTTAATATCCCTTTGTGCGAATACAGGCATGGTCACATTGCAATACATATAACCTAGGTCGAGGGTTTAGGCCCTCAACCATTTTTCTCCACGAACTAAACATTTACCAAGGCTTAAATACATGTGTCAATGTTTATGGTTAAGTCTTAATGTGATGGTGTGTTGGAAAAGGTTATTTGCATAAGGTTTTGGGAGGTCATGGGTTCGATCCTCTGGACTCCCAAATTTTGATAAACATTAACCATTAATGGCCAATGGGAGGCTGCCACATGGAAACCTCTCATTGTTCTATCCTTGGAATGTGTCAACATATAATTGGTTTCAATTGTATGTATGGATTTCCCAGTCACCATCCAACTTGACATGTCACATAATCTGCCTACCATGTGTCGCCATGTGAGGTTGCCACGTCAATACTGTATGACATGTATGGTCATGCTATGTGTCAACCTTGTAGTGGTGAGACTTGTCACCTTGAATTTGTTGACTTTTGCCTTTTCCCCCTAGTTTGACCCAAAATTTAACCATCCATAACTTTTGTATACAAACTTCTTTTGAGATGATTTTTGCGCCATTGGAAAGCTATCACCAAGATCTACGCATTGATGGCATTTTTCAAGAGCATTTGGTATGATTGGATTTTGAGAATTTATGAATAATTTTGGACCTATGCAAGCATTTCAGATCCCCTTGGACCTCTATGAGCATTCTTGGATCCTCTTGGATGAACCGGGGATTTATACTCTCACTCGTGCATTTCATTGTAGCAACAATGCTTTTCCTTCAAGTGCCCCAACTCAAATATCTTCTCAGAACTCCTCCCCAAGTTCCCCCGTCTCGATGAGATCTCTGACATATATATCTATCTTCCTTTCGTGTGTTTCTCTTGCACGCACAGCTTGGGAAGGTTCTAGATTGTCCTTCTATTTCCCTATCATAAGGTAGCTCGTGGGTCAATCATGGGGAACTCGGGGTAATATTTATTTTTGTACTCTAGCTGATAGTTTTATGTCACCTCAAGCAACCCTCCATGCTTGATTCATTGGGGTGGTTGGTTGTTCAACTACCAACCTCCCTCATAAACTGATTTGTATTGAAATCTCGGATAAGGGAAATAATTTATTATTTCCAAATCAAATATTTCAGCAAGAGAATTGGGTCATCTTAGCATGATGAACCCCTCTCTATGTTTCCTCCTTTCCCTTAGTGGTATTATGGCCAATATTGTAAGGCTTCACCCCATAGTCAGATGATTAGAATTTTGAATCAAACAATAATATATTTACAATTTTTTCATGTCATTGCATGAAACCATAATTCATGGTTAATTACACATAATCATAGGTTTAGAAAGAAGGGTTTTATATAAGGTGGTATGATCGAATTGTTGGTGAATTTTTCAAAAGTTCAACAAATGCTTTATTGATATCTATCACACCATTTATGGAAAGACATTTAGGGTGGTTCAACCAAACTAATCATGTGATTTTGAAAAGGTCGACACTAGTTTTCTATTGATATATGGTGCATCAATGCATATATTTTGTTGTTGGCCCACTTGGCATGAACAATGTGCTATTGGTATATGGTGTACCAATGCATTTATGATTTAGTGGGACACTCGATATAAGGATTCCCATGATGGGGTTGAACCACATGTTTAAATTTATCGCTACATCTTCAATCTATTAAAGCATCGATGTGCTAGCTATGGCAAAGAACTTGTGCATTCTATACAATAAAGCATCGATGTGCTTATTTGATGACTAAATACCAAAATAATATAAAAGTAATGTTTTTTGTTGGTTGAGCATACTCTATTTGTTTGATCTATTATATATATTTTAATGTACATTATATGATTGTTAATACTAATTATCAAAATATGAAGAAAAATACTAATGGTTAATTGATATCAAAGAATTAAAAAATATTAATATTTAGTTTTTTCCATTTAAGCAATGTACAAATGTGTTGTATAATTAAAATAATAAATAAAACATCTAATCAAAAGAAAAATTAAATGATCATTACAATGTGTTAATCATAAATATAAATATACCACGTAAGAATCAAAATTTATTATTAAAAATTGTCGAGATGAAGAAAGCATAAAAATATTAAATAATAAAATTTCATTATATTTGTTTTGATAGTATCATCATAATATAAGGGAAGATTAGCGAAAACCTATTAAAAATTAAAGTTTTAAAACATATATATGTTTCTAATCCAAACATTTAAACATGTGATTAACAAAAGCACTAATCATTATTAAAATCCCTAATATATTTTATTTATCATTGAGTTGGTTTCATTAATTTTTCTATACATTCATTTCCCAGAGATTCCATTCATATATTAGTTATCCTACACACTCAAGCATCTTTCTATGGTTAAGAACATGTGTTTGTTCCTTGGAGGTCATAGGTTCAAATCCAGAGGGGGGTAGGGTATATACACCTCCATAGATTTTAGCAGTCAAATTGTTGCACAGAGGGGGGTAAGGTATATACACCTTCGTTAACTTTAGCAGTCAAATTGTTGTGCGAAGATGGTCCCTTGTACCACAAACAAGGGGTCTCATACACCAATTTGGTGTTTGGCTTCGTTGTGACCCTACAATTTGATGATGATGATGATGATGATGATGATGATGATGATGATGATGATGATGATGATTATTATTATTATTATTATTATTATTATTATTATTATTATTATTATTATTATTATTATTA
>JZKD02S1739355.1:485093-487593 GCA_000966675.3 Picea glauca
TTTTGCAGTGACCTTTTTACATGTTGCTCAAAATGAGAAACAAAGTACACCATTGAATTCCTTGTGAAATTTTGATAAAAATGAGTATAAATTTCTTAAAATTCCATATTGGAACCTCGTGGCACACATTACAGTGTAGCCTCCAAGTCTAATTTCCATTGGGAACGAACTTTGAGACACCATACTGCATATATGTGTCCTTGGCCTTGGTCCATGCACCATTAAAGAAGGTGTGAGCCTCTTAACCTCCATCCAAAACCTTAGGTAGGAATTAATTATAAGGTTGTGGGCATGCCTTAACAAGAGGCACCTTTGGCCCAATGGTTAAGGCATGGAACTATATGCAAGAGGTCATTGGTTCCATCCTTTGTGATCCCCTCCTTTGTTGGTGCGTTGTTATAACTTATGGATATACATATGGTATGTTTTTTATATGGTTTAAAACCAAAGTTTTAATATCCCTTTGTGCGAATACAGGCATGGTCACATTGCAATACATATAACCTAGGTCGAGGGTTTAGGCCCTCAACCATTTTTCTCCACGAACTAAACATTTACCAAGGCTTAAATACATGTGTCAATGTTTATGGTTAAGTCTTAATGTGATGGTGTGTTGGAAAAGGTTATTTGCATAAGGTTTTGGGAGGTCATGGGTTCGATCCTCTGGACTCCCAAATTTTGATAAACATTAACCATTAATGGCCAATGGGAGGCTGCCACATGGAAACCTCTCATTGTTCTATCCTTGGAATGTGTCAACATATAATTGGTTTCAATTGTATGTATGGATTTCCCAGTCACCATCCAACTTGACATGTCACATAATCTGCCTACCATGTGTCGCCATGTGAGGTTGCCACGTCAATACTGTATGACATGTATGGTCATGCTATGTGTCAACCTTGTAGTGGTGAGACTTGTCACCTTGAATTTGTTGACTTTTGCCTTTTCCCCCTAGTTTGACCCAAAATTTAACCATCCATAACTTTTGTATACAAACTTCTTTTGAGATGATTTTTGCGCCATTGGAAAGCTATCACCAAGATCTACGCATTGATGGCATTTTTCAAGAGCATTTGGTATGATTGGATTTTGAGAATTTATGAATAATTTTGGACCTATGCAAGCATTTCAGATCCCCTTGGACCTCTATGAGCATTCTTGGATCCTCTTGGATGAACCGGGGATTTATACTCTCACTCGTGCATTTCATTGTAGCAACAATGCTTTTCCTTCAAGTGCCCCAACTCAAATATCTTCTCAGAACTCCTCCCCAAGTTCCCCCGTCTCGATGAGATCTCTGACATATATATCTATCTTCCTTTCGTGTGTTTCTCTTGCACGCACAGCTTGGGAAGGTTCTAGATTGTCCTTCTATTTCCCTATCATAAGGTAGCTCGTGGGTCAATCATGGGGAACTCGGGGTAATATTTATTTTTGTACTCTAGCTGATAGTTTTATGTCACCTCAAGCAACCCTCCATGCTTGATTCATTGGGGTGGTTGGTTGTTCAACTACCAACCTCCCTCATAAACTGATTTGTATTGAAATCTCGGATAAGGGAAATAATTTATTATTTCCAAATCAAATATTTCAGCAAGAGAATTGGGTCATCTTAGCATGATGAACCCCTCTCTATGTTTCCTCCTTTCCCTTAGTGGTATTATGGCCAATATTGTAAGGCTTCACCCCATAGTCAGATGATTAGAATTTTGAATCAAACAATAATATATTTACAATTTTTTCATGTCATTGCATGAAACCATAATTCATGGTTAATTACACATAATCATAGGTTTAGAAAGAAGGGTTTTATATAAGGTGGTATGATCGAATTGTTGGTGAATTTTTCAAAAGTTCAACAAATGCTTTATTGATATCTATCACACCATTTATGGAAAGACATTTAGGGTGGTTCAACCAAACTAATCATGTGATTTTGAAAAGGTCGACACTAGTTTTCTATTGATATATGGTGCATCAATGCATATATTTTGTTGTTGGCCCACTTGGCATGAACAATGTGCTATTGGTATATGGTGTACCAATGCATTTATGATTTAGTGGGACACTCGATATAAGGATTCCCATGATGGGGTTGAACCACATGTTTAAATTTATCGCTACATCTTCAATCTATTAAAGCATCGATGTGCTAGCTATGGCAAAGAACTTGTGCATTCTATACAATAAAGCATCGATGTGCTTATTTGATGACTAAATACCAAAATAATATAAAAGTAATGTTTTTTGTTGGTTGAGCATACTCTATTTGTTTGATCTATTATATATATTTTAATGTACATTATATGATTGTTAATACTAATTATCAAAATATGAAGAAAAATACTAATGGTTAATTGATATCAAAGAATTAAAAAATATTAATATTTAGTTTTTTCCATTTAAGCAATGTACAAATGTGTTGTATAATTAAAATAATAAATAAAACATCTAATCAAAAGAAAAATTAAATGATCATTACAATGTGTTAATCATA
>JZKD02S1739355.1:490093-519838 GCA_000966675.3 Picea glauca
GAACGTGTTGAACTAAAAACTAACAAGAGGAGCCAGTTGGAACAGGTGGGTGGCCACCAATATCCACCTAGATCAATCCTCCCCCTTTAGAAAGCAATGGTCTCCATTGTGTTAAGTGCCCAGAGAAGAGGGGAAAACATTTTATGAATCAGAATCTTGGTGAGTTGCATGCCTTGTTGGAGAAGTTGTGTTGCTTGGCTTATGGAAGACTATCACAAACCTATTGTTGGCGGGGTTAAATATGCTCCACCAACCTATTGTCTATGGGTTTGACGAGGCATTGTGTAGGCACCATTGTAGGTGAAGAGACAATATCTTCTTTCTCTATGACAATTTGGTTTTGTTGGATAGAAGGTGTTGAGGCTGCATCCTTTGAACAGAATGTGAAGAGAATGGATTTTTCAGTATGAGAGATTACCTTGCGGCATTGTTTTGGTGGAGCAGTAGTTGGAAATACCTCTAGTATCCTATAGATATGACCTCCTAGAGTAATAATGATAGTATGGGTTCTAGACTCATAGACATCATGACATATCCACATATATGGTTGGTCAAAAACAACATCATATACATCAAGAGGGGAAACATCACACACTACCTCATCCTTGAAGGGGTGGATGCCATAGGACAGGTGACACTATTGGATGACATGGGAATATCATCCATGGTGAAGCCACTCGATGTTGTATGGTTGTGGGTGTAGTGTTGTTGACAACCTCAACTATTTAATGGCCTTAGCTGAGATGAGGTTCTTCTAGCTGTCGTTATCAACAATGAAATGCAACGGGGTCCCCTTCAGCCACATCTGTAAATGGAAGAGGCACTCCCCTTCTTCAGGGTCTACTAAGTCTGTTGGTTGAATTGTTTTGGTCACAACAGTAGTAGTGGGTTCTCCATCGATGATTTCCCTTTTTTCAATATTTTCTGGATCGGATTTTGAATCAGGGTTCAGCTCCATGTCTTTGAACTCAGCCACCAATGATTGTTTCAAGTGACATTCATCGATGTTGTTCCAAGGGATTTTGTGCAAGTCACACCACTTCCCAGTGTCATTCTTCGTCTTCCCTTTACCCTTATTGTTATGTGTCTTGGACTAGTTGTCTAGAGGTTGTTGGTTAGGGTCGTCTTTACCATGCTTCAGTTGTTGCATATTTGCAAACCCAAATTCCCATTTGTTCTGGTGCCTAAATTTCTGTTCAATTTTGACAACATATCAATAGGAAAATCCCAATTATGAGATGTTTAGGAAATCCATTTTGGTTTGTGTTGTGTTCGTTTTGTCACTTGGGTGAGAAAAACAACAACACTTGCATGTCTATATGATCCTGATAGACAAGACAATAGTTTGTGAGTGGGTTAAACAAGCCAAACACATGTATAAACAAAGAAATAAACTAAAACAACTAAGAAATAAAAGTTAGAAAGCATGAGAAACTTAGAACCATGAAAATCAAACAATGACCAACATAATGCTACCAATGGATCAATAGATTAGTAGGAAAAACACCATAGAGAAAAATAGGGACTTATGAGTCCCCTCTTCCTCCTTGGGAGGGCTCTTGAGTTCCCTAATGGAGAGCTCTTCATACAATAGAAGAAATGGAAAATTGTAAAGAACAACAATGCATATTCCCTCAAGAGGTGAGTGGAATGGCCTATTGCAATGATGCTTGAAGGATCCAAAGAGAAAAGAGGATTCTCAAGGGAGAATTCTTACAGCATAGAAATACTATGAATATCTTGGTTTCTTAGAGAACCCATGGCTCGTATTTATAGAATTCATACATGGAAAATTTTAATTGGTTCATAGTGTGACCAAGAGACCATTTAGGGCACCCTCTAGTCCTTGACTAGCCCCCCATTCGGATTTCAGTCAGATATGAGGGTCAAATCATGTTGGGGATTGGTCCATAAGTGGTTGAGGGGCCGAAAAGATCCATAAATGCATCGTTCATAGAAGTGCACAAAATTTCTCATACGCAGTCACACACTTGGCACATTGTGTGCATTGAGGGCTTTGTTGGCCCACGCACACTGCGCATTGTGCGCGTGCTTCCTTTGGTGAATTTGTGCATGTCAATTTTTTGACCCAATTGTATAGTTTTTTTTCCTTTTGAATGCATTTCATTATTGTAAGTGGACTAATTTCTACTAGCATTGATGTGTTTCCTTAACCATTTGCATGCAATGTTGAAGACAATTTTTCAATGATAATAGATGCCCCATGATGTGTGAGGTTAGGAGCATACGTATAGACGAAATACATCAATGTTTGTTTTACTGATAGTTCCATTGTCATGAAGAGTGAAGACATGAACTGCAAGAGCGATCCATTGCAGGGAGAGGGAAAATTGTGGGACCCAAACCTTTCTCTAGGGAGAAAAACAAAATATGTGTACAAACGAGGCGTGCATGTCCCATGCTCATTGTTAGCACTGAGAGTCACCCTCAGACTGCAAGAGGGTAATCCCAGTACCCATCAAAATAAAAGTAAAAGGATTAAAATGGGTTGAGAAGGTGGATCAGTAATATTGTAGAGAGAGGAAAGGATAACATAAGTAACTGCAAATCAGTTCAGAACCATTGGGCTATGGAGTCATAAATATCGTGAATAAGGAAGGCATTTAAACCGCCTATTAGACAAAATATTAATTTTTGATAAGGAGAAAGAAGACATAAAATGTCTGAGTGATGAACCATGAAAAATGGGCAAGATGAAAGTAGATCCTCTACCACCTCAGGAATCCATAGATCATAGAGATCCTACATCGAGACAATAAGAAAAACAAAGAATATCTGACGAACCATGAAAGATGGGCATGATAGAAATATATCCTCCATCGCCTCAGGATTCCATAAATCAGAGAGATTACATTCAGATAATAAGGAAAAAAGAAGGGTCTGAGTGATGAACGATGAGCATGGGAAAGATAGAAATAGATCCTCCATCACCTCAGGAATCCATCAATCATAGATACTACATTCAGACAAGAAGGAAATCATGAAACAACGTACAAACTAAGAAGACAATCTGAAAACGATTCAAAGGAATCTTCAATAACATATATTTACAATCCAAGCCCGCAGGAATACAAACTGAAAAATTACAAAGCCCTTCTCCTGGAACTAACTTGGCTCTCCCGCCTATGAAGAACACCCCCCTCCCTCAAAATAAAGACTGGTCTATTTATAATCAGCTCAGTCCACAACTGTCAGGAGTGTGACCTGGCTATCTTGTTCAATGCTTTAAGTCTGCTCCTTCTTCTGTCAGACTGTGCATATATTCATTTGTCAGACGCAAACTCAGTTCAATATGGGCCTTTCTGACCTCTGTGGTACCGTGGGATGATAGTATAGTCCTCTCGGCCATGGATTCTATGCCTTCTATTTATGGACTGAGATTAGGTTTCAACTACTAGTCATTTTCCATTAACTGAATCCTCCTCGGGGTCGGGACAAGGCTCAATGCCTAGGGGGGCACCATGTGCTTCTCTTGGATTAAATGTTATATAATCACATGATTTCAGGGCCATCAAAAGCGGTTTGGATTCACACCTCTTTTGATCCCTCAATTCACCACCTTCTACCACATATCTCTTTAATTATACCACGGTTTCGATTGCGGGATCGCTCAATAATTTTAACACTCGAGCAAGTTGTGTCTCCGCAATGAAGCGTGGTTGTTGATCTAGTTGTGATATGTGATCTGGGAAAGCCCCACTTTTGTTGCCATGCACCACTCTTTGATGGACCCTGCTTTCTATTGCGGAGATCAACGACTCACAATTACTTCGGGAGTTTGAGCTTTGGGCCTTTCCAATGTATATCTCTTTCAATCCTCCGAAGTGAATCTTCCGAAGTGTGAGATCCACTAACTCATGTCCTCAAACTTTAATGGCTTATATTTACTTCAGGACTTTGGCTCCTCTATATAGTCGTTAATCCTTGTGCTACTTTGAAATCCGGATCGCCCAAGAGCCGTTGATATGAATTATTCATGGGATCTTTGCTGTTGAAAAGTGAGTCTGTCTACTTACTTCTGTTTCAAGCCCGAAATGGACCATTCTGAATGTTGTTCATTGTGCTCAAGGCTAATATCTGTGGAGACCATGGACTTGGTCATCCTGAGATATTTTGGCAGCTATGTGTGATAACATTTGGCTCCAAAGGGGATTGCATGCTCCCTGCGAGATGCCAAGAACACGTAGTTCCAGTGCCTTAGCCTTTCAGTTGTGGATTTGAGTTCAAAAAACATATTTTTGAGGACCACATGCTGATATGTACACTGTCTACTTGAAAATAAAGAAAACACACATGCTCCAGAAGGATATTATTTATGTACAAACATACACTAACTAATTTTTACAATAGGCTAGGTGACAACAAACTTCCACTAGAGCCACTCAAGTAACTTCCTAACGGAAAAATTTCTTACTCTACCACTGATAAACAAGAGATAATAAAACTGTGGCAGCAAAATATTTACATTTTTCATATTACCCCCCAATGTCGAAGGTATGACAAAGCTTAAGGGCTTCAATACATGGAGAAAATGCAACTCCGTGTACTTTTCCACAGGGTCAGAAAATAGGTGATAAAACCTACTAGATGGGTAGCAGAAACCCTGCTTTGCTTTACAGTTGTTCACCTCTGGTTGAATGTTTGTGGCAAGCACAGGTGAGTGAAAGGTCAGTGCAGGTTGTTGATCCACTTCTCCTTTGTCTGCTCCAACAACATTGGCAAGTTGAGGGAAATAAATGTCTTCATGTATATCAATGAATGGGTACTTCTCCTTAACATGTTGCTCGGTGTCTTCTTCTCGGGAAATAGAAAGAGAACAAATTTCATCCACAACTATAGAATATTCGCTTATGTCCTCACTTTCCCTATCAATCTGATCTTCACAAGACTCATCACATGAGGAAGACTCTATCATCTACAAGATGTGGAGTACAAGCTTCTTACAACAACCATCAAAAATAAGATGAGTCGGGTAAATCCTCTTGTAATATGCATTAAAAGTATCATGAAAATCCTTCAAAGAATTGATATTAGCAGCAGGGAGAGATTGGCACCATTCATGAGCATCTTCCTCTAAAGAAAATTTGAACATCTTGATCAAGACATCCTCGTGAAAGATGCCATGTTCAAGCATGCACATATGAAATTTTAATAAGTTCTCACCAGGACGATCATGCTTGTTTCCTCTGAATCTCAGAAGATAATCATCCCATTCATTAAATAGAGGCACAAGATGTGGATAACCAGCTATGGATGAAAAATTGAATTAGAAAAACCTCTTGGCCAGGATCACCTCCATAGCCATTTGATCTGTCTCCCTTCAATGGAGTCACCAACAAATTCTACAAAGTGGAATCGCAAATATATTTTCAAACAATGGAGTCACCATGGTGAAATATAGGCAATCAGAACAATGTGTCCAACTTCAGTTCACCATCTAAAACTGGATCTGTTCATTGTCATTCTCCCAAGGAAGACATCTTCACTTCCATCCCCAACAACGATGCCATTAATGTTAGCACTGAGATTCACCCTCAGACTGCAAGAGGGTAAGCCCAGTACCCATCAAAATAAAAGTAAAAGGATTAAAATGGGTTGAGAAGGTGGATCAGTAAGATTGTAGAGAGAGGAAAGGATAACATAAGTAACTTCAAATCTGTTCGGAACCATTGGGCTATGGAGTCATAAATATCGTGACTAAGGAAGGCATTTAAACCGCCTATCAGACAAAAGATTAATGTGTCGATAAGGAGAAAGAAGACAGAAAATGTATGAGTGATGAACCATGAAAAATGGGAAAGATGACAGTAGATCCTCTAGCACCTCAGGAATCCATAGATCAGAGAGATCCTACATCCAAACAATAATAAAAACAGAGAATATATGACGAACCATGAAAGATGGGCATGATAGCAATAGATCCTCCATCGCCTCAGGAATCCAAAAATCAGAGAGATTACATTAAGATAATAAGGAAAACAGAAGGGTTTGAGTAATGAACGATGAACATGGGAAAGATAGCAACATATCCTCCATCTCCTTAGGAATCCATGAATCACAGATACTACATTTAGACAATAAGGAAAGCATGAAACAATGTACAAACTAAGAAGACAGTCTGATAAAAACGATTCAAAGGAATATTCAATAACATATATTTACAATCCAAGCCCGCAGGCATAGAAACTAAAAAATTATAGAGCACTACTCCTGAAACTCACTCGTCTCTCCTGCCTATGAAGAAAACCCCCCTCCCTCAAAATAAAGACTGATCTATTTATAATTAGCTCAGTCCACAACTATCAGGAGTGTGACCTGGCTATCTCGTTCAATGCTTTACGTCTATGCCTTCTTCTGTCAGACTGTGCATTTATTCCTTTGTCAAACGCAAACTAAGATCAATATGGGCCTTTTTGACCTCTGTGGTACCATGGGATGACAGTCTAGTCCTCTCGGTCATGGGTTCTATGCCTTCTATTTATGGACTGAGCTAAGGTTTCAGCTACCAGTCATTTTCCATTAACTGAATCCTCCTCGGGGTCGGGACGAGGCTCAATGCCTAGGGGGCCACCAAGTGCTTCTCTTGGATTAAATGCTATATAAGAACGTGATTGTGAGGCCATCCAAAGTGGTTTGGATCCACATTGATTTTGATCCTGCAATTCACCACCTTACGTCACATAGCTCTTTAATTATACCATGGTTTCGAATGTGGGACCGCTCAATAATTTTAATGCTCGAGCAAGTTGTGTCCCCACAATGAAGTGTGGTCGTCAATCTGGTCATGATCTATGATCTAGGAAATCCCCTCTTTCACTACCATGCACCGCTCTTGGATGGACCCTTCTTCTTGCTACGGAGATCAACGACTCACAATTACTTCGGGAGTTCGGGTTTTGGGCCTTTCCAATGTATAGCTCTTTCAATCCTCCAAAGTGAATCTTTCGAAGTGTGAGATCCACTGACGCATTTCCTCAACCTTCAATGGCTTAGATTTACTTTGGGTCTTTGGCTCCTCTGTCTAGTCGTTAATCCTTGCGCTACTTTGAAATCTAGATCGCCCAAGAGCCATTGATCTGAATTATTAATGGGATCTTCGCTGTTAAAAATCGAGCCACTCTACTTTCTTGTGTTTCAAGCCTGAAATGGACCATTATGAATGTTTCACTTTGTGCTCAAGGCTGATATCTGCCTAGACCATGGACTTGGTCATCCTGCGATCTTTTGATATCTATGTGTGATAACACTCATGTCATGTAACCAAAATGTGAGACTGTAACTGACGATGTATGTTGATGTAGATAACTGCAGTGCCCTCAAGGGTGGTTGATAATGACAGATGATAGTTATGAATGGTGAACATACTCTAAAGTGAGGCAAGGATGACTGTAGGAAGTGTCGATGAATCGTAGGCATTGATGGCCTAACAAATTCAAAGGTCTTCGGCTGGTATGAAACACATGCAATAGTTGCATAGTAAGACCCACCATAATATGAGAGGTTGTTGAAGTTGAATGTTATGGGGGTCAACAAAATCAGATAGAAATGATGATTCTCTTTGTTATGTCTGAGACTCCTCATTGTGAAGGTAATGAGAGTCCAGATATTTCCTCCCTTCTGGAAAATGTGTTGATGTCGACAGAAAGGGAGACACGACTCCAAGAAGCAAAGGGCTTCGTGAAATCCATTGAGACGATATCAAGTACTGACATGTAACATGAATGAAGTCAAGATGTAGTGAGACTCAATACTACCCTTGGTTGTGGAATTTTGAAGGATGATTGGCAGCAACTATAAAACTGTATCTAGTGTTAGGGGGACAACTAGATATGGGGTTAAACTGTGCCAGAGGCTAACAAAGTGTACAAACTCATAGATCATGGGTACATGGACTTGGGATACTTGGGGTTCATGAATGATGTTGGAATGAAAAAAGAGTGGATGCCCCAACCAAGGGCGACATGGGTTGTGTTTCCAGGGAAAAGAAGGTCATCAAGGGTGATGACAAAATTCTAAGTAAATGTTGGAAACAAAGGATTTTTACAACTACCAAAGAAATAAAGAATAATTCGGGTTGAGTATACAAATACAGAAATGGGTGCCCTAGTGAAAGGTGGTTTGACCTGTTAGGGTGCAAGTTGTGAAAGAGAGTTGGTGGAGGGTGGGGGCCCCATGGGTGGGTTTCTGTATGAAGTAAATGAATGGAGGATAATCTGTAGATGAGAAAACTTATGGTGGATGAGATGGAGGGATAATGATACTGCAGGGGTGCGATCAAATAGAACTGAGATGATATGACCTGGGAGTCCATTGGGAAAGCTAGCAATATGATGAGAATAAGTATGGGTTTAATTCTCATAAGTGCATAATACAATCAGGACTCCCATCCCTAGGGGGGTGAAATCAGCATGAGTGTCAAGTGGTGAAGGGGAACTATGAATGGGACAACTCATGTGGGGGAGAGTGCTACCGAGTGACAATACCAAACTGCAGCAGAGGTGATGGTACTGTAGATCCGGATGTAAGGACCCTAAAGTTAAACGTCAGAGGGTGTGTCTGGGAGATGTAATTTATTTACAGGGGGAATAATTGCATGACAGTGTCAAACATATACCTGAAGGGGTTGTGTCTCTTTGATGAACAGGTACTTGCACGCATGAAAACCAAATACCCGACGTGAACAATATATTGATGATAAAGAACATATGACAACTATTTTGATAAAATTTGAACATGAGCATGCGTACATGAACGTGATGTGAGAAAAATGCTCCTCCAAGGCCAAGTCTAGATGATGTCCTGGGGAATGTGAATGTGTAGATGGCGGGACCAGTATCCCGTGGTTGAGAATGGATTGGAAAACGGAGGCTCTGGGATCCTGTAACTGAGTGTGGAAGTTTGGAAAAAGGGACTATATATGGTTGGTGGGCCCACAATGCCACCTCATTTGTACTTGTCATTGTAGCTAAATTGACGAGAGTATTCTGAGGAGATTTGGAGATGACGAGAGTGCGAGTCGACTGATCCAGGAGTGGCGAGAGGTAGGTTAGTGGTCCTATCCTCCTGCATCATGTGAAAGTTGTAGAATGTAGGTAGGGGGTGTATGGAGGGTCGTACAAGGGTGTTTTTTGGGTAGGGGCCCACCAGTGCACAGGAAAAGGAGGAATACCCGCGTGCATGTGCACGGGTATAATCGATTATATCATGCATAGTGTGCAGTTGTACTTGACACAAATGCACATGTAGGCACAGGGGAGGAAACAATAGGTGTGCATGGGATGCATGCCTATTTGATTGACAGAAAGTTGCTCATTAGTGTGCAGCTATGAAGAGAACAGGTGTGCACATGTGCGCACCTGTATGGGTGATAGTTGTGCACTGATGCACGACTATTGTTTTGACCTCTGCGCATGAGTGCGTAACTGTGAAAAGAACACATGCACACATGTGCGCACCTGTCTAGGTGAATGCTATGCACTGGAGGCAAGGCTAAGGGGTTTGAAATTTTTGAATTTTTTATGCTTTTTATGGATGATGAGGCTGGCCAAGTGTTTTTGTGTGGATGCAGGTGATCAACATACTCTAGATACTACGATGTATAGAGTAGGACTGGGACCATCTATGAGAGGCAGTGATAGATAATTCAAGTGTGCAGAGACACTTAGCAGCCTGTGGGTTGCTCAAGTTCTTCGACTGCCCGATGATACCGTCACAAGATTTCCTGCTTCAATATCTGATTGCTATGTGGAGCACTAGTCTGTTGTTCTTCATAGTGAGAGGACAACAACTGACCTTCTCAAATGTTGAGGATGTATACTTCTTGATGGGGCTCCCATTCCGTGGGATGGCCCTTCCTATGGACCCCATCTTCTGGGGGACAAGCGAGTGGGTGACTTGGTGGCTCGCCACTGCATGGGGCTAAACTCGATGTCAAGTTTGATTATCTGGATTGAGGCGATCAACGACCTTTTGATAGAGTGCATTTCCGCTATGTTGGTGAGGACATAAGGATCCTTAGGGACTCAGTGGATCACTGGAGGTCAACTGAGGATAGTGGAGTGGGTCCTTGATGGGGACCTTTTTTCCTAGGGAATGAGGTTGCACACCAAGATGATGGGGCAGTTTAACCGGTGTCAGAGATCCGACTCTGGTGACTTCACCTTTGGGTCGATTTTGGTGGCCTAGTTTCTAGAGAGGGTGCCTCTATTGTACCTTAGGATTCTGCTGGAGCCTATGGGGCCACGATATTTGCGACTGATGCAATGGGCCCATGTGATGGAACAACACGAGAGTGGAGAGGGTGGCCATTAATTCATGACCACGGTGGTGTGCATGTGGTGACAGATGTCAAAGGTGATACTGAGCTACCCATACACTGGTATGGACTACCGACATGACCCTAATATGATTCTACCTCCTAGGGAGGACTGGAATCAGATCAGAGGTACATTTTTGGATTATGTTTTGTGATTTTGATAACTAGAAAATGATTATATATGTATATATGGATGCTAACACTATCTTTGGTGGTTTTTTGCAGATGTGTGACCCTGAGGCCGAGAGGTAGAGATGGTCGGGGATCCGGCTCGCCAAGGACCAGTGCGACCATCGCCTATAGAGTTGAGGGTAGGACAGAGGAAGAGACAAGATGATGTTGGTGTTGGACTAGCACATGAGCAGCAAGCAAAGTTCGAAGTGATGGTAGAGGACTTGCGTCATCATTTCAAGCAAGTTTTGTAGGGAGTACTTGAGGCCATGTGGGCCCATATCCAGAACGAGGAGGTCCTTGAGAAGTGTGTGGGAATATCGGCGGAGTGGCAGACCCTAATCCTTTAGGAAGCTATAGCGGGGACAGAGATGAATGGTTGACTTCCCCCTAGACCTGAAGGGCCTCCAACTAGTGGGGCACCTCCAACTAATAGAGGACTTTGGGGGGGAGCTCTAGGGGCACCATGAGTATTGGGTTATGTATATATAGGCTCGAGAGCCCATTTTGTATAGGGTAGTGGATACCCATTTTTTATAGGGTAGTGGATACCCATTTTTGTACCTATAGGGGTGGGGGGGATTCACTGGCCTATGAGCGATGTATATGTATTTTTGTAAACACTTGATGACATTTTGATGATTATTTATATATGGATATACATTTTTTTGATCATTCGTATCTTCATGTGTTATGTTTTTATGCTTATGATGTCTTTTCTATATGTGGGTGACAAATGTATGATACTTATGTATAAAATGATGTTTAATGTGATATATTCCAATATAATACTAGTCTAGCCATGTTATTTTCTATTTGGTTAAATTGTCTTGAAATATGTGTAAATGTGATTGAATCAAAGTTGTGAGATAATAGTCTAACTTGTAGGTATTTGTGAAAGAGGCAAGGATCGCAAATGTGATATACATTCTTGAGTTGCAGGACGACAAGATAGGAATCTAATAGAACGCTAAGGTGATGAATGTGTTTGTTGGAACACATATATATTTCTAAACTTTAGACTTTAAATAGATTCCATTCCCATTAAAATAAAAACAACATGCGCTTGATTCTCATCGTCGATGAGCTCTTCCATCTAATCAAATGATCCTAATTCTTTAGTATTTATGGAGCCGCCTACTCATTAAAAAGTCAAAACACTAAATAATACTTCGCAATTTCGGATTTTGGAGTTTCGTGCTTCAGGTGTGTTAACATGTCGATCTTTCAAAACCCCAATACGCGAAAAGCATCCAACCAACCCTAGTCACCACACACGTACACCTCCTAATATCTGACACATCTTTCCAGAAAGTGACCTATCAGGATTTTAAGTGAATTTAATTAACCAAATACATGAAGTGATAAATACTTAAAAAGAAACTAAAAATCAATTAGAAAATCAATTAATAGTTTCACAATTTCAGATTTCGGGAATTTTCCAAATATCATATTCCCAATTCACGAAGCCCGAAATGTCTTAAGCATTAAGTAGGGTTAATTAATGATTAAAAATGATTAGAAATTAATTAATCACTTCGTGATTTCGCATTTCGGAGATTCTATCTTGAGCGACTATCAATATCCCGAGGTCYGAAACCCCAAAATACTTGAGGTTAAACACAATTATTTAAAGGGTTAAATATGATTAAAATTAATTAATCATTTTGTGATCTCGTGTTTCGGAAGTCATGTCTTGAACTACTATAASATATCCCGAGGTCCAAAATTCYGAAATATACTTAACRATAAGTGCAATTAATTAACGCATTAACAAAGATTATCTCGTGATTAATTTTTCGTTGAAATCATAACTCGGGAAAATTCAAATGTTGTTTGTCAAACTTCTGATCGTGAGCCACCATAAATTAATGACATTAATAATCAATTTACGGTGATCATTCAATATAAGATCTTGGAATACCGCCTAAATATTTTTCATTAAGGAAAGTTAATACTTCATCCGTAGAGATATTTATGAAATCAGTGAAATTAAGGGAAAAAATGACATTGAAGTTTTAATTCCATATTGCATTTTCACAGAACAACAAGTTTTCAAGATAAGAAGTTTGTGCATCTCCTATGATAGGTAACAGAGTGTTGATCTTGTGATACCATGGCTCCACAGAAAGTAGCTAAATCATTTGGTGAAAGCTCTAACCCAAACACAGACGTCATTTCAGACACTTCACCCAGAATCCAAGACACCACGAAAATATGGATGTGAGTATTCGATATCCTACAGTATGAATTTACCAACTACCCAGATGATTCAAGAGATGAGGAGATTGAGACCCAGGCTACAAAATATAAAACTTTCGTTCAATCAAATTTGCATAAAATAACAACACGACCTAGGCTCATGCCTTATAATGATATGATTGGTTGGGCACTGGAGAATGTCGACCTCTCGACCAGGACCATCTGCAATTTGCAAAAAGTCGCAGTTGGATATTTCCACCCAGAAAATTTCCATGTGATCTACAAATTATCTCTTGTTCCCAACTACATTTATAATGCCACTTCCTTAATGGACTTTGACAAAAAGGAATGCACGCAATATGGCAGGAACTTACCTAATTTGATCAAAGATTGGTGCTCCCGTCCCGAGAGGTTTAGAGAAGACAGCCATGGTGTATATGTTATTGCCTCTTTAGAGCCTCACATGATGTATATAGCCATGATGATGTGTAGAATTTACGGTAAGGAAAATATTGCCCATTTCTTCCTACCATGGGTACCAATTATGCATACAGTGGCAGATGGGTATTCCTTCGATTGGGACAATATATTATCCGACAATTTGGTTAGGGAGATCATAGAATATCATTCATTGAGAGCCAAGGGGAAACCTACCCCATTTTTCATGTTGGAATACATCATGGATGCTATTTGTTTTATGAAACCATTTCCTTTGATGGGCTAGAGCTGGACTCCAACCAGTGCTAAGTCGATACATTTTTATCATTCGAAGTTATGGGAGGATAAAGCGAGATATTTATTCTATGAAATCTACAATTATGTGGTGGTGTCGATGCACATCACTATATATGGATGCCCACCCCCTAGGATCTCTGATAAAGTAGTGACCAACCTGGGGAAGATAGCAGATTGGTACATTGAAGAGCATTTTTCTTACATTAGGGTTTTTGGTTGTTCTGTTCCTCCACATGCCTTGCCGAAGTTTCCACTAGATCGATTGGTGTGGCATGAAGTAGCACATCAAACTGTGCTTGGGGGAATCATTAAGGAACTTAAAGAGGTACAAAAAAAGGTATGGCCCAACTTTCCTTTGCAAATTGGTAGGTTTACACTGTTAGATTTTGGCCACTCGAAAGTAGAGGCCACGACCCTGGAAGACATCAAGATGGTCAATATTGAATTCAAGAAACATGATCCTCAAAGGATCGTGGGAAATCACATGGCTCTTTCCAATTTAAAAATATATGAGCATGAAGGTTCCCCATAAGATGAGATATTATGAGGGGTAATATCCTATCAAGAAGTCTTGAGCCGAGTCAAAACTCTGGCTCTAGACAAATCAGCAAAGCTTCAGAATTTTCAAAGGCACTGAAGGAATGGCCTTCCTAAAGTATTGCAGGGATAAACCCCAACACCTCCAACTACAGAGAAAGTTGAGATTTAGAGTTTAGAAGAAGGGAGCTCCAGTGTACAGGATGGTTGAGAACATTTGGAAAAAACTGAGGTTATGAATCAAAAACGCAACACCGCATTGACAAACCCACCAGATGATCAGACTAAAACTCAGGCTAATGCCTTGATAAAAAAGGTAGAAGAAAAACCACCGTCTACACCAGGAAAATCATCCACTGACACAACCGAGCAACGATCACCGACTAAGATAGGCATCCCTATCCAATATGTCACACCTTTACAGTCTAGTAGAGGGAATCTGAGTGTTGAAGTGGTATTTATAGAAGATATTACACCTATTTCGGTAGAAGAGATACCCCCTTCCGACATCTTCTTCAACAAAAAGAAGAGAATTGTTGTGAAAAGAGAAACTCATCAAAGGGAGATTGCAACTGTCAAGAGACACAGAGTATTATACGACGGTCATGCCTTAGAAGAAGAAGAGTTCGCTATGGAAGTGGCAAGCTCAATGGGAGATTTTGCCACATAAAATCGGTACTCAGTTGGGAACCTAAAGGAACAATTGAAATAGAAGGATTTGTTGGTGAGCCAGTTGCAAAGCCAAGTAAAGACTATGGAGCAGAGTATCAAAAGCGAGATGAATAAAGGTTTTGAGCATATTAGAGCCCATGACAGGTAGGATATTCAACAACTTAAGATCAACCTAGATGAGATGCATAAAAATTCACAAGCAAGTAGAGAGTTGGCCATTCAACAAGAGGAGTTGGTCAAATAGTTGCAAGATAAATTAAACTTGACTAACAATGCAATAGTGGATATATCAGGTTTTCAATCCCAAGCATTATAATTACTCAAGAAGATGGGATCAACCCAGCAAAACCTTTTGACTAAGATAGAAGGTATTCAAAACTATTATCGGTCAACAAAACAGTATTTAAGTAATATTTACATGAGAGAGAAAGAGGCCACTGTAGCTAGAGTGACATTTCAAGAGGTCGTGTTATCTTCATCAAAGGAGGAAATAGCTCATGTCACTATATTGTCTCTTTCAGAACAAACTAGAGGTGACATAATAGTTAAAACCTGGGAGGCTAATATAGTTGAAAGTACCAGATTAGCCAAGGAAGTGAAGAAATCTTGTGAAGAATCTTGTTCCTCACTCGACAATGAATCGTTGGGCATGGAAATAGACAATATCTATGAATCCCTAGGGCAAATTGATATTGAAAAACATCAACTCACTTTTAAGACAAGTATGGAAGAAGCCCGAGCCGAAATCCAACAGCTGAAAGAAGTTGACCTTACTCAGATAAATAAATGGATAGTCAATCCCAGTCTACAGCTATAGTCTATAACTCTAGAATCTAGGAGGATGGAAGATAGGCTACCTCACATAGAGAAGAAGTTATACACTTTTGAGGAAAATAATACAACAGAGCCTTCCAGGCTGGTGGTACAGTTAATGGGCAGATGTGTTTAGTGCGTTGAGCAAGGAAAGGCCAACACGTCTAGGAACAAATGATACAAAGTGTGTACTCATTTTGCACGAGTCATGATTAGAGACTAGATGTTTTATGATCTGGAGTAAAATAAGAAGAAACGTCTCTGCGAGCAAGCAAAGAGACAAAAAAGATGCAAGTGAAACTTTTCAAATTTCACATATTGTAATTTTTATTGTTTTTTAATTATGAGAATCTCGATCACCTAGGGTTGAGATCATTTTGTATAAATACATAGTTTGAAGACTGAACAAAGGTTGCTTCTTGCTGGAAGTAATAAGGAAAAATTCTCCTTTTGTGAGAAATAATACAAGTGCAGACAAGGATTCCATTTTTTGTGCAATTTGAGTTATGTTCTCTTCTTGTATTCCATATTTCTTGTTTCCCTTATGTTATTCCTTGATAAGCGAGTGATTGCAATTTAGTACTACTACTATTGTAGTCACATTTTATCAGTTGTTTGATAAGAAAACACTCTTTCCTCTTTGTTTGTTGTAAGTAAATACAAGACCTGTGAGCTACTTGGATTATTGTACCTCATATTCTTACAAGGGTGTATTCTTTTATTTCTTCTACTGTGAACAAGGTAAGATTCATCTTCCATTGATGCCTCATTTTTTTAACAATTCTGTAAGTTTCCCTCATATCACTTGATTTTATAAATCAACTCACACGAAAAATTACGGCCTTTGTCCTATTCTGTCATTATTTTCATTTGAGGATAAATTCTTATTTAACTAACGGAAGAAAAAGAACCATTTAAAACATTCCTTAAATTCCCGATGCTTTGACATTACTCTTTGAGCCTTAAGTGTAATCTCAGGAACAAAATATTTTTGGCATCATTGTCGAGGACAGAGAAACGAAGTTATTTTCCCCTAGGAGAATGACATGGTAATTTTCTCTCTTTAATAGTGAACAAATATTGAATAAATTTATAAGGCTAAATTTTATCTTTCACTTGGTGATTCCACTACAAATAAACTGGCATTTGTAGAAAGAATACTAGGAAGAACCCAAACGATCAGAAGACTATGCATGTATCTGATCCTGAAAAGATATTAAAACCAAGGGGATACCTCAAGCAGACTGCTACATCCACAAGTAAGGTTTACCAACCCAAAACTTTGCAAACCAATTCTAAGGTTCCACTTGAACATTCAACCTCACAAGAAGGATATACACAAAGCCATTCGGAGATACATCAACTGAGAAGCTTGTAGCTGAAACCATAAACCCCGAGTTGGTTCTACCTAAGATTAAAGCCGAGATCGATTCAACTTCCCCCTTGACTAGTAAAGGCAAAAGATCCCTTTCGATACCTGTTTTTATTGAGGACCTCGAGATGTATTTTTCACCATGGGATCCCTTTAGTGATGGATTCAGAGAAAATATGGACCATTAGATCCCTTGTGCGATGAGTATCGTCGATGAATAGTGGTCAGAGTAGCCCTAGAGACTTTGGAAAGGAGGCACTTCGATGGAGAAGACTTTGACAAGTAATCTAGGCCATGTATCGGTGAACAACTTAGAAGCAACCTCAGTGGTAGATCATCATGAGTCTCACTCAAGCGAGGATAAGAAGGGAAGTGACATCGACGTGACGAGTAATGCCAGTGTGGAAACCAGCGTGTCCTGGAGGACGAAAAGTTTCGATACCTGGTTCAACGAGAGGATGAAGATGGCCCCTATCGGGCTTAAAACTTTGGAAGGTAGCCTTAAATATCGATCGTTGGATCTGGGGGAGAACACCAAAAGATGACTTGAACCGTATATCGGTAGGAGGGGAAGATTTTACTCTAGTTTTTTATTTGGAACAATGAGCATGTCTAGACCGTTGGATCTATTTCTATGATTACCATTGGAGTTCGATGGTCTGAGTGGCCTTGAATGCCCAAGCTAGAGGTATTTTGATGGAGGAAAATTTGAGAAGTGATCTATACCATCAATCAAAGAGTGGAAATGACACGTCCTTATTCGTTGATTCATCGTGGGTCCTACCAGTTACCTTGGTGAGTATTGGAAATGGGAGTGACATCAAGGTAACGTAGGTGCCAACATGGAGGCTAGCGTGTCACAAGGAAGACAAGTGTCAAAACCTGGATGGATGAGCCAAGTACTTTTTGATGATGTGTACACCATGTCAATCCCACGTGAATTTCCATGTTTCAAGTGGTGATTGTTCCATGTGTCAAGGTGAATTGGAATTTTGAGGGAGAGAAATGTGAAGCGGTCTCAGTGCCATGTGTCAATCTAGGTGGAAAAGTTGGGTAGGGCCACCTATCCTAGGTGCCAACTCAAATGTTACATGGGGTCTCACTTAAGAGAAGCTAAGAGGGAGAGTGATGTCATGCTAAAAAGGAGAATCAGTTTTTCCTAGAGGTTGACATGTCTCAACCTATAATTTATAGAAGGGACTGAGGGTGAGTCCCTAGTAGTTTATACATTGGTACATGTGCCTTAAATATTAATTGGTTGATCTATAGGTTGAGAGATCTCAACCTTTCATCGAAGGGGTGCTGGTCAGAGTGATTTACAGTCCCGGAGGAGATAAACTCCGATGGGAGGTAATCCAAAGAACAATATGGACCATTGATCGGAGCATGGGAAAGTTGCAATGGCAGTCGTAGATCTGTCATGGGTCCCACCTATTCTCATAACGTTGCTAAATGAGGCAGAGAATAATTGTCGAATAAATTGAGGAAATGATGAAATCATATTCGTCGATTGTCCACCTCTGAGAGATGTTAGATCCAAAGGTGAGATTCGTCAGAGAGAAGTCATCACAGTGGGAGATGTAATTGCATGTCATGTTGCTCTAATAAGAAACGCTCTAAGTGAATTTAGAGCTATTGATTTGGAGGAACAATAGGCCAAGGACCAATGAGCCAAGTGGCATGCGCCATATTAGTTTCACGTTGGTTGGCACAAGTGACAGGAAGCCATGTGGATTTCATGTGGCGATAAGGTGGAACTGATGGAAGAAATCCCAAAAACTTTGGGAGGCTCTAAATTTTGATCCAGAGCTCGGAAATGAGTATGGTTATAGTAGTTGGAAATCTCTTGATGAGAAGAAGATGATGGTTCCCTTGAAAAGAGGCTTTAATATTGTTAAAGAAAAAGTGAAATTTTGACACCTCATCCATTAAAATGGTACTTAGGGGGTCGAGGGTCTTACATTTTTCACTCCAAAGGGCCCTCGAACCCCCCTTGCAACCCCCCTCCCACTAAACCATGTGCAAATAATATAATACATACCCAACATTCTCCCACTTATTGTTTTATTTGCATACGAGGAGGCACATAATTTCTTGATCAATGATTTAAGGTGGTAATGCCCACTATTTCTTTGCACCAAGAAAATATCTCGGTGCTCATAGACTTTGTAAGTGAATCTGCAACATTCTTCAAGGTGTCTAGCTTCACCAGCAACACCTTCTTGTCTTCAACCACATCTCTCACAAAGTGATACTGAACATCAATATGCTTTGTCTTAGAATGATAAGTTTGGTTATTTGCCAGGAAGATTGCACTCTAATTGTCACAATCTATCTTTACTTCTTGTTGTACCAACCCAATACCTGAACACAATCTATGTAGCCATATTGTTTCCTTGCTTGCATGAATGGTTGTCATATATTAATCTTTTGTAGTTGAGAGTGCCACTACAGACTATATTTTGCTCATCCGACTGATTTCTTCTCCAAATGTGTTAAACACATACCCACTTGTAGATCTTCTACGATCCAAATCTCCAACCCATTTTCCATCAACAGAGCAATGTATGTCCAACACTTTGTCCAATCCTAGTCTTCTTGGTAGAACAATTCATAACTAGTAGTGCTACGCAAATACCTGAAAATTCTATTTATTGTTTCCCAATGCCCCCTCTCTGGTTTTTACATATATTTTCTCAAAACTCCCACTGTATGTGCAATGTATATTCTAGTACAAACAATTTCATGCATCAAACTACCAATCTCACTATCATACAGAACATGAGACATGTCCTCTTCCTCTTCATGTGTCTTGGGACATTGATATGAAAATAAATTTACACCTACAAGAATAGGAACCTTGACAGGTCTACATTCCTACATATTAAACCTTTGCAATATTGACTTGACATATTTTCTTTGATTCAACGAGAGTTTCATGTTTTCCCAATCTCTTTTAATTTCCATGCCCAAAATAAAATTTACAGCACCAAGATATTTCATGTCAATTTTAGAGGACAGTTGAGTTTTCACATCCTGGATAATTTCCTTATTGTTTCTTATCAACAACATATCATCCACATACAAGACCAAATAGATAAGATGGTCACTAATTAAGTTGAAATATGAATAGTCATCAACTTTTCTCCTTATGAAGCCAAGTCCCAATACATAAGTATCAAATTTTTGATACTACATCCTTGGTGATTTCTTTAACTCATACAAGGAATTTTCATCCTGCATACCAACTCTTTCTTTCCCTTCATTGCATAGCCTTGTTAAATTCCAAAAGTGTCCTCGAACACGTAATTTTATTGATCAAAGAAAAGATTATTATATAGTGGGAGAGAGGCAGAGCATATATCTAACCTCTCAAGCCTTATCTCAACATGTCAAGTGTCCTTTACTAATAACTCAAGGATAATCACTATGGAAAGGATGTGACAAGGACAACCTAGGAAATACCTGACTTCTAGAATAACTTTATTAATATAGGAAAAAATAATAATCAAAATAAAATTTATGATTATTAGGCTAACATTCCCCCCTTTAATCCTAAAGTTTATTTTTACAAATGCCAAGTTCATCTCTAAACTTGGTGAATTTTATTTTTCCTAATGGCTTGATGAAAATATCTGAAGTTTTATCTTTAGATGGACAATATTATGGCTTGATGATGTCATTATTGATGAGTGTTCTGATGAAGTGATATTTGGTGTCGACATGCTTGGTATTGTTATGAAATATTGGATTCTTGTCCATTTTTATTGTTGAATGACTATCAATCAATAGAGTAATTGGTGATTTCTGAATAACACCAAGATCCTGCAAAATTCTATGAAGCCAGACAATTTCATAAGCTACTTCCCAAGATTAAATGCATTTTGCCTCTACTGAAGAATTTTCCGTTGTAGTCAGTTTTCTACAACTCCAAGATACTACTGCTAAACTCATATTCATTAAATAACCTGGTGTGGATGTTGTATCTTTGATATCTCCAGAAAAATATACATTTGAAAATGTAACAAGTGCAAATTTGTTGTTTTTCTTATAGAGAAGCCCAAAATATTGTGTTCCTTGGATATACCTGGGGACCCTTTTTGTTTCATTCCAATGACTTTTTCTAGGTTCATGCATGAATCTGGAAAGAATATTGACTATGTATGACAAATTTGGACAAGTTTTTTTCAAATAAATGAGGTTGCCAATAAACTGCCTATAACTGGTACTATTCACTAATTTCCCCCCTTCAAATTTTGAAAGTTTTGAGCTTTGTTCCATAGGAGTAAGAGAGGGTTTACAATTCTCCATGCCAAATTTCTTCAACAAATTTGTCACATAGTTGGTTTGATTAAGGAATATTTGATGATGTTGTTGTGAAACTTCCTCTCCAAGATAGTATTGAAGTGGCCCAAATCTATCATTTTGAATCCTTTTTGAAGTTCTTGTTTTACTTGCTTGATGTGAGATCCATAATTCCATGTAATGATTAAGCAATAAACATAAAGAAAAATGATCACCAAGTTTTGACCTTGCATCCTGTAATATAGAGTATCATCAAACTCACTCGATGAAAACCAACATGCCTAAGGTATTCATCCATCTTGGCATACCATGCTCCAAGTGTTTGTTTCAAACCATATAAATATTTAATAAGTTTGCACACTTTGTGCTTCTTTCCTTCAACTTCAAAACTAGGGGGTTGAGTCATATAAAATTCTTCTTTCAAATGACCATTAAGAAGGACACTTTTGACATCCATTTGATTAAGCGTCCAACTATATCATGCAGCCAAATTTATTACCATTTTTATGGTCTTCCACTTTGTTGTTAGAGAAAATGTTTCTTCATAGTCAATTCCTTCTTTTTGAGAAAATCCTTTTGTGACAAGTCTTTCTTTGTATTTATCTACTTCACCATTATATTTATACTTTATTTGGTAAACCCATTTCCATTCGATGGGTTTAACATTTGTTGGAAAATCAATGAGTTTCCATGTTCAATTTGCAATTATTGAATCATACCCACCCACCATGGCTTGTTTCCATTCTTTGTGCTTCATTGCTTCTACAAAAAAATTGGGTTCAATAGAATCATGAATTACTAAGGAAAATTTTGACTGAGATGAAGTAGAACTTTTGGTTCTTGTTTTGTCTTGTTCATCTGGGTGGACATCTTTAAGCAATTGTGTGAACCATTTTGGTCTATTGTTTCGTCCCTATGGTGAAGTTTCTGCAATTCATATGTCCTAGATTGAAGATTCATCATATAAGGAAGAGTTATCTAATTCTTGAACAATCATGTTGGGGGTTAAGTCTTTTTTAATCCAATTTGGTTTTCCTCAATAAATTGTTTTTTCTTGAGATACCTTTTTTCTCCAAATGACTAAGTAGATTATCAATCTCTCTAGTTGTTTGAATTTTTGTCTCATCAAAGACTACATCCTGAATGATAATGAATTTTCCATTGGATAGCAACCTATATCCTTTATTCTCATCTGAATAGCCAATAAGAATGAATTTCATACTTCGATTTTCCAACTTAGTCCATTTTTCCTTAGGAACTAAGGCATAACAACTGGAGCCAAAAACTCAAAGATGATAAGTTGAAGGATTAGTACTATACCAAGCTTCATATAGATTAATTCCCTCTAAGCTTTATGTGGATTATCGATTCCTTAGATATATTGTTGTATGAACTACTTTGGCCTAGTATTGAGTGCTTAACCTCTTGAAATGCAACATTGACCGTGTCATTCCCATTAGAGTTTTGTTCATTCTTTCAGTGACTCCATTCTATTGTGGAGTATAAGAGTTTTTCAACTGCATTTTAATTCCATTTCTCCTGCAATAATAATTGAATTCATGTGAAGTGAATTCTCCCCCATTATATGTTCTAAGGGTGGCAATCTTCTGTTTGGTGGCATTTTCAACTAAGCGTTGAAATTGTATGAATTTGTCAAAGGCTTCTTATTTGTTCTTTAGAAAATATACCCAAATCATCCTTGTATAATCATCAATGAAAAGAATGAAGTATTTTCATCCACCAAAAGAAGATTCCATAGGACCACAAATGTCACTATGGATTAATTGCAAACATCTATTGGCTCGCCATGTACGTGTGAAGAAAGGATCCCTCTGTTGTTTTCCAATGATACAAGATTCACACTTACCGCATTCTTTTTTGAAAGTAGGAAATCCTTTCACCATTTCATTTGTTTTAAGTTTACTGAGGCTCTCAAAATTCAAATGTCCTAATCTGTAATGCTATAATCCTAAGGAGCTAGGAGATAAATATATTGATGTTGCAAAATCATGTTTATGAGGAATGATTATGCCTTGTAGCCTCAAAAGTTTACCATCTTCATAGCCATTCATTATTGTTTTGAAATTTTGTTTGGCTGAATTAATGTTGATCCATCAATTTTCCATGATAATATGATGGCCTCCTTGTCTGATGAGCACCAAAGACAACAAATTCTTTTTGAATGATGGAACATACCAAACATTAGAAAGTAATACTTTTCCAATTCCTGGAAGAGAAAAGTGAATAGATCATTTTCCTTGAGGTGTATGAGTTGTGCCATATGCCAAGTAAATTGGATTTAGCTCCATATCCTTATATGTTCAAAAGCAATCTTTTTTGTAGCATAGATGTTGAGTAGCCCCTATATCTAATAAACAATCATCTCCATAATCTCTTCTCATCAATTTGTTGGTGGAAATTGAATCTGCAAACTCAATCTTTTGTTTTTCTGTCAACACATAATCGTCTTCTTGATTTCTTGCATATTGGGTTGAAGTTGAAGCATTCGACTCAGAATGTTGTTTGAAATTTTGTGTATCCATAGGCAAATTTTCATTTCGTGTTATACACTCTTCCGCCACATGGCCAATGTGAAGACATCTTTCGCACTTTACTTGAGACGTGTATTTTCCTCTTTGATCTTGCGATCTTCTAAAATATTGTTGATTTCTTCCTCTTCCTTGACTTCTTCCATGACCTCGACCATAGTTTAGATTTCTTGATTCTTGAATCTTCCTCTTCCTCTGTAATTTTCATTGGATGAGCCTCTTCCTCTTGTATTTTCATTGTAATTACTTCTTCCTCTTATACTTTCATTGTAAGTACATCTCACATTGTATACCTCTCTTCCTCTTGATATTTCTCCTTGTCTTGAGTTGGTGAAG
This sequence comes from Picea glauca, assembly GCA_000966675.3. Taxonomy (NCBI): domain Eukaryota; kingdom Viridiplantae; phylum Streptophyta; class Pinopsida; order Pinales; family Pinaceae; genus Picea; species Picea glauca. Next base: position 514,122 of record JZKD02S1739355.1, read on the forward strand.
AGGAGATCTTCCCCCTATTTCTTCTTCTTACCAAATGTCTTGTCATGTTGAACCAACAAATCACCAAGGGAATCAAAAGTTTTATTCCCCAATTTTTTCAGCAATTTGTAATGTTTCCAGAAAATTTTTATAAGAGCGTGGCAATCCACGCATCAAGATTGAGGTCATAAGACTTTCTTCTACATCATTAAATCCACAATTTATTAATTCCATTCTGATATTTTTAAAACGAGAGATGTACTTCAAAACATCTCCCCCTTCAGTTAATTGTTGGTTAAGCAACTTATCATGAAGCTCAACCCTTTTTTACTTAGATTGGGTATCAAACATCTTCTTAAACAATTGCCATGCATTCCAACCATCATTTGCATTTTCAATGTGTATAAACATTCATCTGTTACATGGGATCTTAAAATGCAAGTGCATTTTCATCTCTTGATTCCCATTTTGCTAGTTCTCTAGCATTAGGCAGCTTAATTAGATTTTTTTCTCCATTACATATATCTTTCCACAAGTCATTAAAAACCAATGTACTTTGCATATGACAACACAAGACTTATAGTTTTTGGGTCCATTCAATTTGTCGGAATCACTGAATAAATTTACCAATTTTTACATGATTAAATATTTATCAAGTCCACACAATCAAATAAATAATACCATGTACAAGAGACATTGCACACACTGCAAAATAGTGTTATAGGGATTTGGCCTTGACCCTCTTATAACCTCGATGAAAAAGATGTTGATAGAGTATTTCACTAGACTCTTATCAATACTTTAATTACAAATTAAAATTTTCTTTCAATTAGTCAAACTTTCAAAATTTTACTAAAAATGCTCATAAAATAATGATCATGCCCCCTTGAAGTGGACATTATGATTCAATGCTTCAATTACAATGAATAATAATGCCCACTTGCTTCACTTCTTAAAAAAAATGCATATCCCTTAACAATTTTATGTAAATGACATTAAAAAAAAATTATATATCTTCAAAACATCACAACCCAAAAAAATAACTCTCCACCAAGTTAACATTCTTCAACCTTACTCCCACGTTCACTTGAATGGCATAAAGGATATAAATGGCCAACAAAATAACTTACCACTTTTCCATTTGCTTTATTACTTTTACATAAAAGTAATAAAATATAAGTTAAAAGTATGATCTCCCATCAAAATCCATGCATTGAGACTTACGGAAGAGTGTAAATTATGTACTAACTATTTTGGGTCTTATTCAATTAACGCTTTCATGGCTTGAGCTTGTTATTGTTTGTTCTTTGTTCTCTGAAATATAAAGCATGGCGAGCTTGTTATTGTTTGTTCTTTGAAACTTTATCAGTTTGGATAAGAACCATGAGATATAAAAGGATCTCTATTTGCATGTAAATTTTATTTAAGATTTCGAGTGTTGACCGCAGAATCAAGCAAAGTGATCTATATAATGATATATGGCACGGATTCAACTATGCACCTAAACATTGGAGAGAAGAAGTTGGGGAGTTTACTAAATTTAAAATAGAAACATACCAATTTTAATTTTTTAAGATCTACTACTTATTCTTTCTTATTTGTGAGATATTTAGATTTAGATCTATTGATTTTCTCTCAAATTTATTTTAAGATTTTCAAAAAAAACTTCAAAAAAAAAATGGTAGATCTAGATTTTATCACAACAAATTTCAAATAATTTGATGAATTGTAAATAATTTTTCTGATTTGAAATAATGAAATACCTTCTTAAAGATCTTGTTTGGTTTGATGAAGAAAGCAAGCTTAAGCTTTGGAGTCTTTTTGTTCACAAATGCATCACGGTATTCTCATCACCACGACCCTTTCATCACAAAAGCATTCTCCTCACCATAGCTCTCATACCATGTTAAATTCCAGAAGTGTCCTCAAACACGTAATTTTATTGATCAAGGAAAAGATTATTACATAGTGGGAGAGAGGCAAAGCATATATATAAGCTCAAGCCTTATCTCAATATGTCAAGTGTCCTTGACCAAAACTCAAGGATAATCACTATGACAAGGATTTTACAAGGCCAACCTAGGAAATACACAACTAGTTTTACAATAACTTTATTAATCTAGGAAAATATTCTAATCTAAATAAACTTTAGGATTATTAGGCTCACAAGCCTTCTGGTTGCTTCATGTAGATTTCTTCTTCCATATCCCCATGTAGGAATGTTGTCTTCCCATCCATCTATTCTACTTCAAAATCAAAAGAAGCGTCAATAGATAAAATAAATATAATAGAAGTTAACTTGGCAATAGGAAAAAAGATTTCACCAAAATCAATTGCCTCTACTTGGGAATAACCTTTTGCTACTAACAAAGATTTTTATTTCTCCACATTGCCCCCTGCATTCAACTTCTTCTTAAATACCCATTTTCTACCAGTGAGATTTCTTTTGGTTGACAACTACACGAGATCTGAAGCCTCATTCTTGTCCAAGGTTGTCATTTCTTCGACCATGGTCTTTTTCTAGATTTTTCCATCCTCTGAATCCACTACATTCCTAATAGTTTTAAGATCATCATCAGTAATAAACAAAGAAAAATTAGAATAAAAATAAGGTGGAGCATACCTTTTCGGATTCCTTCTTTCCCTAACCAATCTTCTTAATACCAGAGTATGAGGTTCTTCTGCTTCTAATTCTTCTTCATTTGTAGAGTTTGATTCATCATCCTTCAATTCAAACTCTATTTTCTCTAGTTTTATCTCTCTTAATAGGACTTCTTGTTTAACAACATTTTTTATTTCTCTAAAAACCACATCCCAAATAGATGCTACCTTCTTAGTTTCTGGGTTCCAAATCTTATAACCTTTCAGACCATATTTATAGCCAATAAAGATACACTTTTTAGCCTTTTTATCCATCTTACTCCTATTTTGGGGGGGAATGCGTACATAGGCATCACAACCAAAAACCCTGAGATATGTAAGGGAGGGTTTATTTCCAGTCCATGCCTCCTATGAAGTCATGTCATCCAACTTTCATGAAGGTGATCGATTTACTAGGTAGCATGCAGTATCCACTGCATCTTCCCAGAATTTATGTCTTAACCTCGTACCATTGAGCATGCTCCTTGATTTTTCCATCATCATCATGGTCATCCTTTCTGCAACTCCATTCTGTTGAGGTGTGCATGAAGTAGTCTTCTACCTTGCTATACCACACTTTTTACATAATTCTTCAAATTCATTCCCATGGAATTCTCCGCCATTCTCTATCCTCAACACCTTAATTTTCTTCTTTGTCTAATTCTCCACAAGAACTTTAAACTCTTTAATTTTTTCAAAGACTTCAGATTTCTTCTTAAGGAAATAAATCCATGTATTGCTCGAGAAGTCATTTATAAATGAGACATAGTACACATATTTATCCAGTGATGGAGTCGACATAGATATAAACACATCATTGTGCACCGATTGTAATATTCCCTCTGCCCTTCTAGCACTAAAGGAGAATCTTACCCAATTATGCTTCCCATATAAGCAATGTTAACAAAAATCAAAATCCATGGAGCAATTTGACATACCTTCATCATGTAGTACTTGAAGTCTGACCCCTTTAATATGACCCAGTCTTTAATGCCACATCATAGCCTTTTCTTCAGAGACTATAGGAGTTTTTCCTTCTTCAACTCCAATCTCAAGAATAATGGAATTGTTGCACCCATCACTAATAATGGTTCCTAGTATCTTATACAAAGTTCCAATCCGAACTCCCCTCAACAAGACCATTTCTCCTCAAACCATCCTGCAAGTTTCCTTTTCAAACACTATTTTTACACCTGCATCATCCATCTTGCTTACAAAAATCAAATTATTGGCCTATCCTAGGATGTGCAAAGCATTAGGGAGTGCTCTGATGCTACCACCCATGAGTTTCAACTTGATTTTTCCTCTTCCTATGATTTTGGTTGTCGAGTCACCTCCTAGAAAAAAAAACACCTCCAACATACATTTCATACTCGCAAAACCACTCCCTATGACAAATCATATGAAAGGATGCACCTGAGTCAACCAGCCATGCCTCGTGATCTGCATGTGTGCTTGAATAAGCCAAGTACACATCCCCTCCTACATCTGTGGAATTTTTTTCTTTTGTAGAAGGGGCATCATCAGATCCCTTCCCTCTCTCAATTTTTTTGAATCTACATTGTTTCTTGTAATTCCCTTCTTGTCCACATATCCAACATACATTTACGATTTTTCCTAGAGATTTAGATCTCCCACTTGAGGACTTATTTTTATTTCTTTCCTGGAAGCGTCCTCTTACAAGCAAGGCATCTATGCTATGGATTTTCATGTCTTTCCACCTCATCTCCTCTGGAAACAAGGATTAAACCACATCATCAAAACTTAAATTAGTTTCCTTACCACCTATGGCCACAACCAAACTATCCCATGAGTTTGGTAAAGGGCATAATACATTGATGCACTTATCTTCATAAGAAATATTAATATCAATAGACAATAACTGACTTACCACAGTATTGAAGGTGTTCAGATTCTATGTCACCGAGTCTCCATATTTCATCCTCTGGTTGTATAGATTCTTCCACATGAAAATTTTGTTTATCAGGGACTTAGACTGATACAAATCCCCTAACTTATTGTAGTTGACAAATCTATATTACATGTTCATGGTTGTATTCATAAAGAAAATATCATTGATTCTATTAACCCTAGTTGCATGCATAATTTTATCAATGTTCAGTTGGTTAATAGATTGCAAGCTCCAGTAAAGAATATTCAAAGCACATAGGTTGAGGGTGAAAATGTTCAAATTTTTAAAGATTTGAAGATTACCATGGATAAATATGTGTTGCATTNAGATTTTTATGCTATGGATATGGATGAAGTGGATATTGTTTTGGGATATCCTTGGATAGAATCAGTGGGTACCATTAATATTAATGTGAAAAAGAATTTTTTGAAGTTGTGGTACAAGAAAAAGAAAATCGCATTGCGGGATGTGTCTCTTAGTAAGAAAGATGGTCCCATGGAAGCTAGCAAATAAGTTATTACCAAGTCTAAAGATGAATTAGAGGCAAAGTCTACAGAAGGAGATGAAGCAAAACTACAAGAAGGACATAATCAGGAAGCTAAGGAGGTCATTGACTCAAAGGCAAAAAGTGTTGCAGATTTGAAGAAAAAAGAATAAATTCCCACAGTTTTTGTATATCACCATCCACATCATATAGAGACACAAAATTCATCAAGGCAAGGGTGTGTGCATCAACACATTTATGCACCAGCAAGGCACCAGACAGGAAATCGATCAAGAGGTGCATGGAGGACTACCAGCACTACAGGAAGAGCTCTAGCTACATAAACAATCCCATGGCAACCCCAACATAATGTAGAGCAAGATCAGGGTGGCAAGGTAGTAGATAGACATCATGTTCGACTTCCATTGGGATGGATGGATGGTCATACTTGGTACCAATTGACTACATTGCTTAGTCAGTCATATTGTATGGTTTATTCTCATGTTTCGAGGAAGAAACATGTGAAGGGGGATAGAATGTAGTATACCTAGGGAGGTAATATGGGGTACCTAGGGAGGTACCCAATAGGAATGTAGTTATGTGTTATTAGTGGAAGTCATTTAATATATGAGAATGTGGTCATTCAATGTAAGGTGGACTAGGTCCACTATATTAATAAAGGCCCACTATGGTAGTTGGATG
>JZKD02S1739355.1:519888-533333 GCA_000966675.3 Picea glauca
AGATATGATATAGGTACTTAACACTTATCCCATATTTTCTTGGTTGTAGCTTCCCCTAACACATTTAGTAATATTGAATCTGAGAGACACAATCAGATTGTTCTCTTTTCCTTCTGATCCAACTTTGTCCAGTATTTTGTTGACATTCTCATAGGTGCAATACATGGATCCATAGTAACCCATTGATATTTGTCTACCAAACAATATTCCATCTTGAGCTTCCATAGCTCAAAACTTTTCCCGTTAATTTTTTCGATCTCTATCTTTGAATTTCTCTCCATTTCTTTTCACCACAAGAATTGATGTCGCATAGCTCCTGACATAATAAGGTTTATCACAATCCCAAGCCAAACTCCTAGCCACAAATGTGTCCCCCTAAAGCCAATAACTTCTCTTATACCAAATGTAAGTTTTGAACATTTTACAGTAATGCAATACACACAGATTCTTAACACAAAAAAGAAAACAATTGCAATCACAAATATACACAAAGATTCACCCAAGAAAAACAACAACATGTTTCAAAGCCACACCTCTAATTCTATTATGCCTCTTCATTGTTTGAGATACGATATACATAGGATCCCGCAATATCCAAAAAAACCTTAATCCATTAACCTTGGATTAGAACTCAACCCTAGTTCCTTAACTCGAATTACATTACCATGGACCACAAAACCGTGTGCCATAAAACTATCAAAGGAGAAAACCATATCGAGAAAAATTGTTGGATGAAAACCTATCAATGATTTTTTTCTCCACGATACCCTTTGGGATTAATTACAGGGCCCTTCAAGCCTAGTTTACGGGACCTTTCGGGTCCCCTTACGACCCACCTCCCACTGAATTATGTGCAAAGAATATAACACATACCCAACATTTACGAGGCTAATGCCAAGTAGAATGCTAGAGTAAACAAGTATATTGAATGATGCATTGATTTAGTGGTATTAATATGTTGAGGAGGTTGCTATCAAGATTTTCAATAATTTATATGAACAAGTGAGCCCTTAAGGCTTTACACCCTCGCTTTTTTATGTCTTGAAGAAGTCAAGAGAGCATTGGAGAAGTGTATTTCCTCAGGGAAGTCACTTAGAATTGTATTTTGCAAGAAGATATTTTTCATGCGATATAGCCTATATCACACGGAAAATATCTTTGTGCAATATAGGTTGTATTGCACAAAAATTAATTTTATGTGATACGAGGAAGCTTGGAAAAGTTTGGGACTTGGAAATTTTTGAGGAAGTTGGCTTATCACATGAAGTTTAACTTTGTGTTGTGCAGTGTATCACATGAAGATAAACTTCATGTGATACATCACACGAAAGGAAATTTTCCCATGATACGATAAAGGAGAACACAAGGAGGCCTTTTTGCATGAAGAGAACGTTTAAGTGGCACGATGTATCATGCCACAAAGTTCTTGGGTGCGATACATCACACAATTGAATTTTTTTGTCAATATGATAAAGGATAAGGCATGGGTCTCCACCATAGTGGAAGGATAAAAAGAATGATGTGACACGAGAGATGAAAACAAGGGTATCCTTGCAAGCCCAAGTTTTTAAGATCACGATATGAGAGAGAAAGTTAGTGAAGGCGGTGAATTCATCACATAGTCAAGAGACTGGGTTGAATGTGATACACCGTTGAAAAACAAAATTTGTGCGATGCGAAAAACTATAGATGAGGGAAGGATGTGGAGAAGAATGGAAGGTGAGGAATAGGGAAGCAAAAGATCAGAAGGAAGGATTGGAGAGGGAAGATGTGGCACATCTAAACAAAGTTTTTGATGGTGCGACATATCACCAAAAGAAAAACTTCTTGCAATATGTCACAAGGCCAAAGAATTTCAAGGACACAAAATGTGGTGGTGGAGATGAGAGATAAAGAAAACGGAAAGGGAATAGTCTTTGTGGAAAGAATTGAGATATTTTAGCATACAAAAAGGGGAGACGACCATAGGAGAAGTAAATTTTTGAAGGGTTTTGATATAGCACTCAAGTGAACTTTTTCCTTAAGGCAATAAGTTGGGAAGGAGTATTTCACCTCGATATTCATGTAACTCAATGGTTGTCCATACACATGTAAATGTATGAACATATGGTGCCATGTCAACTGGCACATGTGGAATCAATTGGATGATGGCATGGCAATAGAGAGGAAGTCCTTAAGAAACTTTAGAAATCCATAACTTTGTGCTCGGAGCTCAGAATTGAGCAAGAATACAGTCATTGGAAATCTCTCGATGAGTAGAACATCGTTAGAAACTCAAAAGTGAATTTGGAACTAGATGAAAATTTTCATTTACCCCAACTCCATAAATCTACTTAGGGGGTTGGGTATGTTACATAACCCTTAAATTAACACCAAGTGGGTTGGAGACAAATTACAATGCATTTGAACTAGATATTCTTCCCTACTTGGGTTTATATCCTATGTTTGATGCAATTCTATTGTGGTCATACAAAAAAACCTTTAGTGGAGTAGTCTACTATGCAACAAAAACTCCCATTTTACCTTTATCTAGAGCTTAGTGCACCCACATAACAAGATCAAATCATCAATCAAAATATAAAATACATGGAACCAGACCATATCCTTATAGTAGATTGTGAAATCATGGTAGATGGTTCTCTATATGCCAAGTCCAAAACAAGGTTTTCATTTATGTACACATGCAATAGGGACCCTTGTAAATTTGAAAGGGATGATTTATCTAAGATAGAATGCATAACCCTTTCTAGCATAATTTTTAGTGTCTATGCAACTTTCAAACCTTAGAAAAACATCCAATTCAAGTGCCAAGCTCAACCTCGATACTATTACAAGTCTCAACTCATAAATAACAATGCCAATGCAACCACATAATTTTGAGCCACCCTTCCATGCACAACACCGTTTCTTCTTCAACATCACTACCCACATAAGTGTCAATGCTAGACATATATTGATGCATAGACCTGCATGAGTAATAATGGCTCAACTCGCTAACAAGGCAAAGTGTCAAGCATGCAATTAATGCAATACTTAACAACATGAGCCCAACACACTCATACCTAAGTAGTTCACATGAATGACACATGGAAACCTTAATAAACTACACAATGACATGCAATCCACTCACTGTCACATGCCATCTAATGTGCAACCATTTTATACACATGATTATTGTCAACTTAACAAGGAATCTTCTATATCCTTCTAGAAGCTTCTTCCTATCCATTTATTTTGAAGTAGAATTTCATCCACATATTTCCTTTCATATTCCTATCAACTTGATCCTACTATAAATAAAAATATACATGTTTGACAACCAAGAAGGTTTTAGATAAGAAAGTACTTTCCTACTATATAGAATTAGTTACAAGTATATCCACATCCATTTTATAGGGGTTCTATGTATTTTTCTTTTATTATTAGTGAAATATTATTTTCCAATAAATTATGTTTTGATATTTTCACACAATTATGATTTGTCATTTGTTGTTCTTTTATATTTAGTATAGAAATTCTTTGCATGTTTATTGTTTACTATCCAAGCACTATCTTGTTTTATGATTTATTAGAAATTAATATCAAAATGTTTTTGCCACAACCTTGAAATTATTTCTAAATCTTATTTGTCTCTCAAATATTCATCCCAAAATTTGGAGTAAATGACATTTGGATTCTTATTATTTTCGTAAAAGTATCCACCATACCTTTTCATATCCGTCGTACCTTTTCATGGTCCAATATTATCATTTCTAACAAACCCTTGCTCAAATCTATCTCCACACAAACTCAAGTATATATAGATAAATTTTGGAAGGTGTAGAAAAATGGATGTTCATATCCGCCATACCTTTTCATGGTCCAATATTATCATTTCTAACAAACCCTTGTTCAAATCTATCTCCACACAAACTCAAGTATATATATAGATAGATTTTGGAAGGTGTAGAAAAATGGATGGGAAAATTTCCTTGATCATGTAAACAAAAGTGTTGAAAAAGTTATTAATTATAACTTTTTCAACACTTTTGTTTACATGATCAAGGAAATTTTCCCATCCATTTCTCTACACCTTCCAAAATCTCTTTACAAATGAATTTTCCCATCCATTTTTCTACACCTTCCAAAATCTCTTTACAAATGAATTTCCTTGATCATGTAAACAAAAGTGTTGAAAAAGTTATAATTATATAACTTTTTCAACACTTTTGTTTACATGATCAAGGAAATTTTCCCATCCATTTTTCTACACCTTCCAAAATCTCTTTACAAATGAATGGGGTGGCTTGATAGTGAAAGCCACTAAAGCACTTGAGCGTGACATTGTAATTAAATTAAATTTCATAACCTATAATTTCATAAATAACCTTACATTTCTCCAAAACCAGTTATTCTATGGTAACATTCTTATTTTCTAAAGTTCTAAAAGTTAAAAGAATAAAAAATAAAAAATTATTCTTAAGACACTTCACCACAATGAACATTGTTCCATTTCTCCATGACTTCAGCACTTGGTAGCCAAAAGCCATTAAAATGATATATAAGTGTTGGTTCATTATGATTTAACAAGTTGTTATGACCTTCTCCAAATAGCTTTACAAGAAGGATTACTTAGTATTTCTCAATGAAAACTTTCGATACATGCTTTGCTACAATTATCGCATCTCCTTTTCCCATTCAAAAATCACGTTTCCCATCTCCTTTCAAGGGAAAAAAATATTTTATTATTTACACGTATAAAATAAATGGAGGTTGTTCCACAGTCCTTTGTGAGGAACATTGTTACTCCATGTCTAGATAGGGTTAACTTTTCTCTGGAGGAGCTTAGAACTAGCTTGGTAGCACCCTCCAGCCCCTCTCCCACTTCTGGGGATCTAAGTAATGTGGAAGTGGTAGTCCCTAAGGGAACTCGGGTGGTGGAATGTGAGGGGGAGAAGGATTTCTTTGTTGTGTTGGGTTACAAGGAGTCAGAACCTGGGGATTGCTCTTTGGGGGAGACACTGGACTCCCTAGTCCCTCTCCTTCGAGAGGTGAACTCTTTGATCCTGCTTCCTACTTACCAGGGGAGAAATGTGGTTAAACTCCTGGGAAATTCTGACTTGGTGGGGAATTCAGGGAACTCTATTGGGGGTGTTGGGACTAGTTACGCCTGGTCAAAGGGCTTGGGATTCGAGACTTCCCCTATATAAATGAGAAGTGCCTGTAAAAAGGCTACTTTCTTAGCTCCAGTAATGAACCCACTTACTATCTTTGTTTCTGACTCCGGGGCTTAGAGGCATGAAAGCCCTTATTAGGGCCAAGCCATGATCCTACTCACCATAAATATTAGAGGGGTGGGAGGGGCAGGGTGCTGAAAATGACCTCCATGAACAGATTGCTACGAAAGTCCAAACCAGATATTATTTTTTTACAAGAAACACTTGTTGACGAGGAGAAATCCTATTTGTTTATGTTAAATTTTATGCCCAACTAGTTCACGTGTGTTGTTAGCTCTGTTGGAAATTCGGGGGGTCTTTTGGTGACATGGGACCCCAAAAAATTTGATTTGGAGCCTTCACTCTGTTGTGGGAGCATTTTATTATCTGGTATCTCTTTAAAAAATAATAAGATTTTATGTTTACTCAATGTATATGGACCCTGCAATGAGAGAAAAGTTTTTTGGGAACAACTGGCGGCGAGTGGTTTATTAGCTACTAAAAACTTGATTTTTGCAGGAGACTTTAATTTCACAATAGGTGCAGATGAGGTCTGGGGAGCTACGGCACAACTGGATAAACTAGTTAGCTTTTTTAAACTACTTCTTCATGATAACCATTTGGTGGATTTGCTTTTGGATGTTGTGGCACCAACATGGAGAAATGGCATAACAAGGGTTGATAGTATATCAAAGAGGTTGGATCATATATTGGTATCAAAAAATTCACTAAGTGAAGTGGGTAGGTATCAATCATGGGTGGAAATTCCATTCTTCTCATATCACGTGCCCATGATTGCCCAGTTTGATTTTCAACCTTTTTTTATGACCTATCCTTTTAATTTAAATCTGTCATGGTTGGCAGAGGAAGAGTTCTCAACTATTGTAAAAGAGGTCTAGCTAGATCCTGCCTTCCTGTTGGAAAATGATTTCCAACACAGATTTGTGTGGAAATTAAAAGTGTTAAAGAATCGGAGAAAAATCTGGGCTAGGCTTCTACGTCATGCAAATTTTCTCAGACTAGAAACTCTAGAGGACGAGCTTTGGGCGACTTACATGGCATTGCAGAGGGATGGAATAGGCCCGATAATTGACTGTCACTTAAAATCATTGGAGGCAAAACGAAATACAATTCTTCTCCAGGAGGAGGAACTCTGGATACGGAGAAGTAGATTTATTTGGATGAAATTTGGGGATCATAACACAAGATTCTTTCATAACTATTCCAGCGCTAGCAAGAACAAGAAACACATCTGGGAGATAATGGATGAGAATGGCCAGTTACATAGGGGCCAAGAGGCTCTCAAAAAAGAATCTAGAAGACACTTTAAAGGTATGTTTATAGTTGATTCCTACACCTCCCCAGCTAACCAAGTAAATATTGGCAGGTTGTTCTCTCATTTTGTCACAGTGGAGGAATCTCTACTTATTAAACATCCTTGCACAAAATTGAAAATTTTGGAAATATTAAAGCTTTTCGCAAAAGGAAAAGGTCTGGGCCTAGATGGTTGGACGGTTGAATTTTTTACTCACTTCTTTTACCTTCTTGGTGATGACATGTTGGAACTAGTGGAGGACTCTAAGATCAGAGGAAAGGTGCAAATCTCTCTTAATTCAACTTTCCTGGCATTGATACCAAAGGAGAATAAACCAGTGACATTTGGAGACTACAGACCCATTTCACTCTATAATATATGCTATAAATTGATAGCAAAGGTGATTGCAAATAAAGTCAAGCCTATTCTCTCGAGGGAACTGTCGAGCGAGCAAATTAGATTTTTAAAAGGCAGGAAGATTTTGGACGCCATTGGGACAGTGCAATAATGTCTACATAGTATAAAAGTAAAGAAGTTAAAGGCGCTAATTTTAAAATTGGATTTAAAAAAAGCATATGACTGTGTAAACCGAGACTTTTTACACTTAATTCTTGTCCAAACTGGCTTCAGTCTATCTACTACAAACTGGATTATGAGTTGTGTTGTCAGCTCCTCCTTTGTTGTTCTGATAAATGGTGAGACTTCTACTTTTTTCTAGAGTGAACATGGTCTAAGACAAGGTTTTCCACTCTCGCCACTGTTTTTCATCTTAGTCATGGAAAGTATTAGTATGTTGCTGAAGAAAGGCCAATCTGAAGGAAGTTTGACTGGGGTTAAAGTCTGCAGGGTTATAAAAATTATTCATCTTATATTTGTTGATGACATCCTTATCATGACAAAGGCTTCTATTGAGGAGTGGATGGTGATTAAATAACTATTGGATCTTTTGTGTTGTGCCTTGGGTCTCAAAGTAAATTTAAACAAATCAACTTTCCACCACTCGGGTATACAAGGGGAAGCCTTGGAAAATCTTAAGGATTCTTTTACAATCAACTTTGTTGATTTTTCTGAAGGTTTTAGATACCTGGGGTACTTCATAAAAGCGGAGAAATCAACTTTTGAATATTGGAGATGGCTTATTACTAAATTTGAAAACGGGACCAGTCATTGGTGCAACCGTTGGTTATCACTCAAGGGTCGTTGCATTCTTGTAAAGGAAGTTTTATAATCCCAATCAGTGTATTGGATGGCCTTAGTGACAGTCCCTGCATCTATGCTCTCTAAGATTCGTCAATTGATTTTCGACTTCCTCTGGTCAGGTGGTGGCTCTGCACACCATTATCACCTCTGCAACTGGGAGATGCTTTCCAATTCAAATTCATTAGGAGGTTGGAGCCTTAGGAATATCTTCCATTTAAGTCGTACCTTGGCTATAAAATTTTTATGGCATGTTCTTATGAAAAAAGGTATATGGCACAAGGTGATTAAGGATAAGTATCTTCCCTATGTTTATGTCGCAACTTGGCTCAGATCGGCCACAGTTATTCATCCTTTGGCCTCACAGACTTGGAAAAACTTGTTGAAGTCTCTTCCTCTAATCACTCATTGGCTAAGCTAGAATCCTAGTAATGGGCACTTAGTATTAATTGGACTAGACAAGATTTTGGGCATCGGGGATTCCTCGTTACTCTCCTAGGATATTATGATGGACTTAAAGAATAAAGATACTCATTATCTTTACCAAGACAGAGCCCACACTTCATTGGGGTTTATAACCAATCAATGGAAAAGCAGCTTAGACTTGGGACTTTCGGGGTCTTTGGCTATTGAATGGAATTCCTTTTGTAAGGCTCTTATTGAATCGGGTATCCATCTCCAGCCTAGGGATGACATATTAATTTGGACCAGTGGAGACCAATCGAGTATTCTCACTGTTAAAAATGTTTATAATGCACTGGTGAGGAAATTTTGGCCACTTCAGATTGTAGGGTGGAGGAGGCTACTGTGGACTTGAGATCTAGCCTACAAAATCAAACTGTTCACTTGGCTTATCGTGGAGATGAAAATTTTAACTTGGGAAAATCTTCAAAAAAAAGGTTGGGAAGGCCCAAGTGTTTCCCCATTATGTTCTAGGGATTATGAGACGGTTCTGTACTTGTTTGTACACTTCACTTTTACCCTCCAACTATGGAATATTTTAAATGCATCATATAGTCTAAGTTCTCCTTGGGGTGGCAGCTCTATAACAAATTATTTTGACACTTGGTTCAAAAAGGAGAAGTTTTTTAATACTCTTCGCTCGCTGGCCTGTTGGTTTATTTGGTTGGAAAGAAATAAGTGTATATTTGAATCTTGTATTCCCTCCACTCAGGGGGTTTCCTTTAAGATTAGAGGGATGTTGGAAAACTTGAGTGGTCTACGGCCTCGGAAAGGGAAGAGTACTAGAATCAAAAAGACACATGCTATTAATCTGGCTTATGTTGGTTGGTTTGATGGTGCAACCCAAGAAAATGGGTTTTTGAGTGGGGTTGGGGGAGTATTAAAGCTTTCTAGAAATATTAGTTACAAGTGAACTCTAAATTGTGGTCTGGGAACAAACACAAGGGTCGAACTTCTTGGAGTGTGGGCATCCTTAATCTTAGCAACTCGGTTAGGCATTGATCAACTCCAAGTCTTTGGAGACTCAAAAATTGTGATTGATTGGTTGAATTATAGGGTAACTCTACAAGTCACTTCACTTATGGGTTGGTTGGACAGGATCCTGGAACTTAAAAATTCTTTCAACATTATCATATTTTCTCACATCTACAAGGAAGAAAATGGGGAGGCAGATACTTTATCAAAAAAAGCGCTACAAGTGCTAGAAGGAAAGATCCATTACAACAAATGGATTGAAGGTCACGAGGTCCCCTCCCTTTTCCTGCACCTCTTTCTGTGACTGATTTTTCTCTATTATTTTGGTAGTTATGCTACTTAGCTAGACTTGGTTGTCTACTTTACATCAAAGTTAAATGTATCTAATATGTTTTTTTGTTTGGAGGTGATTTTTGTGGTGAGTTGTCAATACTAAAAAGTACTTGAGGGTCTATTTTGAAAGACTTTTTCAAAGTGGCTAGGAGATGGTTGTAACTATCAGTTTTATGTACTTTTTTGTGAACAACATATCTTAAATATATTGAGAAATTTTCTGTTGGAAAAAAAGTGAGAGGAGCTCATGTACGTCCCCTCCATTGAAGTATGGCATGGTGAAACTTTTTCATTTAAATTCATTTAATGACAAAATTGAGTGTTTCCTCGGCATGGAAGGTATTGGGTGGTCTATGGTATTGGGTGCGAAAATACTATGAGCATTTATGGTACAGATAGAAGAAAATTGAGAAAAAATAATGTTGAAAAGAGAAAGAGAGTGTTATAAAAATACTTTAAAAAAATGAGTGAACAATATTATTATTATTATTTTCTTTTAGGTAATATTCCACATAGATGAAGAAAGCTTAGAGAAAATAATGTGCAAAAGAGAAAAAGAGTGCTACAACAAAATTTTAAAAATGGAAGAATAATATTGTTCTCTTTTTTCTTTTTTCTCCTTTTTTTTCTTCTAGATAACATATCTCGAGGGAACCACAGAAATACTTCCCCTCATTTCGAGGATGGTATCCAAGACAAATCCTAAATTCTTCAAAGCACAAGGTTAGGTAAACAACTCATGAATAAATCATATATACCTCATTAACAATTGGCTCACTAAAAGAAAACATATCACAAAGTGGGATTTGAACCTGAGTGGCGAGGGTAACAACTTTTTTGGGAAAATTTTAGGGGCTAAATTTCATCCATGGGCTAATTTTCCATGATTTTTTCCAAAAAAATATTCACCAATATTGTTTTTTAATGATTTGCCCAAATTCTCCAGGTTAAAGTATTTTACTTTAAAAATCACCCAAATGTTCTAGAAAGTATATAAAATCCTCAGAAGTTTGAATATTTTAACAAAAATATCGCCAAACATTTTATGGTTGGCATTTTAAGAATTTGTAAGATTCACCAAAAAATTTACACTTTAAGATAAATCTAGATCCTTAAAATTTTCCTTGCAATTTTTCCTAAGAACCGCTAAAGATACAACCAATTGACAACAATATCACTCTCTTACACATCGTTTTTTATTAAATTGTGAGGAAATATTACATAGGTGTCACCAATTTTCAATAAGAATAAGATTTACAATGACAGATCTTATGATAAGATTTCACCACACGTTAATATACTTATTTTTCTTTTCCTAACTTTTACTCTTTCTCTTTCTATATATAGAAATGCATTCTATTTTTTCCTATTTTTCATAATAATGGATATATTTGTATTAGAAAAAACTACAATTGAATAGGACAACGTTGTAATACAAAAAATTATGAGTTTGACCACAACTTACTAATAAAAAATTAAATTATTTCGACCAAAAATATTTAAACTTGATTTCCTAGATCCTACCCTTATATGCCTAGCAGGTATATTTCCTTACAAATTGAAAAACAAAAATACATGATAAAATATGACACATGTAGAAATAACTAGAGATTATGCCCTTGAAGGACATCTACTTCTAGGTCCACCCAAGCCTCAAAAGTTGATCCACATAGCACATTTCTATGTTAGAATGATATACAAGGTGTACTTCACCTATAATGTCCACCAATTCCGATTGAGGAGAGTGCTAAGTGTCCATATACTTGTCCTTAGCTAGCCAAAGAGAAGCCATAAGGAGAGGAGTCCCCAATAGATGCACAAATGAAAGGGGGAGGGGGAATTTGGAATCACCCCCTAGGGGAGGTGAAGGTGGGTTGAAATTGTACCAACTAGAGAATGTAGAGAACCAAGATGAGACTCAAGCTCCAAGTACTTTTGTCGATGAATTTGCATGAAGGTTGTGACCTCTTGTTCCAATTCCTTAAGCTTTCGCATTTGGGTGGTAGTTTGAACTATGCATTGATTGTAACACCCCAATTTTGATCCCCGTATTAGAAATGTATATTTGTGTATGTGATGAATGGCCAAGGGCCATGCAATGTAATATGTAAATATTGCACATTGAAGGTTAATAATAAAAATGCATCACCAGCTGCTAACATACAAGGACAAAAACATGGGGGGGTATGATTCCACAAGAGAGGAAAGAAAGGGGGGCTTAAGGGGCCAAATCCAGACAATATTATTTTACTCCTAGCCTAAATTGTTTTTTTTTATGTCATCCTAAGTCATACCAACCTTGGGATTAGTTGCAAGTAAGATACATGGGCATCTTAGGAAGACACGTGGTGAGTTGTAAGCATGGAAATATAATTCATGAATTTTGTTTATTGTGTGGTCTTTTGCAATCATTATAATAGAAGCCTTGCTTGAGAGCTAAGTTTCCATGACTATAGTGAAATTATGGGAAAGGAACCCATGTGAAAAATTATGACCTTGTGTGAAGGGAATTGTTGCCAATGAGAAGAATAGTGATAGTTGAAAATCCTTGGAGTCCCAATAGAGATATTTTATGGACAGTTTGTGCTAGAGCCCAGAGGGGAATTGGGGTAGCTTGAGGGACTGTAGAGAAGAGAAGGGGATCCTATTCCTTGGGTTGTGGGGCTTGAAGGGGAAAGAGAGTTGGTGGAATTGGGATAGTTGTAAGAGTTGATAGTTTGTGATAGTTGGGAAATGGGGTTGTGTGAGAGGACTAGTGCCAACCATAGGAAGAGTTCATCCTTGTGGACTCATAGCCTCATATTGGGGGTGGCTTATTGTAGAAAGAGTACCATGCAAATGAGCCTATTGTTGGGTGGAACATCCTTCTTCTACAACCAATTGGTGTTTCATTTCCCAGAAAGATAAGTGTTATAGTGTATTTGTTGTTATGTTGATTTAATGTTGGTTATGATATTAACATAATGTTGTTCTATATATATGTATCAGTATGCATGATTAAATTGTATTTTCATTAGCCCGCTTGGTCATACTTGCATGCGTAAATCATTAAATAGTAGGACAATGGCAATTATGGTATTAGATCTTTAGAATGAGAAATTCATCCCAATAAGATGGGTGGGCATGTGACAGAAAGGTATCAAAGAAAAATATAAAGTTGGTGGAAGGAACTTTGAAGTACCCCACTGCCTAAAAACTATTACAGGGGTGGTTTTCTATGTTACAAAGTGGTATCAAAACAAGGAGTTGAAGGAAAGTTTTTGTTTTCTAGAAGTACCATGTATCCTCAACATTGGGGATTCACCTTGTTGACAAATATATTATCATTTTCATTCATAAAGGAGGATTTAAAATTGTGAAAAATAAAGTCAATATATTGTGAGTATTGGGGGTATAAAAGGGGTATCTAGTAAAAATAGGGTTTTTTTATTGAAAATATGTATTGGAAGGGGGGTTCAATAAAAGGATTTTGGGAGGTATTTATCGATGTCTATTGAAATTAAGGGTATTATTTAATATCCCATGAATGTAGATGTTATGTCATAGGTTCATTGAGTGAATACCCAGTGATCATCAACAACTAACAAAGGGTACTAAGTACATTACAAAATGGTATCAGAGCTACTGGATAAAGCATTGGGGTTGTGTGGAAAAAAAATCAACATGTATATGAAGAAATTACAATTTGTTGATCGTGTGTTTGATAAAATTCCCACGTGGAAAATTGTGTAGAAGTTGCATATTTTTTGTTGACAGAGTTTATATGCCAGTATTGAAGCTACTACAAAAGCTAATTGATGAAATTATAAGTTTGGCCTACACAAGGAAATTGGGAAAACTTGTGAATGCCAGTAAATAGACAGTCCATGGGGTCGAATTCGGCATAAGAATGAATAGATGATAGAGTGATTGAGTTATAGAGTTTGATCCTAGAAAATTCATGGCTACCGTGAAATTATTTGGAATAT
>JZKD02S1739355.1:542309-568074 GCA_000966675.3 Picea glauca
GATTCAAGATATGAGGAGGAAGGAAAATCCTGAGAAATGATGCATAGTTACAGAAGATCCAAGCACTCAAGAAGTATTTTTAGAACTCAAAGACAACACTACTCACCAACTCATTCAACCAAGAAGTCATATGCATCTGAAGAATATAAAAGAAACCTAGAAGTGTCATCAGTTAGACATCAAAGAAGAAAAAATGAGCTAGACATTTTGCAAGGAGAAATTAGGAAGATTAAGCCACCAAATTTTTATGGTGAAAACAGAAGGGAAGAGGATGTTAAATATTGGTTGTTAGGGATAAGAAAGTATTTAAGTTGCACAACTACTCATCCAATCTAGAAGCCAGGATTAATCTATACCATCTAAAAGGAAAGGCTTCTATGTGGTGGGATAAACTAAAGTAAGTTAAGCACATTAATGAGAAGATAATTTCTTGGAAGTAGTTCAAGAAGTATTTCCAAAAGCAATATATTTTTGAGCACTACTATGAAAAGAATATGGAGGAGTTCTTTGCTCTCAAGTTGGGAAATATGACCATGGAGGAATAAGAGGAGAATTTTTTGGAGATATTGAGGTATGTGGGATTTATTAAAGAGGAGAAGGTGAAGATACAAAGATTCTTAAGTGGACTTTCAACCTTTTATAGAGACAATATCCAATTTGATAAACCTAAGACTCTTGAAGAGACCATTAGGAAAGTTAAATACATGTATGAGTAGAAAAAAAGCAGAGCAGTTTTCCAAAAGTCTTGGAAATATAATAAGGGAAAAATGGATCAAAGAAAGAGAGTATTCAAACCCCCCTTTCTTCGAGAGTAGTCCTAATACATACCAGCAAAGTCAATAAGCTCATAGTGAATCCAAGATGATAGAATCCTTGGAAAAATGGGCAAGACAACCAATCAAGTGTTGGGGATGTAAAGGAGACCATATGTACAAAAATTATTCTCATAAGGAAGATAGAATGAGGACTATGCACAACATACAAGAGGAAACTATAGTGGAAAATGTGCACTAAAACATCCCAAGAATATATGAAACCTTGGAAAATCAACAGAAACATGATTTGGGTGGAAAGTGAGATTGCAAATCAACTTATTGTAATTTTAATTAATTCAAGAGCGAGTCATAGTCACATTGCCCCTAATTTGGTTGAGCAATTTCATTTGAATAGAAGTAAGCATGAGAAATATTGGTTGGTTCAACTAGCTACTAGGACCAAAAAGAAAATTAATGAGATTGTCAAAGGTTGTCCATTACATATGAATTGTGTTAGAACTATTACATATATGAACATCATACTCCTTGGATCATATGATTTCATCATTGCGATGGATTGGTTAGATGTGCATTGATCTGAAAAAACCCCATATGTTATTTAATCATTAATACACATGAACATCTATTTGATCTTCAAAATAGTAATGATCGCTTGATTGTTTGCAATATATATGTGAATTAACTTATCTATCCAAATAAACTTTAATTATAAAAAAATTGCAATTAGCTGAGCGAAAAAATAGAACAACAATAGTGATATCACATACACAAGTTTGTTAACAAGGTTCACCCAATTTGGGATACGTCTCTGGGTACGCTTCCAATAGAGACCTCTTTATTAATGCTCAAATTATTTTGTTTTACAATGACCTTTTTACATGTTTCTCAAACTTAGAAAAAATAGTGCACCATCAAATTCCTTGCGAAATTTCGAGAAAAATGAATATAAAGTTCATAAAATTTCGTCAACGAACCTCTTGGCTTGCATTACGGTGCAATCCCAAGGTATTGATACCTTCGGCATGAACCTAGACATTATTTGTACTCTATAATGATTGTGTGGCCTTGCCTTAATCTGCACACCCATTAAATAGGGGATCAAGCTTAAACCACCACCTGAAACTTTGGGAAACCATTTAATATTTTGTTTGGGGAATCCCATAATGAAATGTGCCTTTGTCACAATGGTTAAATTGTTGGTGCATTATTTAGAAGTTTGTGAGGTCAAACCCTGTCAACCATGCCATATTTTATGGTATGTGGTTGAAACTGTATATTAATATAGTACGAGTTTTAATCCAATGTTTAAAACCTCCCACAAACTTTGGCATAAGACATGGTTATGTTTCATGTTATATATGCCATGTGATCACATATATTATGGGTCGAGGGTTAGGCCCTCGGCATTTTTCCGCCAACAATACAATACAATACAACAACTTCAAATATATATGGTGCCATATTCAGTGAAGAATCAATGTGGTGGCACAACAGTAAGGTTGTTGGGATGTTGTGTGGGAGACTCGAGTTCAATCCTCTGGACTCCCAACAAAATTCTAACCAACCTCATCCCTAAATGGCCAATGGGAGGCTCCCACGTGGCAACCTCTCATTGATCTATCTTTGCCATGTGTCAAAACATAATTAGTCCACTTGCAACATACAATCGCCAAGTCGCCTGCTATATCAGACATACAGTGTGCCATGTGGCACTTCCATGGTGTGGTGATGTCAACATTGTACATCCATGCCATGTGTCACCCTTGTAGTGGTGACATGTGTTGTAACACCCCTTTCACTCAACTACCCAGGGTTACTATAAGACTACTTGGTAGATAACCCAGAATAACTGTAGCGCACCTTAGCTACCGTGTAGGTGTTACTACGCGGAATAAAACATTCTCATTCATAGTTAATCGCATGCATTTACGCAATGAAATACATTTAAGCTCAGAGTACTCATAAGAGTCATTTTAACATAAATAATCCATGGCAAATACATTAATCCAAATTCACAGCAGAATGCATRATCATTTTAATACACAGAGATACAAAACATATTGATAAAATGTGATAAAACATAGTTAGACACTTATCTTGTAACAATGGTGGGATCCACCAACCAAGTGCAGGCCTTCCACGAACCACCCAGACTTAGACCACACTGCTCATCAGCTCAGCAGTGGATCACCCCTGAGTTGGGACTAAGCTCCACCCAAGGCAAGGAATCCTAGCTAGGCTGAGGTTACAGGGAAAACAACACTTAGAATCTGGAAGGATTCATCCCAAGATGTCGTCTTACGCCTACTACTACCAGACTCTCATTCCCACATGCCTGTTCCACCCGGGAGTATACACCTTCACAAGCACAGTCCATTAGTGCTAACCTCCCTCTCTGAGTCTCGAAAACAGGCTGGATCAGGAAGTCTCAGAGCCTGAAGCTGGTGCTGGACACTCTCTGGAAGAAACCTCTTCCAACAACATCCACCTCCCTCACTTAGAGAGAGGTCGCACACAGGCTCAATCACCACCTGCACTGGACAACAATTCACGCGCAATCCATCTCTGCATGACCACCACAGTCAACCGGGAATAGAGACTCAGACCTCTCAGAATAAGCTCAGCAATGGCAGCCAGGTCCCACGGTGTTGATTTTCGGAATTGCCTGAGAAGCAATTCTGTAGGGAATTACATAGACTCTCTCCACCCCGGTAGAATGTCGTTTCCCATCCGCCCTACCCAGGATATACTCACGCTCTGGTGTCGGGAACGCGTGACAGACAATCCACGCAAGGGTCAATGCAGGTTCGAACGGTTCAAAGGATGTACGAGGGTTTTTCTGCAAGAGTGAGACCCCCTTCCCTTCTGGCAGTCCGTGAGTCCCATGGAGGAGGGACCCCCAACACAGCTCATCTCAGCCTTTTATTGCATGGCCAGGGTTGACACTTGTCACCCATGCGACTGCATGCATTCNAGATTTTCGATGTTTTCTGGTAGGGGATGGGCTTGAACTATTGTATGTCTTACTGTCAGAATGTCTTTGGGAGAGACTAAGATGTTGGCTGCCACTCCTCGACCTACTTCTTCTCCCATGGGTTCTGCGACTCCCTGTCGTACTGGAGTCTCTTCCTTTCTCGAGTTTCTTCTCTATTCTTTCCAGACTCTTCAAAAATTTCAATTTTAATGCACCCTGTCGATCCCTGACTTTCATGAGCTTTCGGCTATCATCTCGGCAAGCCTTGGCCTCTCTTTGCAATCCTTCAAGGATTTTCATTATGTGTTCTTCCTTATCCCTCTCTTTTCCATGCCCATTGGAGTTCGATACTTCAACTCCCGGGTTAACATCCTTTCCTTCCTATTCGTCTTCTATTTCAGGGGTAATCCGCACCTTTCCCCACTCCATACTCAGCATTGGTTAACCGGAGTACTGACCTCCGTTGAACTCTGCACACACACTGTGCAATTAAATTCGAAGTTTGTCAAGCCATCAAAACTTCACGAACAATCTTCAGCATTTATAACTAATACCAACAAGAACAAAAGAAATTTCGATTCCAAATGAGTTTTCTGAGCTTCTCATTCGGTTCTGCAATTTTCGTGTTTTTGGAGCTTTCATTTTCGACACTTCGGGATTTTGGAACTTCGAGTTTTGGGGTTTCAGAGTCTCAGTACCAGAGAACTCCCGTTTAACTCTCTGGGCTAGACTCGTGGTTCACACGACTTCCCCATATATGACCACAGTCATACCTCATATCGGGGTTTCGGACTTCGCAATGTCCAAATGCACATGTCCTCAGGATTCACGATTCTCCAAATCCCGACGCGCCCTTCACACGTTAGCCCTCCTGGCTTAGCTCCTAGTCCACGTGACCTCTACCCCGTGACCGTAGTCAAACCTCTCATCAGGGTTTCAAACTTCGCGAATCCAAAGTGCATAAACACCTTGTCACCAGGATCCCCGATATCCCAATGACCCAAATACCGATAGACGACTCCCTTGTCGGGATTTTTCCCGATGACTCCGATGGCTGCCACTTGTCCACGTCACCGACTCCACCATGGCCCCATTCTATTTCCTTAGCCTGTCGGGATATCACGTTTTGCGATTTCAAGTTGCAAGATTATCCTGTCCTCAGGATCTCCGATACGCCAATTTCCGACTCTCTTCAGATTTCTGACACGTGTCCCAAATGATGGACGGTTTAGGTCAACCCTCGAGTTTCGCTACTTTAAAAAACCATGAACCTTCACTTACCGGAACTCCGATGACCACATTCTCGATCTAGATGACCACGTGACACGTGCCCTCCGTCTTTTAGACGGTCTGGATCTAATTCGGAACTTTCACCCCTAGTCTCTGAGGTTTAACCTTCGAAAATCTCCTGACAGATCCTACGGTTAACAGCTTTTTCGACCAAGATCTGACGGCTCAGACGGTTCCTAACCAATTCATAATTTCGCATATCGCGATTTCCACATTTCCTATGTATTTCAAAAAGGAATTTTAATTCCTACGCACATTTTTCCAGATTCGACGGTCACGAGGGCTCGCCTTCCCTCTCGAACAGATACTAAGGTTCTAACACCATTGGTGTAGGGACCTATCTCCCCGTGGCCATAGACCACACCAGCTGCGGTTTCACTACACCGCTAAACCTCCTGGGCTCGTAAGCGCAGTCAAGCAACTACTTGACACTCTGGAATAAACCAAGGTCCGAAATTGGCCACTCCAGACCCAATTTCTCTTCACATTCTTGGTCCAAAGACTGCTCCACTGGCCCATCTAGGCTCAGTGTCAAAACCTTGGCTCTGATACCAATTTGTAACACCCCTTTCACTCAATTACCCAGGGTTACTATAAGACTACTTGGTAGATAACCCAGAATAACTGTAGCGCACCTTTGCTATCGTGTAGGTGTTACTACGCGGAATAACACATTCTCATTCATAGTTAATCGCGTGCATTTATGCAATGAAATACATTTAAGCTCAGAGTACTCATAACAGTCATTTTAACATAAATAATACATGGAAAATACATTAATCCAAATGCACAACATAATGCATGATCAATTTAATACACAAAGATACAAAACATATTGATAAAATGTGATAAAACATAGTTAGACACTTATCTTGTAACAATGGTGGGATCCACCAACCAAGTGCAGGCCTTCSACGAACCACCTAGCCTTAGACCACACTACTCATCATCTCARCAGTGGATCACCCCCGAGCTGGGACTAAGCTCCACCCCAAGGCAAGGAATCCTAGCTAGGCTGAGGTTACAGGGAAAACAGCACTTAGAATCTAGAAGGATTCATCCCAGGATGTCGTCTTACGCCCACAACTACCAGACTCTCATTCCCCACATGCATGTTCCGCCCGGGAGTATACACCTTCACAAGCACAGTCCATCGGTGCTAACCTCCCTCTCTGGGTCTCGAAAACAGGCCGGATTAGGAAGTCTCAGAGCCTGAAGCTGGTGTTGGACACTCTCTGGAAGAAACCTCTTCCAACAACATCCACCTCCCTCACTTAGAGAGAGGTCGCACACAGGCTCAATCACCACCTGCACTGGACAAAAATTCACGCGCAATCCATCTCTGCATGACCACCACAGTCAACTGGGAATACAGACTCAAACCTCTCAGAACAAGCTCAGCAATGGCAGCCAGGTCTCACGGTGTTGATTTTCGGAATTGCCTGAGACACAATTCCACAGGGAATTACACAGACTCTCTCCACCCCGGAAGAATGTCATTTCCTATCCACCCTACCCAGAATAGACTCATGCTCTAGTGTTGGGAATGCATGACAGACAATCCATGCAAGGGTCAACGCAGGTTCGGACGGTTCATAGGATGTACGAGGGTTTTTTTGCAAGAGTCAGACCCCCTTCCCTTCTGGTAGTCTGTGAGTCCCATGGAGGAGGGACCCCCAACACGGCTCATCTCAGCCTTTTATTGCATGGCCAGGGTTGACACTTGTCACCCATGCGACTGCATGTGTTCCTGCAACGTGCGTGCCTCCCACCATTTGGAAATCACATGTCCTTCCAAAAAGGACTTAGGTTAAAACATATAATGCACTTCTCTTTTGGAATAATATTAAAATATTATTCCCAAGGCTTAAGCCCCCTAGGCTCAACACTTAGCCCCTTTCCCACCTTCAGCCCCTAATTCCTTTCCCACTCTGTGGATGCTCAGTCCCCCTTCACTCATTCATAGTGGTTGGTCTGCACATGGTGGTGTTTATATTTATTAATTGTTTTGCTTGATTACATATACAACAACAGGCCCTTGGGCTTCAACACTTGGGCTCTCTGGCCTAACAACACATAAGTCTCTCGCTTATAAGAACTTGGCTCACCAGCCTATAAAACATAATTACAATTTCTTTCAAAACATAGTTTACAACGGNTATCGGGGTTTCGGACTTCGCAATGTCCAAATGCACATGTCCTCAGGATTCACGATTCTCCAAATCCCGACGCGCCCTTCACACGTTAGCCCTCCTGGCTTAGCTCCTAGTCCACGTGACCTCTACCCCGTGACCGTAGTCAAACCTCTCATCAGGGTTTCAAACTTCGCGAATCCAAAGTGCATAAACACCTTGTCACCAGGATCCCCGATATCCCAATGACCCAAATACCGATAGACGACTCCCTTGTCGGGATTTTTCCCGATGACTCCGATGGCTGCCACTTGTCCACGTCACCGACTCCACCATGGCCCCATTCTATTTCCTTAGCCTGTCGGGATATCACGTTTTGCGATTTCAAGTTGCAAGATTATCCTGTCCTCAGGATCTCCGATACGCCAATTTCCGACTCTCTTCAGATTTCTGACACGTGTCCCAAATGATGGACGGTTTAGGTCAACCCTCGAGTTTCGCTACTTTAAAAAACCATGAACCTTCACTTACCGGAACTCCGATGACCACATTCTCGATCTAGATGACCACGTGACACGTGCCCTCCGTCTTTTAGACGGTCTGGATCTAATTCGGAACTTTCACCCCTAGTCTCTGAGGTTTAACCTTCGAAAATCTCCTGACAGATCCTACGGTTAACAGCTTTTTCGACCAAGATCTGACGGCTCAGACGGTTCCTAACCAATTCATAATTTCGCATATCGCGATTTCCACATTTCCTATGTATTTCAAAAAGGAATTTTAATTCCTACGCACATTTTTCCAGATTCGACGGTCACGAGGGCTCGCCTTCCCTCTCGAACAGATACTAAGGTTCTAACACCATTGGTGTAGGGACCTATCTCCCCGTGGCCATAGACCACACCAGCTGCGGTTTCACTACACCGCTAAACCTCCTGGGCTCGTAAGCGCAGTCAAGCAACTACTTGACACTCTGGAATAAACCAAGGTCCGAAATTGGCCACTCCAGACCCAATTTCTCTTCACATTCTTGGTCCAAAGACTGCTCCACTGGCCCATCTAGGCTCAGTGTCAAAACCTTGGCTCTGATACCAATTTGTAACACCCCTTTCACTCAATTACCCAGGGTTACTATAAGACTACTTGGTAGATAACCCAGAATAACTGTAGCGCACCTTTGCTATCGTGTAGGTGTTACTACGCGGAATAACACATTCTCATTCATAGTTAATCGCGTGCATTTATGCAATGAAATACATTTAAGCTCAGAGTACTCATAACAGTCATTTTAACATAAATAATACATGGAAAATACATTAATCCAAATGCACAACATAATGCATGATCAATTTAATACACAAAGATACAAAACATATTGATAAAATGTGATAAAACATAGTTAGACACTTATCTTGTAACAATGGTGGGATCCACCAACCAAGTGCAGGCCTTCGACGAACCACCTAGCCTTAGACCACACTACTCATCATCTCAGCAGTGGATCACCCCCGAGCTGGGACTAAGCTCCACCCCAAGGCAAGGAATCCTAGCTAGGCTGAGGTTACAGGGAAAACAGCACTTAGAATCTAGAAGGATTCATCCCAGGATGTCGTCTTACGCCCACTACTACCAGACTCTCATTCCCCACATGCATGTTCCGCCCGGGAGTATACACCTTCACAAGCACAGTCCATCGGTGCTAACCTCCCTCTCTGGGTCTCGAAAATAGGCCGGATTAGGAAGTCTCAGAGCCTGAAGCTGGTGCTAGACACTCTCTGGAAGAAACCTCTTCCAACAACATCCACCTCCCTCACTTAGAGAGAGGTCGCACACAGGCTCAATCACCACCTACACTGGACAAAAATTCACGCGCAATCCATCTCTGCATGACCACCACAGTCAACCGGGAATACAGACTCAAACCTCTCAGAACAAGCTCAGCAATGGCAGCCAGGTCTCACGGTGTTGATTTTCGGAATTGCCTGAGACACAATTCCGCAGGGAATTACACAGACTCTCTCCACCCCGGAAGAATGTCATTTCCTATCCACCCTACCCAGAATAGACTCACGCTCTAGTGTTGGGAATGCGTGACAGACAATCCATGCAAGGGTCAACGCAGGTTCGGACGGTTCATAGGATGTACGAGGGTTTTTTTGCAAGAGTCAGACCCCCTTCCCTTCTGGTAGTCTGTGAGTCCCATGGAGGAGGGACCCCCAACACGGCTCATCTCAGCCTTTTATTGCATGGCCAGGGTTGACACTTGTCACCCATGCGACTGCATGTGTTCCTGCAACGTGCGTGCCTCCCACCATTTGGAAATCACATGTCCTTCCAAAAAGGACTTAGGTTAAAACATATAATGCACTTCTCTTTTGGAATAATATTAAAATATTATTCCCAAGGCTTAAGCCCCCTAGGCTCAACACTTATCCCCTTTCCCACCTTCAGCCCCTAATTCCTTTCCCACTCTGTGGATGCTCAGTCCCCCTTCACTCATTCATCGTGGTTGGTCTGCACATGGTGGTGTTTATATTTAATAATTGTTTTGCATGATTACATATACAACAACAGGCCCCTGGCCTTCAACACTTGGGCTCTCTGGCCTAACAACACATAAGTCTCTCGCTTATAAGAACTTGGCTCACCAGCCTATAAAACATAATTACAATTTCTTTCAAAACATAGTTTACAACGGGGCTCGACCTTGGGGACACTACACGTGTCACCTTGACCCCCTTTTGACTTTTACTTTTACTTGGTTTGACCTAAACTTTGACCATCCATAACTTTTGCATATGAATTCCATTTGAGGGAAAAGTTTTTTTCAAGAACATTGATGTTGTCAAGAAGATATCATCAAGCTCTACGCATTGATGTTGTTTTCAAGAACATTTGAGACGATGAAATTTTGAACATTTATGAATCCTTCTAGACCTTTATGTGTGTTCTGGACCTTCCTGGACCTCTGTGAGCATTCATGGATCCTCCTAGATCATGCATCATGCTATCCTAGATTGCCATAACAAGACCCTTTTTTGTCTTGATGAAGAAGGAAAGCAGAGGAAAGTGAAAGGAATTCCAAGACCTACATTTGTAAGGGATATTGCATCCTTACAGCTAAAGAGATGCTTCAATAAAGGATGCAAATTGTATGTAGCTCATGTAGAAGATCCAAGTAAGAGAAAAAGTCCAAGTCTTGATAAATTTCCATTGTTCTAGGAGTATGAAGATGTGTTTGGGGGAATACCAAGTTTACCACCAAAAAGAGATATAAATTTCTCTATTGATTTAATGCCTAGAGTTGCACCAGTATCATAGAATCCATATAGAATGAGCATATCGGAATTGAAGGAGTTGCAAATGAAATTAGAGAAAAATTTAAAGAAGGGGTACATACACCCAAGTGTCTCACCTTGGGGAGCACCAATATTGTTTATAAAAAAGAAAGATGGGACCTTGAGGCTACGTATGAATTTTAGACATATGAACAAAGTCATTGTGAGGAAAAATTATTCTCTACCTAGAATTGATGACCTCTTTGATCGGCTAAAAGAATCAAATATATTTTCAAATATAGACTTGAGGTTAGGGTACCATCAGGTAAGGATAAAATATCAATACATTAGCAAAACAACTTTTAGAACTAGGTATGGACACTATGAATTCGTAGTGGTGCCATTGGGATTAACAAATGCACTAGCTACATTCATGTGCTTAATGAATGGATTATTTTGAAATTACCAAGATAAGTTTATCATTGTGTTCTTGGATGGCATTCTTATTTATTCCAAGTTAGAGGAACAACATGAAAAACACTTGAGGTTGCTACTATAGGTTCCAAGAGAGCATTAGTTGTATGCTAAATTAAACAAGTGTTATTTTTACTCGAGCCAAATCCATTACTGGGGACACATAATTTCATAGGAAGGGATATCAATAGATCCATAAAAGATTGAGCTATTATAGGATGGCCAACACCTAATAAAATTATAGAGGTAAGGTCATTCATGGGGCTTGTTGGATACTATAGGAGATTCATATATGGATTCTCCAGTTTTTCTCATGCCATTACATCCTTCAGAAGAAAGGAATTAAATTTGAATGGACACCAAAGTGTGAATAGAGTTTGCATTTGTTAAAGGAATTACTTACTAGTGCACCAATTATGAAGATTGTTAATCCAAATGAAGATATTGTGGTGTGTATAGATGCACGCAAGGAGGGACTTGGTGGAGTCCTTACTCAAAATGAACATGTGATTTTTTATGAGTCTAGAAATATCAAAGAGCATGAGAAGAATTATGCCACACATGACTTGGAGCTTGTTGCCATAGTGCATACATTGAAAATGTGGAGGCATCACTTAATGGTGGGGGGAATTGAGTTAAATATAAACCATAGTGGTCTAAAATATTTATTTGAATAACAAACTTTAAATGTTAGGAAATCCAAATGACTTGAATTTCTAAGTGAATATGGCTTTGATATTAAACATATCAAAGAAAAAAAGAACAAGGTTGTTTATCCACTTAGTAGAAGAATACATGCAATGCATGTTACAACCATTAGCATGTACAAATCAGATTTAAAGAACAAAATTTTAGAGATTATTGGTTCATATGGACCTCACCTACGAGTAAAAGAAGATGTACATCAGGGAAATGTACAACATAAATATAAAGAGTATAAGGTGGAAGAAGATGAAATTATTATGCCTAAAAATATAGTGTATGTACATATTTCTCATGAATTAAGGAAGTTGGTATTAAAATAAATGCACAATGTTCCATATGTTGGACATCTTGGATACCAAAAGACAATTGCAATAGTAATAAGCCAATACTTTTGGCTAGGAATGAAAAAGAATGTTGTTGATTATATAGGTAGGTGTATGGAATGTCAAAGGGTAAAGGTTGAGCATACACATCCAATAGGTTTGCTACAACCATTTCCAATTCTAGAGTGGAAATGGAAAGTGGTAACCATTGATTTTATCATTAAGTTGCCAAAACAACAAGGCAACATGACTCCATGATGGTAGTGGTGGATAAACTAACAAACTTTGCTCACTTTATTCCAGTTAAACTGAGTCATAAGGCATCTAATATTGCAGAAATTTATATTAAAAAAATTGCTAGGTTGCATGGAGTACCTAAGGCAATTGTGTCAGACAGAGATCCAAAGTTTAGTTCAAACTTTTGGAAGGGATTCTTCAAGGGTTTTTGTACAAACCTTAATTTTAGTACAACCTATCATCCACAAACAGATGGGTAGACAGAGAGAATTAATCAAGTGAATAAAGACATGTTGGAAATGTATGTGATGGATAAGCCATCCAAGTGGGAAGACTACTTTCATTTAACATAATTTTCCTACAATAATGTTTGCCAAACTTCATTAAACATGAGTCCATTTGAAGATTTATCGGGGAAAAAATGCAATACTCTAGTTAGTAGGGACAATCTTGCAGATAGAATAGTACTTGGGCTAGAGTTTCTTAGAGAAATGGAAGAGAAAATGGTGAAGATTAAGCAGAATTTAAAGACAAAATAATATGGGCAAAAGAGTTATGTTGATAAATACATGATGCCAAGAGAATTTAATGTGGGCGAACATGTATTTTTTAAAGTGAAACCCAATAAAATCTCTCTGAAGTTGGGAAGTTTCACTAAGATATTGGTGAGATCATGTGGTCCACGTGAGATATTGGATAGAATAGGACTAGATGCATACATGCTTGCATTACTTGCATCCATGAAAGTGCATAATGTGTTTCATGTGTCATTATTGAAAATGTATGTGCATGGTCCTAACCATGTCATTGACTGGACTTTGATCTGGGTGGAGCTTGAAGGATACTTACAAGTGCATCCAATGTGTATACTTGACACGAAGGTCACAGTCCTCTAGAACAAAGTCATAGGGTGAGTAAAGGTCTAGTGGATCCACTACAACCTTGAAGAAGATACACTGGAGATGGAGGATACAATGTGGGAGACTTACTTGCATATATTTTGACATTTTGATGTAAACAAAATTTTGATGTAAAAATTGTTGTATATGTGTAAGGCGATGTGCACCAAAGACCATGAAAAATTTAGGGGGAATGGAATGTAACACCCCAGTTTTGATCCCTAGATTAGTAATGTATATTTGTGTATACGATAAGTGGTCGAAGGCCAAGTGATGTAACATGTAAATATTGTGCATTGAAGGTTAATAATAAAAATACATCATCAATTATAGATGGAGAAGGAAAAAAACATGGGAGGCTATGATTCCACAAGAGAGGAAAGAAAGGGGGGCTTAGGGGGATCAAAGGGGGCAAATCCAAATAATATCATTTTATTCCTAGCATAAATTTTTTTGCTTATGTCATCCTAAGTCATACCAACCATGGCATTAGTTGCAATTGACCCATGTGAAAAATTATGACCTTATGTCAAGGGAATTGTTCCCATTGAAAATAATAGTGACAACCAAGAATCCCTCAAGTCCCCAACTGATCCAAGTGGATATTGGTGGCCACCCACCTATTCCACTTGGACCCCCACCATTGCTTCTTTCAGTTTTTTAGTTTTCGCACAGTTTACTATTTTTAGCAGTTTTTCAGGTCCTGAACTTCTNGTAGCGGCCACATCTCTTCTCAGAGATAAGCTACCAGCGCCCTAGCTAGTTTATTTCCATTCTGTCTGTAAGCATATTTTAGTCATTTGTTATTAATGAAATGAAGTCTTATTTATGTTGCATCTTTGTGTTTATGTGTATTTCTGTATTTCATTGTGTTCCTACATAAGTCCGGATCACCAACAGAGAGATTTCTTATCTAGTTTTTGCTAGAGCCTAGAAGGGAATTGGGATAGCCTGACGGATTGCAGAGTAGATAAAGGGATCCCATTCCTTGGGCTGTGTGGGTTTAAGGGGAAAGGGTGATGGTGGAATTGGGATAAATGTAAGAGTTAAAAATATGTGATAGCTAGGAAATGGGGTTGTGTGAGAGGATTAGTAACATCCATATGAAGATTCCGTCCATGTGGACTCATAGCTTTAGCTTTGGGGTGGACTATCGTAGAAAGTGTTTCGTGCAATAGAGCCTATGGTTCGGTGAAACATCCTTCATATATAACGTGTTGATGCTTCACTTCCCAAAAAGATAAGTGTTATAGTGTATTTGTAATTATGTTAATTTAATGTTGGTTATGATATTAATGGAATGTTTCTCTATTTATATGTATCAATATGCATTCCTAATTATATATGATTAAATTGTATTTCCATTAGTTTGCTTGGTCATGTTCGCATGCATAAATCATTAAATAATAGGACAATGAGAATTATATTATCAAATCTTTAGAATGAGGAATTCAACTCAATAAGATGGGTGGGAATGTGATAGAAATGTATTAGAGAAAAATATAAATTTGGTGGAAGGGATTTTGAAGTACCCCATTGCCTAAACATTGTTATAGGGGTGGTTGGGGTGGTTAGCTTTAATATTTTCATCCTAATCATCCTACCAATGATTCCATTTGATGGTTGAATTCATCACACAACACTAAATTTCAGCTACATCATGCTTATAACACTTAACCCCACTTTTTCTCTCCATAATTTTGCACATGACACATCATTCATTCCTACAATGGAAATGAGTCATTTCTTCCACAGAGATAGAAATATGCTAGGTTGAGTCTTTGTAACACACCCAACCCCCTAATCCTTACTTAGGTTGATGGGGTGTCAAAAATTTCTCTTTCACCAAGTGCTTCATCTCTCTAAATAAACATAGTATATTGACTCTACTCGCAGAGAGATTTCCAATGACTGTAACCATGCTCAATTTCAATCACTGGATTCAAAGTTAAAGCTTCCCAAAGTTTTTGGGCTTTCATTTGTCAAAATCACATAATCACCACATAGCACCCACGTGGCTCCTTATCACTCATACCATTCGATGTGACACTGATGTGGTAGCTTCCACTTGTCTCGTCGGGTTCTCATCCTCTCGGACTTTCCAAATCCACGACTTCGATCTACTCAGATCCCTTCTTCATCATCGAAGTATCCCCATCATAGTGCTTCCACTCTCAACTTCCCCACTTTCTCTGACATCCTCAGCCCGACGACATCCTACTTTGACAGATCTAGTGGTCATGGGAGTCGGGCAATCAACGAATCTAATTTTGTCAGAGCCTTTAACTTACACGATGCTTAACGTCCAACCCCTATTTCCATCTTCTTACTATACTATATGGGACCCATGATAGATCAACGAATGATGTTTCATCACAGCCACCCTCCAATCAACAGTCCAAATCATTCCTCAGAGTGCATCCTCCTTCGGGGCCACCACTCACTTTGACCAGCACCCTTCCGCTGAACGGTTGAAATTTCTCAACTTACAAATCTAAAGGTTAGGATTTAAGGCACCTGTCCCAAGGTTTAGAGTCAACAGGGATCACACTCGATCCTTTCTACAAATTGGAAGTTGACTCGTGTCAACCTCTGGGACATGTTGGCACTCCTCATCAGTGTGATGCCACCCTCCCTCTTAGCCTCTCTTAAGCGAGATCCACATCAATCTATGATTGAGGTTACTTCTTATCTACTCGCTAATATATGGTCCAAATTTCTCCTCTGAGTCTTTCTATCAGAGTATCGCTGCTTTGGGCATCCAAGGCTACTCCGACAATTTCACCCTTCAGGGAACATCTAGGATCTAACCACTATTCCAAATCAATGATCATGATTCATCCCTACTCAAAACTCAGGATTTCTACAGGAAAAACAATCAAATTTTTTACTCAAGCATTCATGAATTTCTTCAAGGATTTTACCCAATCTGTAAGGGCCAGAAAGCAATCCTATACCTTCAGAGACCTCTCGGTTTTATGAGGAAAAAGGGATATCTTTCATATATTGCAATCTTGCCACATAATAACCATATATTCCTCGAGACTTTAGGTTCTTCACTCCTCATAGGGATCTCTCCACATAACTGGACACTCCCACACAGGTTAAATGATATTTTTTTCCATGTCCTACAAACTTTGCTCTAAAGTTGCAAGGTCCGTAGGGATACAACCCATTCTTACATATTCGTTTTCATATTTTAACAAGTTAAAAAATATCACATTGGTCTATCATAATTATTCTAAGGTTTCATGTATCAATTTCAAGCATTTACATTTCCCATTAATTAGGCAATTACATGCATACAACATTCACTCACAATTTAACAAGTCAATTTATATACTTATCTAATTAGGGAATTTCCAATACCAGTTGACTGAGAGAGGACGTCTTTCCTCCCAGCCTTAGGTCGTACTACAAAGTACCTTCCTACAATACACCACCCCCATACCAAGCCATGATACCACAAGGGGAATTGATTCAGTTGGTTTCCAACGCATATGATCCAGGAAAGTTACTCTTCTTCCTCCTTTGACATAGCAAAAGTTGTCCTCTTCCCACTGAGCCTTGGTTCCCCACAGGTTTATCAAGTGGTTTCTCAAGTGGATTTCCTCTGCACAGGGAGTCCCTTCTCTGCTAAACAGTCCCTCAACGATCTCCCCTTACCATTGTCAGTTTATGTCCAGTAAGCCCCAAGTTGTTGTACTTCTTCCTCCAGTCTGGATTTGGGTATTCTTTTCTTCAAGGTGATCAATCTTAATTTAGACAAGCTTCTAGTTTTCCTTAGTGAAAGCTTTCTATTTTCTCCTTCTCCTTTATATATTGTTTTGTTTGTGTGTGTGTGCTCCTTATTGTTCTTTTCTTTCTCCTTCATTTCGATCTCTCCCTTCCTCTATGTGTGTGTGGTCTCTTCATTGTGTTTTTCCACCTTTGGTCTCTTTCTATACTGCTCTTCTTGGGATTTATGTGGCCTTCCTGCAAACGCAACCTGTAGCCTGTTGCTCCCATTTTTAAGGGGAAAATTTGTGGTGTTTTGTTGTCAGTCATTTAATTGGCCCTTGCTTCTACAAAAGACCAACTCGCCAACAACCATTAATTGCCTTAACCACTTTCCTGGCCCTCCATAACTAGTCACGTGGCTTGTTCATATAGGGTACACTGACGCGTATGATCTTATGCTTAGAAATAATAGATTAGCTTGTTGAGCAAGATTCATGTTTTCTTCATAAAAACACTCAACTCCCTACTCCATGACACTTCATCCATCCCTGCTTCATGAGTTTCCCACTTGTGTATCATGGCTAGTACTTGCAAGGTTGTTCCCTCTCAGTCAGTGATTTTGGTGTTTTTATTAAATCAAAATATAGTTACATGCTTCATAAATATATTTATATGAAGTCTTAGCATAATTACAGTCTTGGGGGAAAACATGGTGGTACATTCCCCTCCCCCCTCAAGGAACACCATCCTTGATGTTTTAAACACCATGTATGTACAAATATATAGAAAATAAAAATGGGTATGCCAATATCATAACATCTTCTAGCTCCCATGTAGCTTAATCTACTCCAAAGTGCTTCCATTGCACCTTGACCTACACAACGGATTAGTTCCGGAGCATTATTTCTCTCCTTTCCAGGATGCATTGGGGTTTGGGATGGAATTCTCCTTTTGGTTACACCCGTATCACAGTCCAATCGATTACATGATTAGATTCATGCACATATCTCTTTAACAAAGATACATGGAACACATTATGATCTCTAACAGTACGTGTTAATGCAAGTCTGTATGCTATTGGTCCTATTCTCTCTAGGACTTCAAATGATCCACAATATTGGGGTGCTAACTTAGCACATGTTCTTATTCTCAGAGAAATTCGCTTGGATTTCACTCTGAGATACACATGATCTCCTACTTTGAACCCTCTAAGAGTCCTCTTGCTATCAACATAGCTATTGTGTCTGTCTTGGACAACTTTCAGATTTTGCCTTATCTTGACCATTGTCTATTGCATTTCTTTCAACAATTTTGGTCCAATTGTGATCTTGTCCACTGGATTGTCCCAACTAATTGGAACTCTACAC
The DNA here is from genome assembly GCA_000966675.3 of Picea glauca. Classification (NCBI taxonomy): domain Eukaryota; kingdom Viridiplantae; phylum Streptophyta; class Pinopsida; order Pinales; family Pinaceae; genus Picea; species Picea glauca. The sequence goes on from JZKD02S1739355.1 coordinate 560,485, forward strand.
TTCCTGCAATACAAAACCTCAAACAAGCTAATTTTCAATGATTCCTAGTAACCATTGTTGTAAGCAAACTCTACCAGAGGCAGACACTCTTCCCACTGCTTGGGTTGATGCATGACATGCATTCTCAACATATCCTCTAATATTTTGTCCACCCTTTCGGTCTAACCATTTGTTTGAGGATGGAAGGCCATGGTAAACGCTAATTGTGTTCCCAAGCTCGTGAACAAGCTTTTCCAAAAACTTGAATTGAACATAGCATATCTATCTGAAATTATAGTTTTAGGAAAATCGTGTAACCTAAAAATTTCTTTTATAAAAACATTATCAACATCTATGGCTTTAAAAGTAGATTTGATAGGAATAAAATGAGTTGTGTTGTTGAGCTTATCCACTACAACCACGATCACATCATGTTGCTTGATTGTCTTAGGTAGCCCTGTAACAAAATCCATGGAAATCACTTCCCATTTCCACTCGGGAATAGGCAAAGGTTGCAATTGACCTACAGGATGTCTATGCTACACCTTCACATATTAGCACTTTAAACATTTAGCAATGTATTGAAAAATATCCCACTTCATTCCAAGCCATTCATACAATTTCCTTATTGTCGTTACCATCTTCTAGTAACGAGGGTGACTTACATATGGTCTTCTATGGAACTCATTCATAATTAAACGCCTCAAATATGTTGAATTAGGCACATATAATCTGTTGTTATACAATAGTAAACTGTCAGCCCCAAGTTGATATCCTTCAAATCTCTTTTCCCTGGGTTCATGTTTTAACCCTTCCTTCAATTGATTCAAGAACTCTTTTTCTTTCAATAGGGTCTTAATCCTTTGTTGAATACTAGACTCTCCTACACTTGTTGCTGCTAAGTGTCATGTATGAACACTTTGGTTGAGCACGTCTGCCACTTTGTTTTATTTTCCTTTAGTATATTTGATTTCAAAATCAAACTCACTGATCAGTGCCATCCACCTTGCATGTCTAGCATTCAACCTTGGTTGGTCGAATAGGTACTTCAGACCACAATGGCTTGTCATCTAGATAAATCTTCTCCCAAGTAAGAAATGTCTCCACATTTTCAAAGCATGCACAATTGTTGCCAACTCCAGATCATGGGTAATGTACTTTTTCTCATCCTCATTTAGCTTTCATGATTCATAATAAATCACTTGTCCATATTGCATGAAAAATCCACCAATTAATTCCTTTCAAGCATTTTCACAAACCAAGAAATCATTTTCTGGGTCCACAATATTTAGAGTAGGGCCATTAGTTAATAGATGCTTCAGTTGTTGGAAGTTATCTTCACACTCTGGTGACCATGCAAATTTCTTCCCTTTTCTTTGTAGCAAGGTAATAGGATTACCAATCTTGGAATATCCTCTTATGAACCTTCAGTAATATCCATTCAATCCCATGAAGGATCTTACTTCTGTCACATTTCTAGGGGTAGGCTAATCCATGATTACCTTAATCTTTTCAAGATCCACTACCACTCCTTTTGTTGAGATCACGTGGCCTAGATACTATATTTCTTTTTGAAATAAATCACATTTGTTGAACTTATCATATATTTGGTGCTCTCTCAACACCTGTAGTACCATCCTAGTATGTTCTTCATGCTCTTCTTTATTCTTGTAATACACCAAGATATCATCCACAGATACCAAAACAAACTTGACTAAATATTTGTTGAGCCATTATTCATCAAACACATGAATGTAGTTGTTGCATTCGTGAGTCCAAATGGTACCACCACAAACTTGTAGTGCATGTATCTTGTTCTAAAGGTTTTCCTATGGATGTCCTCATCCTTGATTCTGACTTGGTGATACCCCACCTAAAATCAATCTTTGAGAAAATTGTAGCTCCTCTAAGAATATCAAAGAGATCATCTCTCCTAGCTAGGAAAAGGATATTTTCTCTTGATGGTCATCTTATTTAATTGTCTATAGTCGATACACAGTCTCAATGTGCCATCCTTCTTCTTTACAAACAAGGTTGGTGCTCCCCATGGGGACACGCTCATCCTGATGTCACCTTTATCCATCATTCCCTTTAGTTGCATATTTAGATCCACCAACTCTAGTGTGCTCATTTTATAAGACGCTTTTGATGTGTACTACCCTAGACACTAGATCTATTGAAAGATTAAGATATTTTTCGAAGGCAATCCAGGCACTTCCTCTGGAAACACATCTTTGAACTTCCATAGTATAGGGTGATCTTCAACCTTCAACTATTTACTTTTTGTTGATTTTAACATTTGTATAGAGTACAAGGAACACCCTTTTCTGCTGAACTTCTTGAGTTGCAACACTGATATTTTCCTCATAGAAACTAGCTTCAGAATGCCTTGAAAAATCCTTGTATTTCCCTTCTCATCTTCACATTCCACAATTTTCTCGTAACAATTTAACTTTTCCTTTTGGGTAGCTAGCCAATCCATTCCCAACCGTACATCATATGAACCTAGGGGTAATATATTCAAGGTTGCATGAGTCTGCAGTCTATTCATTTCAATTGAACATGCCTCAACCAACTCAACCACTTTTCGCTTCGTTCAATTAGCTAATTGGACCAACCATGTGTTTGCATGTTTCTTCCTCTGAAATGAACATGACTCAACAACCTTAGTCAAAATATAGCTAAGATTAGAACCTGGGTCAATTAAAATAGAGATAGGTTTGTTGGCAATAATACCTTCCAATTCCACCATAGAGGCTTGGTGGTCTTCTAGTTGATTCTCTACAGCTACATAAATTATCGGCACACTTTTGGCTACGTCATTGATTGTAGCTTCCTCCTGCACATTATACACCCTCCTATTATCATGTTGTCTATGGGAACAATCCATCAACAGGTGTGGCTCTCCACATCCCTCACAATGTAAAGGTCATTTCTTAGGATCCTCTACTCTTTCTCTTGTTTTCTCTACTAACTTATTCCCACTCTGAGATGAAAGGTTATGTTGATGCACACTCCTACTTGGTTGATCTAGTCATGCATCTTTCCTGGAATTCTCAAATGGAAAGGGTTTGAATCCCTTCTTCTGGAATCCACTTGTATCCTTATTTTTATAGTCCTTTGAAGGCTCTTGCATATGCTTAGATTGATTGTAACAACACTTAGCCTTCTGAATGGTGTCCTCTAATGTCTTAGGCTTATCAGATTCAATTCGATCGTGATAGGACTATGGTAATCCACTGATAAAACATTGAATTTTCTCCTTCTCATCCTTGAGGTAGGGAACATACCTCAACAACTCCATGAATCTTTTGGTATATTCATCCATAGTAAGTTATCCCAAATTAAGCTAACGGAATTCCTTGATTTTGTCATTGTAATACTTTTCCAATAGGTAAGCCTTATGAAAGTATTTCTCAAACTATTTCCATGTCTGTTTGTTTTCCTTTAGCCCTTTAATTTCCTTGAGATCTTCCCACTAAATGGAAGCTCCTCCATTTAGGTTAAATATGGAAATCCCTTCCTAGGTATTATAAGAGTAATTGCGTACCCGAAAATACTTCTTCAACCCAAACAACCATACTCCAACTTATTATCCTTTATGTATCTCTCCATAGAAGGTAGGCAACTTAGCCTTCTTAAATTCCTTAGTTAGAGAACTATGAGAATTCTTCCCCTTTCTCTTCTTAGGAATGTTGGATTATGTGCCACTATTGGACTGCTCTACCAAAGTAGTCTTCTGACTAGATGACTTCATGGAAACACTTCCACATGATTTTCCTCTCTTGCATCTGGATGCTTCTTTCTGGAAGAACTCCTTCCCACATTGTTGTGAGTCATTCCATGATTTTGAGAATCCGAAGGGGTTTTCAACCTCTTCGACTACAGCAATTTTGCATTGCTAAGGCCTTATTGCATATGTTTCTAAATTTCAGAAAAACTCTACAGTAGAACTACATTTATCTCTACCTATTCGACCTAAGCTCTCATAAGCCTCTCATTGTCTACCTTCAGAGTTCTAACAATGTCCATCAAATATAGAGGGATTTCTCTATCCCTCCGACCATCATATTCTTCATCTCTGAGATATGAGGTGTCATCCATACTGCGATGCACCATTCAATCATGTGGTCTTTCAATACATCATACGTGTTGAAAAAACAACTCTCATTAGCATTTTATGTCAATATTTAAAACATGCATTCTAGACAATAAATATAATCTTTCTTAAACAATTTTTAAGTGGTCTTGGTGACCCATTCAAGCCTAGAGTTTGAACTCTACTCTGATACCACTTTGTAACACCCCTGACCCCCTAATCCTTACTTGAGTTGATGGGGTGTCAAAATTTTCTCTTTCACCAAGTGTTTCATCTCTCTAAATAAACATCGCAGATTAACAATACTCGTCAAGAGCTTTCCAATGACTGTAACCATGCTCAATTTCAATCACTGGATTCAAAGTTACAACCTCTCAAAGTTTTCAGGTCCTCATTTTTCAAATCCACATCATTGCCACGTGGTTCCTTGTCACTCATACCATTCGATGTGGCCCTAATGTGGCATATGCCACCTATCTCATCGGGTTCTATCGTCTTGGACTTTCCAAATCCATGACTCAGATCTACTCAGAGCCCTTCTTCATCATCGGATTCATCCCATCAAAGTGCTTCCACTCCTGAATTCCCTACTCCCTGCGACATCCTCGGTCTGACGAAATGATAATTTGACAAATCTAGTGGTCCTGGGAGTCAGGCAATCAATGGCTCTAATTTCGTCGGTGCCTTTAACTTACATGACACTTAACATCCAACCCCTTTTTCCACGAAATGAGAGCGGAGATATAATAAAGCAATGTATAGAGATATCTCAGATATCCAATAATATAACAAAAATGTATCAAATATGCAACCATAAACACATAGATACAATAATACACAATTTTCTATTAATGCGCGAAAAATGTACAAAGACTGTAAAAATATAGAGTGAAAGACTCACTAGAATGGTGGCAGCTTATGTCTGAGAAGAGATGTCTCTGCTACTCCCATTCACAAGAAGATGATTTTAATATGAGGTTCCAAAGGCCTTTTTATCATAAAGAAAATCCAAAACCCTAACCCTGGAAGATGAAAAGCCAATAGTATTGTGGACCCCGTTTTGGGTAGTTTGGTGTATCAACTTCTCAAGGGTGTAACTTTGGCATACGATCTCCATTTGGGGTGCATGAGAGCTTGTTGGAAAGGTATCATCGAGGAGATTCATTTCGGGGGCTCAATTAAAGCCTTCAAATATCATTGTGAAGCTTGATCCCAAAAAAACTTCATTTAGGCCCTCAAAATGGCCCCGAAAGTTAAAAAGTGTTAAAAATAGTAAATTACCAAAATTGCGAGAAAATTGTTTTTAGCCAGCTGGAAGAGGTGGGTGGTCGCCGATATCCACCTGGATCAATCCTCCCTCCTTAGGAAGCAATGGTATCCATTTTGTTGAGTGTCCAAGGGAGAGGGAAAAGCGTTTGTTGAATCTGCATCTTGATGAGTTGCTTGACTTGTTGGAAAAGTTGTGTTGCTTAGCTTGTTGAAGGTTGTCACGAACCTGTGGCTAGAAGGGTTGGACCTTTTTAACTAGTGTGGCTACATGAGACGCCTGTGTGAAAAAGGAATCTTTACACTTTGTTGCAATATTTTCGACCTGCTTTTGTTGGATAGAAGGTGCTTGGACTAAGGCTGCAATGGTGTTCTTCTATTCATGCTTTGAACAGACTGTGAAGAAGATGAATTTTGTAGTATGAGATACTACCTTGTGGCATTGTTTAGGTGGGAAAATAGTTAGAATTACCTCTGGTATCTGGTAGACATGACCCCCCAGAGTAACAATGACACTACGGGGTTGAGACTCATAAATAACATGGCGCTTCCACATATATGGTTGGCCCAAAAGAACATCACAGACATCCAAGGGCGAAACATCACATAATACCTTGTCCTTGAAGGGATGGATTTCATATGACAAATGACACTGCTGGCTAACACGAAGATCTTGTCCCTGGCAAAGCCACCCGATGTTGTACGGTTTCGTGTAATGTTCCTGACTTGGATAGTCTAGGAAACGTTGCTAATGTGTGTGTAGGATCAAAGGGTTACAACATATAAATGATCATACAAATAATAAACGTGACAAAGGACTGCAAAGTTTGTATTATGATATCTCTGTGGATTACAAAATGGTTGAATGCGGCTGAATAAACTGACAATACTCGACTAGATCAACAGACAAAGGATCTTAGCTGGAATACAAATAAGCAATTGCGGTTGAATTAAATAAAAACACTCGGCTAGATCAAAAGACAAAAGGATCTTAGCCGGAATACAAATAAGAAACTAAAAGATAATACCCAGAATATGGGAGCAATGGGGAATCAATGAAGAATGATGGAAGACCTTAATGATCTTCTCGGTGACTAGGGTGTGTCTTTCAACACCGAAATCAGCCAATGGGTGTCTTCCTCACGGAATACACTGAACTATCTCTCATGAGATGCACCTCTTATCCTCAATGACAAGTCATAATCTGCATAATGATGAATTAGGTTGCTGACCCTTCCTTTATAGCTTTCCAAAACCCTAAATCATGCTGAAACCCCAATTCACTATTGACTTCCAAAACCCTAAATCACTGTTGAAACCCTAATTCACTATTGACTTCTATTTTTAGCTCATAATGACTTAAAAGCGCTTTTAACCCTTTTTAGCTCAATGTCACTTTCTGATTATAACACCTGTGATTGGAGTGACCTCTAGTAACCTTGTTTACCCCTCTTTGGCCCTGGCTATAATCTAACGGGGCGGTTTAGACCATTAAGCCTCTTCTCTGGAGCTCCCATTTGGAAAGGGACATTACAGTCCTCCCTTCCCGAAATTACTTGTCCTCAAGCAATACCAACCCCAGGTGTTGCAACACCTGCTCACTCTCCCAAGTAGCGTCCTCTACTAGAAGCCCTCTCCATCTGATCAAACACTCTTTGATGACTCTGCTCCTCAGTTTCCATTCCTGGAACTCCAAAACCTCCTCCAGAACTAACTCCAACTGTCCCTCCTCATCCAATGGGGGAAGCTCTTCTTATGTGCTAATGAATTGTCCCACTTCCTTTTTTAGGCAAGACACGTGGAACATGTTATGAATCTTGCTCCCCTCTGGAAGCTGTAGCTAGTAAGCAACCTCGCCTACTCGGCGCATGATCCTGTAAGGACCATAAAATCTGGGTTTGAGCTTCTCGGCCCCACTCTTCTTCAAAGATGACTGTCTGTAGGGTTGGAGTCTCAAGAAAACCAAATCTCCAACCTCAAAGATGTGCTCTGTCCTATGTCTATCCACACTTATATTCTGTCGATTATGTGTTGTCTATGGGTTCTCTTTCAACAAATTGAGAATCTCCTGAATATCTATGATCCAAACCTTGGCCTTGGGAGCTCTGCTCTCCCCAAGATCAAGTATACCAAAGTGGGAGCATCACATCTGTACAATGCTCAAAAGGGTGTCATACCAATGGACATGTGGAAGGTGGTGTTGTAGCAATGTTCTCCTAAATGTAACCACTTTACCCACGTTCTCT
>JZKD02S1739355.1:573527-590745 GCA_000966675.3 Picea glauca
CCCATTGCCCCTGAATAATCCCTTTGATACGGAGGGTATCATACCTGGGAACACCAGAAAGGGTCGGTATGACTCCTCCCTTTGCTGGTTTCCTCCTGTTAGCCTACTCTGGCGGTTGTGGGACTATTGGAGGGTGGGCTCCTGCCAGTGTCAGTGGTCTACGGGGAGGCTACTCCTCTGTTGGTGCTGACTCCTCCTCTAAACTAGTGGATCCACTATCTTGCTCCTTCTTCTCACTGTCCACGTTGTCTATTGCTACCTCAATATAATGAATCTTTCCCTTGCCCATGCACCTGTGGCTTGGGACATAGGGATCTCTGCAGTTGAAGCAAAGCTTCTTCCTCATAAGATCTCGCCTAGTCTCATCATCCAACTTCTCCTTGCCCTTCCATTCTCTTTGGAATGGCTTCCTGTCTCGATCCCTTTGGGGCACAAATGGTTTGGAGAAATTTTTAGTCTTTGGCAGCAAGTCTGCCAGATATTGAGTGCGAAGGATGGCATCCTGCAAAGTGGGAGGCCTGTATGCCTTCACCCATCCTCTCCAAGTTTCTGTGAGTCCTTCCGTGAATAGCATGATCAGCCTGAGCTCTGATATATCTGTCACTACCATGGCTACCCGCTGAAACTCTGTGATGAATGCCTATGTTGTGCCAGTTTGTCTCAACTGGGATAGATCCCTGAAGTGTATCTCAGGATCCTTCCTGTCAAACCTGTCCATGAGCCTATCTGTAAACTCCCTATAGAAGGTGATGCGACTATGACCCAATGTCATCGGTCCATGATACCACCACTCATGTGCCTCACCCTCTAAGTGTAAGGTCATGAAACTAATGGCCTCTATCTCGGTCATCTGGTTGAGCTTGTAATACATGTCTAGCTTCTGTACCCAAGCTCTGACGATGTATTTGGATGATCCATCGAAAGAAGGGATGGTGAGTTTCCCAACTTTTCGGATGAAATCGAGGTTATGCCCCTGCTGCTGTTGTGGTCCTCCCCTTTGCAACTCTCTGGGGTGGTTCCTGAATCTGAGTCCACAGTACTCGACTAAGGTCATGTACTGATGGAATTCATGACCCAATGCTACATACTCCCTCCTATACTCTGCAATGTCATCAGCATGAGTGGGTGGCCTCTATGCTATTGGTGGCGGTGCTGCTACCGGGGGTGCCCTCTGGAAATTGGGAAACAAGGGTCTAGGAATCCTACTCGCAGAGGTGTGTGTGTGAGAGGGTGACTGGGGTCTACTACCTACTCCTGAGTTCCCCTGTGCTACATGCGGGACTTGTGTATCTGGGGTGCCCACTCTAGCCAATCTATCAACCACCTATGCCAAGGACTGAGACATGGTCTGTTGACTAGCTAACATATCGTTGATAACCTACATGAAAGCTACCTTTGGATCTACGGGGGCCTTGCCACTGCCTTCTGGTCACTCATATCTATCTCCTAGCATCCTCTATGTTTCACGCTCAACCTCACGCTCTGCCCTTCTCTCTACTTCTCTGTGTGCCTCTTCCTCTTCCTCTGATCTAGGAGGAAAAAGGGGAAAATCAGGCCTATGCCTTCTTTCCTGATGCTTATTGTAAGTGACATATTCATCACCTACGTGTTCATGACCCTCTGGGTCTTCTGCTGCACTCATTGTCTTTAGTCACGGGCTGGCAGGACTAAAGCTCTGATACCATTGTAATGTTCCTAACTTGGCTAGTCTAGGAAACATTGTAATGTGTGTGTAGGATCAAAGGTTTACAACATATAAATGATCATACAAATAATAAATGCGACAAAGGACTGCAAAGTTTGTATTATGATATCTCTATGGATTACAAAATGGCCGAATGCAGCTGAATAAATTGACAATGCTCGACTAGATCAACAGACAAAGGATCTTAGCCGGAATACAAATAAGCAACTACGGTTGAATTAAATAAAAACACTCGGCTAGATCAAAAGACAAAAGGATCTTAGCTAGAATACAAATAAGCAACTAAAAGATAATACCCGAAATATGGGAGCATTGCAGAACCAATGAAGAATGATGGAAGACCTGGATGATCTTCCTAGTGACTAGGGTGTGTCTTTCAACATCGAAATCAACCAACTGGTGTCTTCCTCCTGGAATACACTAAACTATCTCTCCTGAAATGTGCCTCTTCTCCTCAATGACAAGTCATAATCTGCATAATGATGAATTAGGTCGTTGACCCTTCCTTTATAGCTTTCCAAATCCTAAATCATGCTAAAACCCTAATTCACTATTGACTTCCAAAACCCTAATCACTGTTGAAACCCTAATTCATTATTGACTTCTATTTTTAGCTCATAATGACTTAAAAGTGCTTTTAACCCTTTTTAGCTCAATGTCACTTTCTGAATATAACACTTGTGAATGGAATGACCTCTAGTAACCCTATTTACCCCTCGTTGGCCTTGGCTATAGTCTAATGGGGCGGTTTAGACCATTAAGCCTCCTCTCTAGAGCCCCTATTTGGAAAGGGACATTACATTTCGGGTGTGGTGTTATCGACAATCCCAACTGTTTGAAGACCTCTGCTGAGATGAGGTTCTTCTGGCTTCTGCTATCAACAATAAAATGCAGTGGGGTCCCTTTCACCCACATATGTGAATGAAAAAGGTGTTCCCCCTCTTCAAAATATGTTGGTTCTTCTGGTTGAATTGTTGCAGTCGCGACAATAGTAGTGGGGTCTGCGTCGATGATCTATCTTCTATCAGTATTTTCATAATCAAATTCTGAATCAGGGTTCGGCTCTTTATCTTTTATCTTGGCCACCAATGACTATTTTGAGCGACATTCACCGGTGTTGTGCCAGGGGCTTTTGTCGAAATCACACCATTTTCCAGTGTCCTTCTTCATCTTTTTGTGACCCTTCTTTTCTTGTGGCTTGGATTGGTTTTTGGCATGTTGTTTATTAGGGTCGTCTTTATCATACTTTGGTTGTTGTGAATTTGCAGACCTCAACTCCCATTTGTTCTGGTGCTTAAACTTCTGCTCAATTTTAACAACATATCGATAAGCAAAGTCGAGTGATGAAATGTCCAGAAAATCCATTTCAGTTTGGATGTATCTGTGTACAGCTCCACGGTATTTCAGAACCAAATGTTGTTCAAATTCTTTGATACCCAACTTGGTGTGCAAGGTATGGAAGGTATTGGTGAACTCCATCTCATGTACTAGTCCTCATAGTTTCCAATAGGGTAACACTGTTCCTGTACCACATCCACACAAAAAATCCCAAGTGGGCTCGACCCCATATGTCCCAGTCTCCTATGTGGAACTTTTCTCCTAGTAAGTTTCCCACCAATGTTTGACATGGGGGAGAGCCTTAAGGAGTGTGAAGGTGATATTTTCTCTATCAGAGAAATTATGAACAAAGAAATAACCTTCTAGTAGATTAACCATTTTTCTAAGGCATTTGCATCTAGATGTTCTTCAAATATGGGAATATCAAAATTAACTTATACTTTGAAAGGTGAGGTACTTCCAAAGAGGTCGTTTGATGAAGACGCACATGTTGTTATCAATAGGCGTTGAAGGATGTCGGAAAAATTCTCCATCATTTCATCCCTCTGTCGCGTGAGAGATTTCTCAAGCAACATATTAATAAAATCGTATGCTCTGTCGTTTTTCTTTTCTTCCACCATGGAGGGTTTCTTGGACGTGCGAGAGCAATTTTATTCAAGAGAGACAAGCTCGAGACCCAACTTGCTATATTTAGACCTCGTCGAGGACATGCATTGAAAAACGATCAAGAGCAGCCTGCTCTAGTACCACTGATCCGGATTATTTTCGACACGAAATGAGAGTCAAGATATAATAAATCAATGTACAAAGATATCTCGGATATCCAATAATATAACAAAAATGTATCATAGATTCAACCATAAACACAAAGATACAGTAATACACAATTTTCTATTAATGAGTGAAAATGTACAAAGACTGTAAAAATACAGAGTGAAAGACTCGCTAGAATGGTGACAACTTATCTCTGAGAAGAAATGTGTTTGCTACTTGCATTCACAACAAGATGATTTTAAAAGGAGGCTCCAAAGGCCTTTTTATCATAAATAAAATCCAAAACCCTAACCCTAAAAGATGAAAAGCCAACCGTTTTGTGGATCCCGTTTTGAGTAGTTTGATGTATCAACTTCTCAGGGACATAACTTTGGCATACAATCTCCATTTGCGGTGCACGATATCTCGTTGGAAAGGTATTATTGTGGAGATTCATTTTGGGGGATCAATCAAAGCCTGCAAAAATTATTGAGAAGCTCGATCCCAAAAACCCTTCATTTAGGCCCTCAAAATGGCCCCAGAAGTTAAAAACTGCTAAAAATAGTAAATTACCAAAATTGCCAGAAAATTGTTTTGAGCCAGTTGGAAAAGGTGGGTGGACACTGATATCCACCTGGATCATCTTCTTACTCAACTATATGGGACCCACAACAAATCAATGAATGTTATTTCATCGCGGCCACCCTCTAATCAACGGTCCAAATCATTCCTCTGAGTACTCCCATTGGAGTGCATCCTCCTCTAGGACCATTACTCACATCGACGAGCACCCTTCCGATGAATGGTTGAGATTTCTCAACTTACATATCTAAGGGTTAGGATTTAAGGAACCTATCCCAAGGTTTAAAGCCGACATGGATCACACTTGGTCCTTTCTACAAATTATGAGTTGACTCGTATCAACCTCTAGGATACACTGGCACTCCTCATAAACATGATGTCACCCTCCCTCTTAGCCTCGCTTAAGTGAGAGCCACATCGATCTACGACTAAGGTTACTTCTCAGCTAGCTAATCACTAATCTACGGTACAAATTTCTCCTCGGGGTCTTTCCCATCGGAGTGCCTCTGCTTTGGGCATCCAAGGCTAATTCGACCACTGAACTCCAACAATCATGCCCTTCAGTGAAAGGTTGGGATCTAATTGTTATGATGAATCAACGATTGTGATTCATCCCTACTCAAAACTCATGATTTCTACAGAAAAAATAGTCTGATTTTGGACTGAAGCATTCAAGAATTTCTTCAAGGATTTTACCCAATCTCTAAGGGTCAGAAAGCAATCCTATACCTTCATAGACCTCTCGATTTTATGAGGAAAAACGAAGATCTTGCATATCTTGCAAGCTTTCCACATAATAGCCACAATTTCCTCGAGACTTTAGGTTCTTCACTCCTCACAGGGATCTCTCCACATAATCAGACACTCCCACATGAGTTAAATTATAGTTTTGTCCATGTCCTGCAAAATTTTCTCTAAAGTTGTAAGGTCCATAGGGATACGACCCTTCCTTACATATCCATTTTCATATTTTAAGAAGTTAACAATGATCACATTGATCTATCATAATTATTCAAAGGTTTCATGAATCAATTTCAAGCATTACATTTCCCATTAATCAGACAATTACCTACATACAACATTCATTCACAAATTAACAAGTCAAGTTATATACTTATTTGATCAGGGAATTTCCAATACCAACTGACTGAGAGAAGATTCCTTTCCTCCCAACCTTAGGCCATACTGCAAAGTACCTTCCTATAATACACCACTCCCATTCCAAGCCATGATACCACAAGGGGAACTAATTCAGTTGGTTTCCAACCTAGATGATCTAGGAAGGTTGCTCTCCTTCCTCCTATGACACAACAGAAGTTGTCCTCTTACCATTGAGCTTCAGAACCCCACAAGTTTATCAGGTGATTTCTCAACTTGATTTCCTCTACACAAGGGAGTCCCTTCTCTGTTACATAATCCCTCAATGATCACCCCTTAATAGTGTTGGTTTATGTTTAGTAAGCACCAAGTTGTGGTCCTTCTTGCTCCAGTTTGGATTCGGGTCTTCTCAACTTCAGGGTGATCAATCTTAATTTAGACAAGCTTTATGTTTTCCTCAATGAAAATTTTATATTTTCTCCTTCTCCTTTCTCTACTGGTCTCTGTGTGTGTGTGCTCCTTCATGTTCATATCTTTCTCCTTCAGTTTGATCTCTCCCTTCCTTTGTGTGTTGTGGTCTCTTCATGGTGTTTTTCCACCTTTGGTCTCTTCCTCTAGTGCTCTCCTTGGGATTCTCATGGCCTTCCTGCATACACAACCTACATCCTCCAACTCCCATTCTAAAGAGGAAAATCTATGGCATCTTGTTGTCAGTGATTTAATTGACTCTTGCTTCTACAAAATACCAACCCACCAACAACCATTAACTACCTCAACCACTTTCTTGGCCTTTCATAACTAGTCACGTGGCTTGTTCAAATAGGGTATGTTGGTGGGTATGACTTTATGCTTAGCAAGCATAGATTAGCTTGTTGAACAAGCTTTCCGTTTTCTTCATAAAAACACTCAGCTCCCAACTCCATGCCACTTCGTTCATTCGTGCTTCATCAATTTCCCACTTGTGTATCATGGCCAGTACTTGCAAGGTTGTTCCCTCTCAGTCAATGATTTTGGTGTTTTATTAAATCATAACATAGTTACATGCTTCATAAATATACTTATATGAAGTCTTAGCATAATTACAATCTTGGGGGAAAACAAAGTGTTATAGTCTCCCCTAATTGAAGTGCCACAGTCTGTCGACTTGAGATTATGTAATGCCTAATCTAGTTCACCCTAGTCTCGAACCCCCTTACTCACTTCCTTAATGCTACAAAAGTTGAGAGAAGTAATGTTGATAATGGCATTGGACTTGGTCAATGAAAAAATAACAATAAACCCACATGCAAGAATCACTTTCCCCATTGTATTGCTCATAAACTCATTCACCACCATAGAAGGATAACGATGGATTGAGCCTTATAGGAGCCATAATTTCTCATCCTTTCGCACCTACATGACAAGACATTTGTTGTTGAATGACATACCCATCTTAATGAACGACGATTTCATGGAAGATGCATGAAATGAGAGCCCCCACATTTACCTTAATAACCCCTCATTCATTTGTGTGCCAAGATTGGCCTAAAGATTGCCCCCATTATTGTCCGCTCGTAAAACTTAGAAGAAATCAATTTTTTGTGAAATCCTAAGCCAATAAATGATCTTCCGAGTGAGACAAGAAATGTAAAGTTTTGGAGAACAATTTGATGGAATAATGACCTTATCAACATCGATAAATCTCCAGCCATTATTGTATAGCAAACTCCTCTCTCCTTGAGCATTACTAAACTTTAATTAAACTACAATTGCTTCCACCTCATTGTTGGTTGCATTAGTAATCCCATACATACTCTATTTCTTGTTATCCATTGAAATCATATATAAACCTACACCAACAACATTAATGTTCCTCTTCATATATATATTTGTATATATACAACTTGAGTGGACCTAATGGTTAAGGACATGTCTTTCCTCTTTAAGAAATCACAAATTCAAATCCAAAGGGTTAAGGTATGTATACTTTCATAGACTTTACAAGTTATTATATATTACAAACACTAATTTATTAATGAAATATTTATATATGCGTATTTACTCTATAAATATATATTTCATAATTATTTATCGCAATTTTGGGGATTTCAAGCTGGTTCATGGTGTCCTTGAGTGTTTATGTACATCTGTAAGCCGATTTGCTAATTAATCATAAATCTGACCAAAGGGCCCATATCCATAAAGCCAACACATCAAGTCGGCAACACCATTCGATCCAAGTACTAATTTCGAATCCAAAGCTCTATTGAAACAATGTTTGCTTTCCACATCCTCGAATGGGTTTGAAGAATCGCCCGCAAATTCAAAAGAAACAATCGATTTTTGGGTGAATTCCATCATTTAAGGTTAGTTCAGCCTGTTAATGGTAGCCATTTCAATTTATTTTAGAGGTTGTTTTTCCTCTCTCTTTTGTTTTCTGGTGTTTGTGTCGGTGTCAAGATCTGTGTGTGTTTTCTGAGTGCATGGTTCTGATTTATGCATACGGGTTGCATTTGCAGGGGTGTAAGATTCTTTTTCATTTTTAATTTGTGTTTCTTAAATAAAAGAACATTAGAGATTGTCAGGATCCATGATTTGGGCTAGATTTGGAAACTGAAAAGTTGATTCGGGTGATGAGACAATGAATTCAAGTGGGAGGAGGGTTGAGAATGCGCAGAAGGCAGCTGTACCTCTCAACAATTATGTGTTTGATTTTGATTTAGGATTAAACCTTTCCAGTGATCAATCATCCAAGAGTCTAAAGGATCAGAAATACAATCACACTCCAACTTCATCTTCATCTTCATCCAAATCCCAATACCCTGCTCCAGCCTGGACTCCCAATAAGCCCTCATGGACTCCTCAACCCGCACCTTCACAGGCTTCTAAGCCTGCACAAACTGGGTTTGGATGGACTGGGCAATCTGGGCTATCATCGGGTGGGTGGTCTGGCCACGGCCAATCCCAGCCTACACCGATGGCTGGTGACATCCTTGGGAAGAGCTGGGCGAAACCAGATTCAAAAAAACAGGCCACCAGTGGGATTGTGGGCGGTTTGAGTTCAGGGGCTGCACCCCATTTGTTTGGGGATCTGGTTGGGGAAGTCTTAGGGAAGCAAAAGACTAATGCCCCCTTGAAGCAAGCGTCCTCCAATTCATCCCTTTCCATGGGCAGTGTGGCTGCAGCTTTACCGAAAGGTGGAATTCCCCTGAAGGATCAGCGTGCTGTGGGCCGATCTGCTGAAGAGTTTGGGGACTTTGCTGATCAACATACAAGTAAGAAGGCGGGTGACCCTTTTGATGCTTTGCCGACCTTCTCAAATGTAAGTACCACCTCTGTGAAGGAGGATCCATTTGGTTCTTTTCTAGGTTCTGGTGCAAAGGAGGTTAAGCATCAATCTACTTCAACCGTTCGTGAAGATCCTTTTATAACTTCGAACAATGAAGAAGTGTTTGGGGACTTTCAGAATGTTTCTGCGACAAAGAGCACTGCTAACAATAGACATAGAGACCCTTTTCCATCAGTTTCGGTTAATAATAAGGATGAATTTGGAGATTTTCAGAAAGGAAACAAAAATCATGATTCTACTGTCAGTGGAGATCCCTTTGCAGCATCCTTGAATGTTTCTAATGACCTATTTGGTGCTGGTTCAGTTCCTAATCTGTCAAATGCAGGAGCCCCTTTTACTGATTTTTCTTTTGCTGCAACTGCTGCTGCTAGCTTCACGGATTCCCATACACCTTTTGCTACGTCCATGAAGAAAGACACAGCCCCTGTCAGAGTTGCTGATCCATTTGAAATGTTGAACAAAAGCTTTTCTTCTCAGAAACAGGCCCCGCAAGAGAAGAGCAAGGATCCCCTAGAATCTTTACTCTCATCATCTTCTGCTGCTGCCTCGGGAGGTTTTGCTAGTCAGCCATTTAAGGAGTGTGATGACTGGGGTTTGGAAACCGACTTTGGAGGTGGTGATTCAGGCACAACAACAGAGTTGGAGGGGCTTCCACCACCTCCTGCTGGAATCACAGTATCGATAGCTAAAGATAAAGGCACGGAGAGTTATAAGCAGGGCCAGTATGCTGATGCCATTAAATGGTTTTCTTGGGCCATGGTTCTTTTAGAAAAATGTGTCAATGACAGCAACTCTTCTGTAGAGGTCTTAACATGCAGGGCATCATGCTACAAGGAAGTTGGAGAATATAAGAAAGCTATTGATGACTGTTCCAAGGTAGGATCTTTTCACACCTTGTCTTTTTTTAATCAAAGTGCTTGTTTTATATCAGTCCTTTCTATTTGATTTTCAAAACATATATCAATCAAGTTAGATTGCTACATGGAAGCTGACCCTCGGAAGGTATCCAAATACTGTCGCACTTAATGCTTTTCTGTAGATACAGATTATCTGTTTCTCAGCGAGGCCGATTATCTCACCTAAAGGGATGTGAATTGTATATCATTCAGTCATTGGTCTTGCTTAGTTCTTCAAAAGCTTTAGCTAGTCAGTTTTATCTTGTAATTCGATGTCATTTTTTACTATTTTTTATTTCTTACAAAGCATTATAGACCAGAATTAAGCTATGATTCCAAGAGACTCTGGAGCTCCAGTTCTTACTCATATTTCTCAGAATATGCACTCCTATCTACTTTTCATTCACCGTTATAAACTTATAAAGTGGAGATTGGTAAATGGAGCCTCGAAACACCAGTTCTGACATAGAATGCTCCTATTTTCTTTATATTCAAATTGAATAATGTAACAAAAAATACTAAAGAACTTGAAGTGTGGTAGTAACAAGGGTGTAATAGCTTCCACTGTTTAACTATGTTACCAGAGACCTGACCAGGAGATCCATTTCTCATTCTGTTCTCATTCCCATTCCTGTATTAACGCTACATTAGTACATTACCAATCAATTTTATGTGTAATATATGTTGGGAAGGGGGGTGGGCCCACTTTTGTGGGTTTATGTTTCTTATCCCCTGAAACCCCATAGCCCATTTTTTGTTCTGTAGTGTTTTTCCTGTTTCAGGCAACAGTAACACTTCTGTCTGCTACTGACAGGTACTGGATTATGACAAGTCAAATGCGCCTGTCCTACTCCAGCGTGCTCTTTTGTATGAAAGCACTGAGAAATATAAACTTGGAGTTAATGATTTGAGAACTGTGCTAAAGATGGATCCTGGAAATAGACTGGCGAAAAGTACTCTATCACGGCTGATCAAAATGGCTGATTAAAGTCAGTTTGACCTGTTTTCTTTTATGCCCATTGATTAATTAAGGTTCAAGTCATAGTTTGGGAGACTATAAATTTGTATGTTATGTGTTAATGAGTGCTTACCATAGAGGAATATTGCTATTTCACATTTTTCTGAACTGTGACATAATTCTTATGGCAATAAAATGTAATTGCATCGAGGATATCGTTAATTCAATTTGACTGATTTGTGAGGCAGGATGATGTGAAACATTTTTAGTCACTTTGGTTTAGATGTTTAAATAACCTGTTATGAAGGAAAAACATCAAAATGGGCTTTGCTGCAGCACCATCACACCATTGAGAAGTTATATTCATTTTATATTTCCTTTGTGTAGGGGAATACTATCTAGAAAAGAGTGTGAAAAACCTGAAGTCATGCCAATATATGCTTAAACCAGCTATATAGAGAATTTTGGTGTCTTTAGCTGCTGTCATGATAAGTTTCCAGCAGAGTAACAAAAACCGGTTGTTTTTGCTTTCTGGTGCTGTTATCTCCTCTTTTTGGTTGACAACATCTAAATGAACGAAAACAGCCAATTCAGTTAACAGTTCCATTGGCCAAACCGTAATACAAACTAGGGTCAAAACAAGTTGATTTTTTTTTTCTCAACATTTATGCCATGTGATTTTGTGAATGCTAAGAATTCAAATTTTGTTGTAAAGATGTGTTTGTTATGAAAAATTTAAAATTATCTGTGAAATTACTATAATTTTTGTATAACGTAGGGATGATATTATACCTAGGGATGATATAAAAATCCTAATAAACATAAATCCTAAAAGCATATATAACCCCCACTACATAATTTAACGCTATTAAACAATCATATTAAAATCATTCATTCAAACCATATATATATATATATACACACTATTATCAGCACTTAGATTTAGTTACGATAGATTATTTGTTATCATTTATTTTATTAATTTATTTGATTTTAATTTTTTGTTTAGCTCTTAAATTAGGGTTTTAGACAGCCGACTTGGTTAAAATCTAAAATTGTCTTGCATCTAAACTATCAATTTACCAAGATCAGCAAGCTTTCATTTGATGATTAGTTCTGATGATGAATCCTAATTCGGATTTGAAACATCGATGACAAAAATGACACCAACTGTGGATTATCCGGAAAATACCTTCGAAACTCCTCACCACAGAAATTTGAAAATAGTAAATTTTATACAATTTTAAAATTTGCATAATTTATTCCGGTCTTGTGTTTCTCACCCTTTGTGTAATTTGCAAGTATTTTTGTTTGTTTCACCGTTTTCTTTTCTGTATTTGAGGCACCGTGTTGGACATATCGTACAAGAGTTGTGACTCTGGTTTCCAGTGTAATTTCATTGTCTTGGAAGTTTAAAGATCATTGTGGATAGGATAGGATCTTGTAGGCAATCTATCGTTCTTTGTTATATACTTTGGGTTAAAAGTTACATCTCAAAGGTTACTGTGGTTAACAGTCTGCACTTTATTTTTCTGTGACTTGGAAGTTATTTTAATTTGCAATATGTAGACAATAAGCTTAAATGCTTGTATCAATTTCCCATTTCATCTGAACAATATTTCTTTGTAGAATAATGCAGGTTTCAGCAAGTTGGTTCTCAAATGGGAATTTGACATTTGTTTGTGAGAATGTTTGGATGAGAGGGATGTATGACATTTGTTTCTCAAATGGGAATTTGACATTTGTTTGTGAGAATGTTTGGATGAGAGGGATGTATGACATTTGTTTGGAAAGATTTTAAATCTCATATTAGAAACATGAATAGCTGCTGCTTTGTGTAGTGGGCATTTGCACGTGGATTAAGCAATGTGTTATAAATGGGAATTTGCTTGTAAGAATGTTTGGCTGAGAGGATGTATAACATTTGTTCTCATATTAGAAACACGAACAGCTGCTGTTTTGTGTGGTGGGCATTTGCATGTGGACTACGCAATGTGTTACGGTTACAACACCTTTTAATTTTACTTTCAGTAAATGAAGCATTACAACATGATGATCAGGTGTAATTTTGATCTTGCCATCGTGTAGGATGAATCCTTAAAAAAAAATTGGCTGGTTTGTGTAGTTGTATTTTATAACAATCTAGATCTAGATTTCAAATAAGGCAAATGTGTTCAATGTGGAGCTTAGAACTTTCATGGAGCTTGAGCAATCACTATCTAGATCTAGAATGTTTGATTTTTGCCAAGAAAAAAATTATTGTATTGATATTTCAAGTGGAAATCAAATACACATTTATGATCCCTTCAAATTAGATCGTTAACAGCCATTGTCTTTATAAACTGTCTGTATTACTATCAGTTAACAGCCATTGTCTTTATAAACTGCCTATATTACTATCAGATAAGACTATAGCCTATCCTTATGACTTTGACTTCTACAATCATCTTTATACACAAGTGTCTATAAAATATACATCTCCAGCATCATACTGATGTTAAGACAAAACCATGAGACAAACCCTCTGTAACTTTACATAAACAGAAAATAAAACATGACCAAAAAGCTATTCATCAAAATAGTTGTAAGTGCATCAAATCTGTAGCAATATGGTTCTTAATCTCATGGACAAGCAAACAGCCTTCCTCCAAAATAAGTGCTTCATTTGATAACTTATCAGCTTTGTGGTTGAATTCTTGGTAGATATGAGCAAAGGACACTTCTTCAAAAAATAATTTATTTTCCATAATCCTATCCAAAATAGGCTCCTACTCCAAATTAGAAATGTTACTTTTACCATTTCCCCAATGCATTAGAAGTTTTGAGTCACCAAACCTATAGCATGTTAACCTACATAGAGTTTTGCTTTATTGTTTGTGTCCAAGCCTGTCCCGTACTTAAGTAAAAAGTAATTTGCATTATCTAGATAAAGAATGGCCCTAACTCCACAAGTACCCGGAATACCTTGGCATGCTCCATCAAAAAAACCCCAAGGCATAGTATGATCGATATTTGGTTCTTGAAAGCTTCTTGGAACAATATTCTTTGGTTGCTTTCTTCCTTCACCATAAGTGACTCTAATGTGATGTGCAAGTCTTCCTAATTGTGCCTCCTTATCTTCAAAAATCAGCTTGTTTCTGGTTAACCAAGTAGTGCTCTGTGTGAGGAAACACATTTATCTGTCATCCAAAATTCCATACATTCCACTCAATTTAATTTATTCCAATGAATTTGTAGTTTGAAGCTATTGGAAATTTCCACCATACAACTTTGGTGAACTGGCAGTAAACAAATAAATGGTCAACAGATTCACAATAAGTTTTACATAGGCAACACCAACTAGGCCTGATCCAATTTTGCTTTTGATCATTATCCTACGTAAGGATCTTAATAGCGAAGGAAAACCATAAGGAAATTCTGATTTTTAAAGGGCATGCTAACTTCCATACTATCTTTCACCACCATTGGCTCACATCGCCCAATCCTTCACCGATTTTAGCTTTATATCCTAACTTGGTTGTAAGCACCCTTGATGATTTATTCAATAACCATTTTAATTCATCATCTTGGTCCTTTAATACAATAGCATTATGCTTGAGGAGATTGGTAAAGTTTGTCCATTCTTCGACCAAATAACCTTCTAGTTCCAATGCCTTCGCATTTTTCCAAGATTGAATCCCAACTTCCTAGCCCATCAAATTTATTGCATCCGCCAAACATGTAGTTTCTTTAACTTGTAAGGCCTATCAAAGAGGTTTCGATAGCCTCTAGTTGCTAGTACATCCTATCCAAGGGTCCTCGCCAACAATCAACTCCGTGCCTCTCTTGATTTTCCATGCAATCCAATGACCAAGAATATCATAAGCTTTAACCAGTCTTTTCCAAATATTGGAAGGCCCTTTAAAATATTTTCTCTCGTCTTAACCAAGCCTCTACTTCTTTGTTTTCAAGATACTTTTCCTTCATCACTTTTCCAAATAATTGCTCTAGTCTTCTTAAGAAAGCATCACTCTGACCATTTGCTAAAATACAAGATTTGTTCATATTGATTTCCATCCCTGTTGCTTTGCAATATAAATCTAAGATAGTTTTTATGTAACTTTGTTCCCTTAAATTTCCTCTACCAAAAAGTAAAATGTTGTCTACAAACAACAAGTGGTTTACCTCAATGGATTTTGTAACTTGTATACCTCTAAAGAATCCATTTTGTTTCGTTGCAACTATCAGTGTATTGAGCCCTTCTGCTACCAAGAGGAACATAAATGGTGACAAGGGGAATCCTTGCTTGAGAACCTTTGATGTCCTTAAGAACCGCGAAGGAGAACCATTTATTAACACTGCAAAATTTGTAGAGTCCACACACTCCATAATCCAATTAACAAATTGAAGGGATAAACCTATTTGAAAAAGAACCAATATGAGAAAGAGCTAATTCACTTTGTCATAGACCTTCAAATGGTCAATTTTCATGACTATTGTGGATTGTTTTCTAATTTTTATTGAATGAAACCCCTCAGTTGTTTTGACAACATCATGAATTTTCCTATTGAAAATAAAGCCAAATTGTTCCTCTTAAATGGAATTGGATAATGTTTGTTTCATTATGTTTGCAATGATCTTCGAGACAGTCTTGTAGATAAGATTGCAAAGGGATTTCGGTCTGAAAAGGGTTGTTCTTTTTTGGAACAAGTGTTATAAAGGTGGCATTTAAAGCCCCCAACATCTACCCAAATCTTCTATTTTCCTCAATCACCCTAAGCAACTCATCAACTTAGAAGTCATAAAATCCTAAGAAGAATTCCACAGTCCAACCATTAGGGTTTGGACTTTTGGCCTTCTAAAAAGTTCCCAAAACAACTTTTAATTCTCCCTTTGTTAGCTCTGACTCCATAATTTCATTCATCTCATCACTAAAGAATCTTGAAAACACTTTGACTACTTTCATAATATCCCCTATATTAGCTACATCACTATCCTTAAACAAAGATTGGAAATGGTGTTTACCTGCATGGGTAAGATCATTGAAGGATGAGACATGCGAACCATTTGGACCTGTCAGCTCCCAAATGTGGTTAAAGTTCCTTTTGTAGGCAACATATTTTTGAAAAAACTTTGTATTATTGTCTCCCTTGACCAACTAGATAGCATGGATTTTAAGCCTCCATGTAGTTTCTTATAACTCCATAAGGACTTTCTTTTTACGCTCAGGTTCTTTTAACTGTTCACCCTCCTCATCATTGAAACTCCCACTGTTATTTTGGTCAAAAAGTTCCTATATCGCTGCCTCCACAACCTTCAATTCTTTTTTGTATTCTTTTGTTTTTTCCTTTGCCCATTTTGTAGCCACCTTCTTAATCTGAATCAAGTTGTTTGAGAAATGAAGCATGGTAGATTTTCTAGAGGACACTTCATACTTTATCCAGTTGGTCAGAATCACATGTTTGAAGCTTTCCTTCGAGAGCCAGGAGTGATTAAACTTAAATGGAAAAGAGGCATTTTGATTCTCCACCTCAAATTGTAACATGATAGGTAGATGGTTAGAGTGCCCACCAGAACCTACCCATAATTTGTATCTACATATCTCCTCAAGAGTCTTCTCAAAAGCAAGAAAACAATCGAATCTTTTAAAAACATTGGCCCTACCACTTCTGGAATTTCACCAAGTTGGAACCACCTTAATTGGTTCAACATCCACCAATATTAAGTATTCAAAGAAATGGGTGAAAAATTATGCAAGTGGATCCGGCCTAGCGACCTCACCCCAATATTCTCTCAAATTCAGAGTAAGGTTTAAATCATCGCCTACGATTACGTTATCCCCACTCAAGGTCCATTGTTCTTTTAAATTGTTCCAGAACTGTAACCTATTGCTATACAGAGCATACAAGTTCACAAATTTGAATAGCATGTCTACACCCTTGGCCTTTCCTTCAACCACGATTCCAGAAATAAGACAGACAAAATTAGTAGCCTCAAAACTAGCATTCCAACTAGTTACTATACCATTGGAGAATCCTTGTGCATCCACATCACAAAAATTCCAATCCTTCAAGATAGAGGAAAGAAACTCAATCGCTTTTGTCCCCTCATACATCGGTGTTGACGCTTGAATCCGTTAGGACCGAAACAACAACCTCACGAGGATGCAAATCCTCATGCTTTTTTATAGAGGTGGTACTCCTATGTTCGAGATTTTTAAAATGTGGGGCTTTTATAGAAGTCTATCAAAGGAAAGTAAAATAGAAATAAAAGAAAACATAAAATGGTTTTTTGTTTTTTTAAAAAGCAAGTTCCTGAGAATGGACCAAGAATCACATATATTCATACATTTAAAGCAAATAAACAAAACCTCCTCACATCCATCATAGTAGGGCTAAAGATTTCTAATCACATAAAAATTAAAAGAAAATGATCTGCATGCATAAGTGATCCGGATTATTTTCGGCACGAAATGAGAGCGAAGATATAATAAAGAAATGCACAGAGATATCGCGTATATCCAATAATATAACAAAAATGTATCAGAGATGCAACCATAAACACAGAGATACAATAATACA
>JZKD02S1739355.1:591810-637715 GCA_000966675.3 Picea glauca
CTCGGAGTCTTTGATACCCGGCTTGGTGCGCAAGGTATGGAAGGTATTGGTGAACTCCAGAACTGCTTGGCCCCTCTCTTGTCGCAGTGTGGTCCATCTTATGTACTAGTCCTCATAGTTGCCAACAGGGTAATACTGTTCATTTACCACATCCACAAAAAAATCCCAAGTGGGATCGACCCCATATATTCCAGACTCCTCTGTAGAACTTTGCTCCCAGTAAGTTTCTCACCAATGTTTGACATGAGGGAGAGCTTTAAGGAGTGCGAAGGTGATCTTTTCTTTGTCGAAAAAATTGTGAACAGAGAAATAACATTCTAGCAGAGTTAACCATTTTTCTAGGGCTTATGCATCTATCTGTCCTTCAAATACATGAATATCAAAATTAACTTGTACCTTGAAAGGCGAGGTGCCTCCAAAGTGATTGCTTGATGAAGATGCGCATGTTGCTATCGACAGACATTGAAGGATGTGGGAAAAATTATCCATCATTTCATCCCTCTGTCACATGAGAGCTTGCTCAAGCAACAAACTGATAGGATCATCTGCTCTGTTGTTTTTCTTTTCTTTTGCCATTGAGGGTTTCTTAGATGTGCGAGAGCGATTGTCCTCAAGAGAGACAAGCTAGAGACCCAACTTTCTATACTCAGATCTCATCGGAGACATGCACTGAAAAAAATGACCAAGAATAGCCTGCTCTGATACCACTGATCTGGATTATTTTTGGCACGAAATGAGAGCGGAGATATAATAAAGAAATGCACAGAGATATCGCGTATATCCAATAATATAACAAAAATATATCAGAGATGCAACCATAAACAAAGAGATACAATAATACACGATTTCTATTAATGAAAGAAGTGTTCAGAGACTGTAAAAATACAGAGTGAAAGATTCGCTAGAATGGTGGCAACTTATCTCTGAGAAGAGATGTGACGGCTACTCGCATTTGCAAGAAGATGATTACAATGAGGCTCTGAAGGTCTTTTTACAATAAACAAGAATGTAAAAATTCCTAGACATCCAAAAACCTAACCCTAGGAGATGAAGCGCCAAAATTCATGTGGGCCCCGTTTGGGTAAGTTAGTACATCAACTTCCCACGGTCGTAACTTTTGCATACGATCTCCATTTTAGGCGTATGATAGCTCGTTGGAAAGGTATCGTTGAGGAGATTCATTTTGGGGACTAAATAATGCCTTCAACTATCATTGAGAATCTCGATCTCGAAAAACCTTCATTTGGGCCCTCAAAATGGCCTCGCAAGTTAAAAACTGTTAAAAATAGTAAATTGTCAAATTTGTCAGAAAACTATTTTGAGCCAGTCGGAAAAGGTGGGTGGACACCGATATCCACTTGGATCAATAAGAGAACTTTTACAGAGTGATACATGGGCAGATCAAATGATGATAATGATAGATCAACCTTAAATACTTTATATTCAGAAAAATTGGGTTACAAAGTACAGTTGAGATTGTTCCCAAAATAACTCTCTTGGAATTTCTAAAAAATATATAGTTCAATACATATCCTTTGAAATTAAAATGTGTTTGTCATAATGATTGGGGTTTGGGCTCCTATGGACCATAAAACAAATATGTATAAGAATGAAGTTTATAGAAAGAAGAAAGTGGGCGGTGGAAGACAACAAGCCCTGGTAAGAATAATCAACTAGCCAGTTTTCCACGTCATCTTCACTATACTCAAGAATGTCGTAGAATTTTTCAAATGTAACCCTTTAAAGATCTCAACTTGTTCGTCAAATGCTTTCTTGGTTAAGAAAAAAGATTTGAGTATCAATTTGGGGTCTTGGACCTCATTGTTTCTCCGAGCTAGATCAATCTTAGTTAGTATTTTTAATAATTCTTCTCTTCTGGTTATGGCTTGGCTGCATGCTTGGACAATAATATTCATGTTTTTAACATTTTCCTTCCAGCATGCATTTAATTGTTTTATCTGGTTCATAGAAGGGAGATCATCCTCTCTTCTTCTCAACTCTGTCATATTGGTAACTTTAAAACCAAATGGTACAATCACATCGAGGTAGAAACTTGCCTCGTTTTTCAAATCTTCCTGTAGATATTCATGAAAAGTGTGTGCTCTCGTTCCTAAAGAGACCATTCTCTTTGAAATCTCCCAAGCCTCGGTAATTAATTCCATTCTTTTCTTGATATTCTTCTCTACATAGCCCCAGGTTGATGTGAGAAGTCTTTCCGATCCTTTTAATTTTGTCGTAGGTGTGGTAGGCCTGATCATTGCTAAAGGACTAGCAAGTACTAGAAGAGGCATTAAAGTTTCCTCCAATTCTTTGATTCGCTCCTTTAACCTGACATTCTTTGCTTCAAGGCCTCCAATAGAATTATCTAGAGCATCTCTAGTTGCTCGGTGAATTTGGGAAATTTGGGAAGGCTGCATGTTCCGTAGGTTAATCTTTGAACGATATTTCCCCTTTTTATTCTTTACATCTTTTTTTTCTCAATAATCAAATTTTTGGACTCGCTGTCAAAAACAACGCTCTGAAATACAAAAAACTCTTCTTCATTGAAGGTCTCGGTCTCAATTATTTCCATCTGAGGGTTCTGGTGTTCAGTGTTCTCTAGCTGGTCAACATTGGGGAACACTTTTTCGATGTCAATTTCCAGTTCCATATCCTCGAGGGAGAGGTCATGGATGTCGCTTTCACCTCGAGGTCCCTCTTCTTCTTGCATAATGTTTTTTATTTTCTTCCTCAAGGGAAGTTTGTGAGAACTTTCAATTTTTCCTAAAGGAGGGTTCTTATCTCCTCCTCCGCCTGAAGAACTGTGGGTTACTTTCTCAATTTTGTGGGTCGTTGGAGCGCTACTCTGAGATGTATTACTCTTTGGAGTGACGGTCGGGGATTGAGAACTTTTCTCACCCAAACCTTTTCCTCTTTGATTGTATGACTCATTGGTGTTGAGTATCGTTTCCAGGTCATCGGTGTCACGAGCGGGAGTGCTCGAGACATTGTCTTCATCTTCATTTAGAATAACATTAATAAAATAATTGTTGAAACCAACAATCAATAGATGTTCTACAAAAATACCACTAGGGTCGAACCCTTTCACTTTTTCAACATATTTTAAATTGAGGCTGTGGAAGTGGCCCACGAATTTATCAATCTTTTTCATATTTATGAATATGAAATCCCCAACTTTCCAAGGCAGAGGTATGAATTTTTTTTTTCTCTATTCATGGAAAAAATGCAACCAATAGTTGTATTGCCTTGCCATTTCAGCAACAAACCTTTTTTCATATATGTGGCACGAAAGGAAGGAAGGATTTTCCTTGGACCCAAAAATCCTTACAATGTTATAATTCTCCATTTTTTCTAGTGTCCCCTTCCTATCTAGGAACTTACTCGCCTGGTCAGATATATGGAGAGTGTCCTTTCCAAACAACAAGCCTTTAAAAACTGAGACAAAATCATTAAAAACTTCATAAAAATGTTGGGAGGCCTTGTGCCTCCATAATGTTTGATACCAGACGGTTACTGGATCAAATTCGCAGTTTACCTTATTACACACAGATAATGTCGGGAACTGATAGCAATGAACTATCGCAAAAATCAAATAGGACAACATTAATAATTTTTTCTCCCTCTTGTATTGCGACAATTGGGAAGAGATTTCAATGGAAATCAACTTACCCCAATCGAAGATGGCATGTTCTTTGACCGTAAAATATAGAATGTAAATAATCATCCTAGAGATGTTGGTTGCATTTTCTTATCCTGTTATCCTCGTAAAAATCCATGCAATTTCCCGGAAGATATTTTTAAAAGAGCCAACCTGCAATCTAGTGATGTCCTCGGGGATGGTTGTTGGGTTCTCTAGGAATTCAGGTAAGAGGTCCAATCCATTGTCATTCTTCTTTAAGAACTCCCTGCAATATTTTCCCTTAAAGGTGAGCATTGGCTTGGGAAGTCTGAACATCTTACAGAATACTTGAGGCGATAGAGACAGGGGAATGGTCATGCAACTAAATGACCCGATGGCTTGGAATATATCTCTCAACGCACTAGGTGACCAACTCCTTACAGTCAAAGACTTCCAAGACACAACCTGCGTGCGCAATTCCAGACGTCCAAATTACTTCCTTCTGGGAAAAGGGGATGAATAGTAGGAATATGCTCTGGACCACTGAAAACTATGGTCCTCGCACCCAAAAATATTCAATGTATCTCCACAGAACTATTGTTGAGTTGCTGCCATAAGTTGACAAGAATGTTCCCTTGTTCCATATTATGTTTCAAAATGAACATTGGAGGGGGATAATATAATCCTTCGTAAATCTTGTTTTATTGCATTTTAATAGAATATCTCCTCAAGCCATTCGCTTATTAATGACCATCATTCTGATCTTGTATGGTAAGTTATTAGCATTAAAAGCATAGTAAATGTGCATTGGGAAGGGTGCGAGGGTGGTGGGGACGGACGAGAGAAAAATATGATTTGATATTTTTTGTGAACCTGCGAGTCTGCAATGGTATAAGGTGTGAAAATGGCTAAGTGTGGAATGGTGTGACGATCAGACGGACTCACGTAGGAAGAATGAGACTTGGAAGTTCGGGGATCAAAATGTAAATCACTGAACCTTTTGGTGCAATGTGTATATCACAGAACATGGGAGCATGAGAGTTCAATCCCGCCAACCCGAGAACCTGCGATCATAGAATCAGTTAAGTGTGGAACAACATGGTGGTCGGTTGGACTTGTGATGTGAAATTATAGATGGAGATGAGAAACTGTAATTCCGCCAACCCGAGAACCCACGGTCTTAAAATGAGACTAAGTGTAAAACTAGAAAGGGATAGTAGGAGGGAAAAAATGGGTAAGTGTAGAAGAGGGAAAAGAAAGGAAGAAAAGAATTCGGGAAAATAGAAAAGGGGAGGGAAATTTTGGAAGCGGGAAATGACCTCAACAATCATCTATTGGAACATAATCACATCCGGTCCATACAAAGAAATCAATCTTTTGAGGGATAACCTATTGAGGGAACTCCCTAACCCTCTAATTTTGAAGAACAAAAAGATCATGATGGAGCAACCTTCCTAGGGTTCTTTGCTATGAGTGCCCCTTGTATAGTCAACTGTTTTCTTGCCTTTACCTCCTTTGAGGTATTTGTTTTTTATTTTAAGATATATGATTTTATCCCCACTAGATTTGGCTTATAGTGCATCAAACCTAAACCACCCTTGATCCCTCCTTCATCTTCCAAGTTAGATTTCTTAGGGCACAAATGATATAGGGGAGAAACAGGTTGATTTTGTACAATACCTGCAACCTGCTCAACCTTATCGGGTGGCCCTCCTTCATGCAACTTCATTAAAGATGCATCTGAAACCACATTCAAAACCAACAATTCTTCATCTTCCATTAATGAAATACCACCAAGTACTGAAACTACTTGTGATTCTCACTCCTGAATCTCTCCTTTAGGTGATAGGGACTCTTCATTAAAAACAAATAGAGGGTTTGGTTCCGAAGAAAAATAACCATTACATTTATACATGTTAGTTGAAGAAGACTCCTTATGGGAATCCTCTTTTTCAGTTAGGAAGTCTTGTCTTTGATTAGGGAGAGCCAAGTTGGCGTCAACCCCTTAAGAGGGTGACATTCTTTCTTTTTCTTCCTCTCGAGCCAATTGATTTTGATCATATAAGACGTATGATTTTCTAATTCACTACTTCTTCTTGGGATACCATTAAGGTATTTGGATTCTATGCTCTCTCCACAAATGGCCTATCTCGTGGTACTTTGAGCATCGAAACAACTCATTCCTGGAGTCCAATGATTGAAGCAACATTGAGTCCCCCCTAGCAATTTCATTTTTTGTCGGTAACCCATCCCTTATATCAACCTCGAAGAGCACCTTTGCCATTCATTTTTTGAAGGAGTCTTGAAGATTCTCCTCAATCACAATGAAATGCCCGATATTACCTCCAATCAGTGGTAAAACTGTTTCATTCCATAATTCTATTGGCAACCCAGGGATAAGTACCCAAATATGTTGGATATTCATTGGTTCTCAACAAGGATCAAACCCCAGCGTCCAATGCTGCAGGACTAGACTGGAATCCCCCCACAACCAATTGTGTTTGAGGAATATAGTGGTTTCCTCTAGTCTTTTGAATTCAAAGCATATCCACCCTTTGACCAGGAGGTGATACTGGGAGGTATATTACTTAATTTTGCGCAATCTTGCTTCCAAATAAAGTCCCAGAGAGTCTCCTTTTACAAGTTTTCCAATAGACCTACCCACCAGAGCCTGGTTCATTATTCCTTTGACCCTATCCATACCTACATGAAGTCTGAGCACCAATTTCACCTTGTCCTTTATGTATCTAATGCATTTTTTTATTTTCCTAAGTCTCGGAGCATCCTGGACTAACTTTGATTATGAGATGCATGCATTAGGCTCTGGCCTTAGCTTTGTCCCTGATAACACCTCTCTATACCCTTCCATAGCCTAGCCAGAGTTAAGGACATTTAACTCCACCTTATGTTTCATCCCCAGAATTGCAGATCTTGATGGCTCTATCGCTTGCAGTACATCAGTCCTTGTCTCATTGCCTTTATGGTTGGAGTAATGTGACCTGATATCATGATCTCTATCATTGATTAAGGGAATTCCTAGCCTAACCCTTAGATCTCCATTTGGCACTATATGTCTAGGAATCTGAGGCATCACCTAACAGGCCCGATCCTCCTTAAAATCTTGCACATCTCTCCAGATTTTAACCAACTCATCATGTTCCTGGAAGATGAATGACCTACTAGGTGAGTTATCCTCCCCATAGTCCACCATGTCTAGACCATGATCCATGGCTTTCATGATAAACTAGGTTAACACTCTAGGGTTTAGGGACCTAGAAAATAAATCCTGCAAAAACCCTAGGATGACCCATCACATTCTTCAGGCCTCGCCTCTTCCACCGATTCCTCAACACTGATCTTGGTTTCTATCATTTACACGATACATGTATTCCAATTACTATCGATCTAGAATGTTTTTTTAATAGGTCCCCACTTTTATTGATATTGTTATATGTTAAAATTGGCACCAATTTACTTAACTAGTTACTAGACGAGACAACTTAGGGATGCTCACTACATTTGTGAGTACATATTTTATCACTCGGAGATGACATTTCCCCTACCTTATGCCTCACAAGTTTGGTGCTTTCATTAGCGGCAGTGATCAGTGCTCAATCTTGTATTGGCCTATTTTTGCATCCATCATTTTCCTAGTTAGTTTGGACTAACTAGGAAGTGAATTAAGCATAACATTATTTATCTTCCCACAACATCTTTTACACAACCAAGAGATTTGGTTTTGGTAGCTTCTTTGATTAGATTTGAAACTCGGCTTCTCAAGCCAATACATGGACTTCCACACATGTCTTACATAGATTTTGGCTTTACCCTGTTTGTAGTCTCTAAGTGGGAAAACACATTGCAAACTGCAAGCTTGATCTATGGGTGATGGACTTCCTTTGCAGTGCCCACAGGATTTATTTACGTACATGTAATCCTTTCTTGTAGCATCTCAAGAGGCTACAAGTTCATGTTG
Organism: Picea glauca; assembly: GCA_000966675.3. Taxonomy (NCBI): domain Eukaryota; kingdom Viridiplantae; phylum Streptophyta; class Pinopsida; order Pinales; family Pinaceae; genus Picea; species Picea glauca. Next base: position 599,406 of record JZKD02S1739355.1, read on the forward strand.
CAAGTGTCTTAAAGGTCACAACCATAGCTACACAATGCAAACATACAAAAGTTGAAAGTCCTTGCAATTATCCAACTAGCTACAAGATCAAGAATGCAGAATGACATGAAAGTTATACAACCATAGCAGAAGATAAAATACCATAATAGGAAGTAGAATCATTAGTTGTTATGTGAAGTGAATTAGAACCATTTTGAGTTATACATTATGTCCATATACCTGGACTTTGATAGGATCTCAGGAAGATAAAGATTCATCATAAATACAAAGTGGGATTACATCATTATATTTATTATATCTAGGACAAGCTTAAATTCTAATTATTAAAACTTGGTGATTTATACAGAGAAAAACTAAGTCAAGATTAAATAGGTGGCAGTGGAGTTATTTGACACAATATAGATAATAGAAGCCAACAAACACCAGTGGAATCCCATACGAGGCCTTTGTCATTGCTATAGAATCAACAATTGAATGTATGATGACATTAGAATTGATTGTAGTGGAAACAGAGCTAATGAGGCATGCCCGAAAACAATTGTCAAGTTCAAATCAACAATGACAATAAGTTAGAGAGTGGTGTGAATATCACAAATCCACTATGTACTCCACTAATAGGTATTGATTCCTCGAGACTTTAATCATTGAAACAACCTAAGACAATATGAAATCATTAACCTTTATTTATCTAGAGGTATTCGTGCATTTTAGTGCCAACATATAGGACTTATACATACTAGCCAATATGATACGAGAAAGGGAACATTTCTTCTATACAAGAAGTTAGGTCAATGGCCATCATTGACAATAGTGACTAGAAGAATATCATTGGTTCAATGGCCATCATTAACAACAATGACAAGAAGAATATCAATGGCATGCAAATACATTTGGTGACAATCGTGCATCAATATCCCTACTCCCTTGGTTGGGTTCAACAAGTGAAATCGTATACAAGTGATGCAACAATGCAAGTTCTAGTATGATATTAATCTTGTGATGTAGCACCTCGTTGGCTTGGAATGTAGAGTGGATTATAGACCAAGGTCCATGTAGGTGTCCAACGACATTGTATTCTAGCATTAACATTAGCATTACCTTGTTACAAGGAAAGTCTCACACGAGGGGCATTATTAGAACTTAAGATAATGTAATATCATTAATAGGAAAATGGTGAAACCATATTTGTTCTATTGTACATCACATTTAGTGTTACTTCCACCTATTCTTTTCTATTAGGACATAAAAAATACCCATATAATCACATTCATCACAACAAAAGATATAGAAAATAGAATGTAAACATCATCAATGTAAAGCAAACATAGAAACTGATATTTTTAGGGGTGTTGTTATGTACCAAATATTTAAAATAACAAAATAAACCAAAATACATATGTACGCAAGATGTGAGCATGTAGCAGAACTCTTAAAGAGATAATAGAGATGTGAGCATGTAGCAGAACTCTTAAGGAGATAATAGAGATGATTTGCACACAAATTCTTAAAAGATTAGAAGACCTACAAATAACTCCAATACATCTATGTATCCAAATCATATGTTCATATCTATAGTAACAACTATGTTGAACTTTATCTATACATATTCTCACTCATTGTTGGAGTAGGAAATTTTGGGGTTCAGTGCAATAAACGAGGCTAAGAGCTAAGGAATGGACCAAGGAAGCAGTGTGTGCCAGGAAAGAAGGCAAAGCACCACGACAAAGGGAAAAGGAAGCAACATATCAGGAAAGAAGGAAGATCAGTGCAAAGTCAAAGAAAGGAACAGTTGGTTCGAAGACCAACCGCGCAGAAGGCAGTTAGAAAGTGGAAAAGTTGAGTCCACTTAGGGTTTTGAGTCATGATGTAAGAGTTTTTACCCATTTTTGTAATATAAATAGAAGATGTATGAGGTAAATAGAATAGATATCTATCTTTGATCATTATCACTTGGTACGAGAGAAGCATTTTAGGCACCTTTTTGAGTTCTGAGTTGAAGTATTTGTTTTTTTGAGAGCTGCGAAGCTCAGATGGAGTTAGTTTTTGAGATATAACTAAGGGTCAGATCACAAGCTGTGGATCTTGGTGTGACACTGGTCAACCTCATGCACCAACACTAAAACAATGACGTAATGTGTGCAACGCAAGACCTTTGTGATGAAGAATAATAATAATAATCATAAGATCTTTGTGGGCATAGCCCAGGGGGTGAACCACGATAAAATCATGTGTTGTGATGTGTTGAATGATTTTTTTGTTGTTTCTACAATTATGAATGAATGATGAATGGCTAGAGTAGTATTTTGTAGCACATAGTACTAATAATGCAAAATCGAATAACGGTTAGATCTAGATGAATGACATAATGAAGTATATGATGTAATGAATGTTAAAGTAGAAGAAATTGAAAATACCCAATCCCTTCCATGACTGCAAACATCTGCATCCTGCAATCACCCATAAGCCTTCTTGGGTGATACTTTGTTTTGCACTTTTTGCGCGGTGTAGCCTTCTGGTTTACCAGAAGGGATGATGGTTTCTAGGGTTTTGTTGGAGAACTAAGGTAAAACCGGGCTAGCCCATACATCCAATAAATGGTTATGTTGTCGACTAGAACTTAGAAGAACAAACTGGAAGGGATTTGGTGAATAAAAATGAAGAAGATGCAGTGGTAGAAAGGAATGTTCAGGCCATGGAACCCTACAAAGCAAGAGATTGAAAGATGGTTGGAGACAAATAATATCTAGTTCACACAGAAAGATAATCGAAGCTCTAGATAAACACTGCGCTAGTATCTGCAGAGGTATGTGTTTACTGATTTGCATGAGGCATATTTATGTTATTTTCCAGCGTTATTACAAGAGTAGATATTGAGGTTGAAGGATACTCATCCAACTAATCGGATAAGGCTAGTAGAGTGGGTTGTTGAGAACATTGCATTGTTGGAAAGGGTTAATAGCAAATTCACACGCACAATGGATTTTTTGTTAGACAATATTACTGCAAGGTTTATTACTCAATTTTCAGTCGATACAGTGAAGTCATATATTACTGCAGAGAAGGATTTATTGAAGGGACCAAGAGGGAGGTACATTAGGTCACTTTACACATCAATTAAGATCTTATTTCATGATAAAGGCATGATGACCATGGAATTAGATAGCTAAATCACTCTATGCCCATGGGGGAGCCAAGGGAAGCACTAAGGAAGATATGAGATATGGAGAGGGATCTGGACAGAGGCCAGAAGAAGGAAACAATGGACCCTATAATGATGGATGAGGAACAAACAAGGGAAATAATAAGGAAAGTGGGAGTGACGCTTAGTGGACGACCCTACCAGTGTAATATCAATAATAAAAAGAGGGCAGTAGTTGAGCGAGAGGGCTTGGACAGTGATGAGGAAGAGGTATATGATCTTCTTGCAATAAGAAATATTGAGGAAGTCTTGCGCGTCACATATGAGAGGAAAAACAAAGGTCAGGGGTTCGACGCAAAAGAAGGATCTCCATTCTAGATTTGAATTAGTGTGGAACCCACAACCCCATGTGCGACTAAGACATCTGAAGAAGAAAAACTAGTTAACCAGCAAGTGATTAGTGGTAGAATAATTTTTATAGGACATGGGTCCAGTGGAAACTCAAGTAGAAGTGTAAGTTCAGTAAGTAGCAGTCAAGTATCTACACCACGCGAAGGTGGTAGTACAACAAACTTCACAATCACAGGACAAGATCCAACTATTATGTTACTAGAGTTCCGAGGAGAAGGGTCAGAAGACCCAGAAAAAAATTTGTTTATCTGTGAAAAGATATGGGAAACCAAGCAGATTGCAGATGAAGTTACAAAGGTTGTGCACTTGGCATTCACATTCAGAGATCGTGCATTATACTGGTACATGGGTCTCATAGTAAATAACCCAACAAGAGCTCCCACAACTGTTTCAAAGGTGAAGAGGTAATTAATCAATGAATTTTAGAAACCAAGTTCATAGGATTAGTCCATGAATGAAATGAGATATCAAGCAAAAACCATGAGAATCGGTTTGGGAAGTGGACCAGAAGTTCAAAAGACTAAAAGGTAAGTTTACGTACCTTATTACTGATATGCAACATAGACATTTATTTGTTAACTCTTTATTGGCACATTTCAAGTATCCTTTGAGGCAACAAAAGTTCCAAACCCAGGCTGAGGCCTTGCAAGAAGCATTACAGTTAGAGGAAAATTGATATAAGCGTACTGATCCAGCTGTGGAAGAGATGAGAGCATATTTGAAAAATTTAACATTTCAGTTGAATCAAAATAAAGGTAAGGAGAAAAGAGAAGATGTCTAGTGTACACTATGTAAGACAGAAGGTCATCATAAGAATGAGTGTCCATTGTTTGCACAATATATAGGAGTAGTTATGCCAAATCATTTATCTTCATAAGGAACATGGTGTGAGATATGAAGAACACATGGGCATGATCCCTATCATTGTCCCATGATACAGAAGTATCAGACAATACCGAAGAGTACATTTTGTAATTTTTGCAAGGCAGTTGGACTCGAAGACATGGAATGAAAAACCTTGGAGATAATGAAGGAGAGGACATCATATGCATATGGGATGCAAGCAGAATTAATGACATCACAACATGCGAAACAACCATAGTATAATAATGTGTAGCAACCACAGTATAATACCGCACAACAGTTTCAAGTAAAACCACAGTATAATAATGCACAATAGTTTGGGGCACCACCGCAGTATAACAACATGCAATAGTGTGTAGCATCACCAAAATAAAATAATCTGCAACCGCAGTACAATCAGGGGCCTCAATATAATACACCGCGTGAAGATAATCAGGGTAACATAGGAGGCTTCAAAGGAGGAGGTCGTGGAGGAAGAGGCTTTGGAGGAGGTCGAGGACTAGTAGTTTGTCACAACTGTCAGAAACTAGAACACTATGAAAGAGACTATCCACAACCATATGTGATATGTATGTATTGTTGCACAACAGACCATGAGATAGAAGACTATCCAACACTTCTAGAAAATATACAAGCCAAGAGGAACCAAAACAATCAGAATTTACAATGGATTGTTGTGGAAAACAAAGAAGAGGATGGGAAAAATATCAACATAGTTACTAGAGGTGGAGCCAAGACAGGAGAAGATGCAGCAAAGAAGGATCGGGATTAGTACCAATGGGTCAAGAAGAATACAACACCTTAACAAAAGTTTGATGCGCGCAAAGAGAAAGAGACATTCAAAGAGGCAAGATAGGAGATTTTGAAAGAAAATATTGCGTCTAGTTTAGGAACAAATCCAATAGATAAGGTACTAGTGTATGACACGCCTTATTGATTTGATCAGACCAACAAAGAGCATCCTTCATAGAAAGTAAATAACTTAAGAAACTTTTTGGGGTCATGTGTAAAATTGTTGAATGACAAAAATCCTTTAGAAGTAATGCAAGGTCTATTAGAAAAGTGTAATTCTAGGGAAGAAGGGGTAAAGACAATGAATCAGGTTCGTAAGACAAGAAGAACAAGCAGATAATTCAAGTTGAATGCAAACATTGGAGATTCCAATATGGGGGATATCATACTAGACTTAGGGTCTGAAGTCAATGTTCTGCCAAAGAAGACATGGGAATATATGGGAGAACCAACATTGGGGTTTTCACCTATCCAGTTGAAGTTAGTGAATCGACATAGAGTGGTGCCAATTGGTAGATTGAAGGGGATACCAACATATCTAAATGGTGTGTGCACCATGCCATACTTTGAAGTCATTGACATAGTAGACAATACGTCGCCATATCCAACATTGTTGGGTCTAGATTGGGCCTTTGATAACTAGGCTATTGTCAATTTGAAGACAAGGAATATGATCTTTGAATATGGAGAATACAGAGTTATTGTGCCATTGGATTCCTCGGAAGGAGGAAGGTATGTGGAACCTACGACATAAAATTTTATTACAGAATATGTAAATCAGTTATACAAAACTACCACACGTGAAGATGATTATATCAACTAAATTGTAGATGGAATGCTCAATTGGAGGAGTATTAGTTGTTGTGCTTCAAAATCTGATATAGGACTAGAGAACTGGAAATAGCGATTACATGAATTATCCACCAGAATATGTGCCAGAATGACACACGTGCTAAGATGGATTGGTTCATAGGTAAGAGATCCTCCTAATTTTTATGGTCTGAATGACTTAGAAGAATTTGTAATGAAGTTTGAACTAGAAGTAGTAGAAAATTATAGATTACCAGCATATGATATTTCTTTGAAAGCTACACCTTCCTGCTAGTGGGGTACACATAAGGAGAAGATCAACAACTGGTATCAGTGCAAGAGGTTATTGCGCATAAAATTCGACGCAGAGCAGAAGCATAGATATGAGGAAAAATATGATGGAATTGGAAAACATAGAGAACATATAGAAATATGTATAATACAATGAAAATTAGTACCACCAGAAGAATGGCCACATCATTCTATTCACACATTAGAAGGCATTCCAAAGAACTAGTACACAGAATAGGAACAACGCAAAGAAAATGCAAATCGGGAAGAGATACAAAATAAATTTGTGATTACATTTTCCTTTGAGTGTGAGAGCCCAAAAATAGATATCGTGTTGAAGGTGGTATGAGACAAGATATTTGAAGAACCAAAGGTTGAAATAATCTCAACATATCAGAATCAGAAGAAACAAATAGTCAGACAATTACTACATTATTATCATGTTGTAGAAGAAAAAGATCCAGCAGAAGATAACCCACGCAATATACAGATCCCAGAAGTCAAAAGTGAAAGGGAAGTGGAAGATCCAAAGTTATATTAAGAAAATTATGTTGCACCATTAAAGATAAAAAAAAGGTAAACATTGGAACCGCATAAAACCCAAAGATTGTAAGCATTGGAGATTATTGGGATAATCAGGTAGTATAAAGAATCRCAGAATTATTGTGCGAGTACAATGACTTGTTCCCAACGACATTTTCAGAGATGAAGGGATTAGCARAAGAAATAGGAGAGATGAAGATCCCTTTGAATCCAAAAGCCAGACCTATGAGACATAGACCTTACTAATTAAATCYAGTATATAAGAAAAAGATGAAGGCATAAATTGACAAGATGTTAGACGCTAGTGTCATAKAACCTGTGGAAGAATCAGAATGGATCAGTCCTATGGTGGTGTAGGAAAAGAAGCAAGGAGGGATCACGATTTTTGTAGATTTGAGAAAATTGAATGATGCTTTCCTACATGACCATTTTTCTACCCCATTTACAAATGAAGTTTTGGAGAATGTAGGAGGTTAAGAAGATTATTCCTTTACAAATGGATTTCCAAGATATCATTAGATTAGGATAGCACTAGAAGATATACACAAGACAACATTTTCTACAGAATGGGGATCATTCCAATATACAGTTATGTCATTTGGTTTGAAGAATGCACCTGCAATTTTTTCAAGAGTAGTAGTAGCATCTTTTAAGGACTTTATTCACAAGTTTTTGAAGGTTTACTTGGACGAGTGGACAATATTTATTTTATTGAAATATCATGTTGCATTGTTAATATTGATGTTAGAGAGATGTAAACAGTGTCATATTTCAATAAATATTAAGAAATGCATTTTCAGCGCACCTTTTGGTATTTTGTTAGGGCATGTGGTGTGTAAACATGGTCTGTTGTTTGTTCTTGCTAAAATTGTTGTCATAGTGAACTTACCACCACCTAAGTCAGTGCGCTAGTTGAAGAGTACACTTGACCATATAGGGTATTATAGGAAGTTCACTAGGGGATATGCACAGATTACTGCGTCGATGGAGAAGTTGTTGAAGAGTGCTAGAAGAGCTTATATATTTTGAAAGAGAATATGGTTATTGTGCCAATTTTAGTGTTTCCAGACTGGGAAAAATAATTTCATGTGCATGTGGATGCATCTACAATAGCGCTAGGAGAAGTATTGACACAACCAGGAGAAGGTGATATAAATCACCCAATTTCATTTGCAAGAAAAAAGTTATCAGATTCAAAATAGAACTACAATACTACAAAAAGAGAAGGACTAGCCATGGTGTATACTTTGCATAAATTTAGACATTACTTGTTAGGAAAACATTTCAATATGTTTATAGATCATTTTTCTCTTAGATACCTAGTCAATAATCCAGTGTTGGGGGGAAGAATATGCAAATTACTACATTTATTCCAAGAGTTTGAATTTGAATTTGTGGTGAAGTTTGGAAGATTGAATGTGAGACCAGATCACTTATTGAGGATAACTAATGGAGAATAACCAAGTAACGGAAGACAACTTCTCAGATGCACAATTATTTTTAGTACAAATAGCTAATGAGTATTTTGTTGAAATTATTGATTTTTTGAGTATAGGATTTGAACCAAGAGAATTTACTACTGCGCAAAAGAAAAAAATGGTGGTCAGAGCTGCAGATTACCAATTGATTGCAGGTCATTTATACAATATTGGAGCATATAACATTTTGAGGAGATGTGTTATGGAGCATGAAAGGCCTATCATTTTAGCAAACTCTCATGAATGAATTGATGGAGGACACTATGCAGGGAAAGATACTGCACAAAAGGTATTACAGGCGAGATTATGGTGGCCAACAGTTCACAAGCAATCAAAGGAGTACATCCAGAATTGTGATGTCTTTAGAGAGTTGGAAATCCATCTAGGAGGGATGATATTCCATTGAGACCTCATGTAATTTTGCAAGTGTTTTATAAGTGGGTAGTAGACTTTATAGGTCCAATTAATCCACTAGCAAGAATATCAAGAGATATATATATTATTACATCGACATAATACTTGACCAAATGGGCTAAGGTAACAATAGTTAAGGATTGCAGTGTAGACACTACAACACACTTTTTGTTTGAACATGTAGTGACAATGTTTGGATGTCCAAGAATATTGATGAGTGATCATGGGACTCACTTTATCAACAATACAATCCAAGCAATGCTAGAATAATTTGAGATACATCATCAGAAGAACACTCCTTATCATCTTCAAGTGAATGGAACAATGGAAGCATTTAACAAGATATTGGAGAATGCATTGACCAAGATTTATAATGTGAACATAGATGACTGGGATTTGAAGGTACCAGCAATGTTATGGGCTTATAGGAATACATGCAAGAATCTAATAGAGAAAACACCCTTTAGGTTGGTGTATGGACATGAAGCAATACTTCCCTTGATTATTTGATACCAAGTCCGCGCATTGCAACAATTATAGATATGATAGAAATAGGTGCAACACAGGAAATATTAGCTCAACTCATGGAACTAGAAGAAGACAAAATTATAGATGGTTTCCATCAAGAGGTATATAATGTATATTTTAAACTTGTACAATTATTTATTGCAAACATATTTTCAGCAAAAGAACAAAAAAGATACAATGGAAAATACACACATTACACAAAGATTTTTCCCCTGGAAACCCAAACTGGGAAAACCAACATATTCTATATTCATTCACATCATACATTATTTACAAAAAAATATACATATATGACCCAAAGACATCCAAAAACCTAATCCAATGACCTGGATTAGTCAACAACCCTAATTCCTTAACCGAAAATAGAAAACCATTGGCAAAAAACCATGTGTCCAAAAACTACCCAACAATGGACACAAAAATCGAGGCGACATGAAAATCGAGGAAGAAAGGTGACACATACCCAAAATTATCCCACTTGTTGTTTTATTTACATATAGGGGGTTACAGGGTTACATAGTCAACAATCCAAGGCAAAAATGCCCATAGATCCTCTACTACACCAAGAGAACTTCTCAATGCTCACATATTTTGTTAATGAATCTACACCATTCTTTAAAGTGTCCACCTTCATCAATAACACTTTTTTTTCTTAAACCATCTCTCTCACAAAGTGATATTGAACATCAATGTGCTTTGTCTTTGAATGATAAGATGAGTTCTTCGCCAACAAATTTGCACTCTAACTATCACAATCTATCCTTACAACTTGCTTTACCAACCCAATACATGAACACAATCGTTATAACCATATTGCTTACTTTCTTGTATGAGTGGCTACCATGTAATAATACATATTTTGTCACTAAAAATGCCACTATAGACTATATTTTTCTCATCCAAATGATTGCTCCTCCAAACAAGTTAATTAACACATACCCACTTGTAGATATCCTACGGTCCAGTTCTCCAGCCTAGTCTGGATCCACAAAGCCATGTATGTCCAACACTCTGTCTAATCCTGATATTCCTTGGTAGCACAATCCATAGCTAACAATGCCATACAAATACTTGAAAACCCTCTTTACTTCTATACAATTATCCTTCCTTGGTTTTGACATATACCTTCTCAAAATTCCCACTTCATGTGCAATGTACGGTCTAGTACAAACCATTGCACACATCAAACTATCAACTGCACTCGCATATGGAACACGAGACATGTTCTCCTCCTCTTCTTCTGTCTTGGACCAATGATCCGCAGATAAGTTTACACCCACAGGAATAGGGACCCTCACAGGTTTACATTCCTGCATATTAAACCTCTGCAATATTGTCTCCACATATTTTCTCTAATTTAACCAGAGTTTCATGTTTTTCCAATCTCTTTTAATTTCCATGCCCAAAATGAAATTTGCAACACCAAGATCCTTCATGTCAAATTTAGAGGACAACTGAGTTTTCACATCCTGGATAATCTCCTTATTGTTTCCTATCAACAACATGTCATTCACATACAAGACCAAATAAATCAAATGATCACCAATTAATTTAAAATACACACAATGATCCTCTTTGTTTCTTGTGAAGCCAAGTCCCAACATATAAGTATCAATTTTTTGATACCACATCCTTGGTGATTGTTTTAAACCATAAATGGACTTTTTCATCTTGCATATCATCTCCTTCTTTCCCTTCACAACAAAGCCTTATAATTGCTTCATATATATTTCTTCTTCCAAATCCCCATGTAGGAATGTTGTCTTCACATCCATATGTTCTACTTCAAAATCGAACGTAGAAACAACATATAACAAAAATATAATAGAATTTAACTTGGAAACATGAGAAAAAATCTCTCCAAAATCAATTCCCTCAACCTGAGAATAACCCTTTGCTACTAACCAAGCTTTGTATTTCTCCACTTTTCCTTTTGCATTCAACTTCTTTTTAAATACCCATTTGTTGCCAATGGGATTTCTTCCAGTCGACATCCTAAGCCTCATTATTATCCAAGGCTGCTAGTTCTTCATCCATGGCCTTTTTCCAAAGTTTTCCATCCTCTAAATCCACTTCCTCCTTGACAGTTCTAGTATCATCATTAGTAATGGACAAAGACAAATTTGAACAAAAATTAGGTGGAGTATACCTTTTCGTTTTCCTTCTTTCCCTAACCGATCTCCTCAATACTAGAGTATGAGGATATTCTTCTTCTGATTCATGTTCTTCTATAAAGTTTGATTCATCATTCTTTAAATCAAACCCCATTTTCTTTGGTTCTTCCTTACTTGGTAGGACATCATGTTTGACAACATCTTTTATTTCTCTAAATACCACATCTCACCTATACAAAACCTTCTTGGTTTTTGGGTTCCAAATCTTATACCGTTTGAGACCATATTTATACCCAATAAAGATACAATTTTCAACGTTCTTATCTAGCTTACTCATGTTTTCCTTTGGAACGTGAACATGGGCCTCACAGCTAAATACCTTGAGATGTGTGAGAGAGGGTTTCTTACCAGTCCATACCTCATGTGGATTCTTTTCATCCAGTGTTGATGAGGGTGACCGATTGACCAAGTAACATTTAGTACCCACTGCCTCTGCTCATAATTATTTCCCTAACCTAACACCACTAAGCATGCACCTTGCTTTTTCCAGCAATGTCTTGTTCATCCTTTCTGCAACTCCATTCTGCTGAGGTGTATATGGAGTAGTTTGTTTCCTTTCTATACCGCACTTCTTACAAAATTCTCCAAATTCATTCCCACAAAACTCTCCACCATTATTCGTCCTCAACGCCTTAATTCTTTTCTCTATTTGATTCTCAACAAGAGCCTTAAAATCTTTAAACCTGTCAAAGACTTTAGATTTCTTTCTGAGGAAATATATCCAAGTATTCCTCAAGAAGTCATCTATAAAACATACATAGTACATAGATTTTCCCAATTTTGGAACCGACATAGGTCCAAACACATCATTGTGCACTAGCTGTACAACTTTTTCTGCACTCATTGCACCAGAGGGGAATCTTACTCGATTTTGCTTCCCATATACACAATGTTCACAGAAATATAAATCCAGAGAGTAGTTAAATATACCTTCAACCATACCTTGACTATGTAGCATTCGAAAACCCTTTTCTCTGATATGCCCCAGTTTTTTATGCCACAACATAACCTTTTCTCCAAAGACTATAGGAGTTATTTCTTCTTCAACTCCAATATCAGGAACAATGAAACTATTACACCCATCACTAATACTGATTCCTTGCAACTTATACAGAGTTCCAAACTGAACTCCATTCAACAACACCATTGATCCTCAAACCATCTTGTAGTTCAAATATTGTTTTTATCCCTGGATCGTCCATTTTGCTTACAAAAATCAAATTTTTGGCCAATCCTGGGATGTGAAAAACACCAGGTAGTGTTCTAACCCTTCCATATATGAGCCTCAACTTGACTTTTCCTCGTGTTATGATTTTATTTGTCGAGTCATCACCTAGAAAAACATTACCTCCATCATACCTTTCATATCACAGAACCACTCCCTGTGGAGATTCATATGAAAGGATGCACTTGATTCAACCAACCTTGCTTCATGATCTACATGTGTGCTTGAAGAATACAAGTACACATCCCCTCCTTCTTCCTTGGAGGTATTTTATTCTATAGAAGAAGCTTCTTCAGATCCCTTCTTTTTCTCAACTTTGGATCTACATTGCTTTGTGTAGTGCCCTTCTTTTACACATCTCCAACGTATCTTTACAAACTTTCCAAGAGACTTAGATCTACCCTTAGACTTAGATCTCTCACTTGAGGACTTAGATATATTTCTTTCCTAGGGGCATCCTCTTGCAAATAATGCATTTGTTCTATGTCCTTCCATGTTCTTCCATCTAACCTCTTCCAACAACAAGGATGAGACCACTTCATAAAACTTCAAGGTAGTTATATTACTACTTATGGCCACAACCAGACTATCCCATGAGTTTGGTAAAGAGCACAATAAACCGATACATTTATCTTCATCTAAAATTTTAATCTTAACATATACTAACTAACTTACAATAATAATGAAGGCGTTCAAATGATTTACCACCGAGTATCCATCTCCCATCCTCGGGTTATACAGCTTCTTTCTCAGGAATAGTTTATTTACTAGGGACTTAGATTGATAAAACTTCCCCAACTTATCCCATAAATCTTTGGTTGTAGATTCCTCTAACAAATTCAGTGATACTGAATCTGAGAGACATAATCAGATTGTGCTTTTCTCCTTTCAATCCAACTTTTTCCAATCATCTGCTGAAGTTCTTGTAGGTGCGTTACCTGGATCCACCATGATCCACTGATCTTTTTCCACCAAAAGATCTTCAATCTTGAGCTTCCACAACTCAAAACTTTTCCCATTAAACTTATCGATCTCCATTTTCGAACTACTCATGATTTTTCTTCACCTAAAGAATCAATACCACATATCTCCTACTGTAACAAGGCTTATCATAATCCTGAGCCAAACCCATGACAACAAAGGCATCCCCCTGAAGCCAATAATTTCTCTGATATCAAATGTATATTTTAACCTTGTATAATTATTTACTACAAACAAATTTTCAGTAAAAGAATAGAAAATATACAATGACAAATACACACATTACACAAAGATATTTCCCATGGAAACCAAAAGCAGGAAAACCAACATATTCTATATTCATTCACATCATACATTGTTTACAATATAATATACATACAGCAGCCAACAACATCCAAAACCCTAATCCAATGACCTGGATTAGTCAACAACCCTAATTCCTTAACCAAAAATAGAAAACCATCGTAAAAGAACCATGTGCTGAAAAGCCTCCCAACAATGGACACGAAAATCATGGCAACATAAAAATCAAGGCAAAAAGGCGACATGTTTCCCGAGAAAAAAAATCGGGGGCACTGCCCCCCAAACCCTTGCAACCCCCGAAGGGAGGGCCTAGCAGCCCCCCCTCAAACCCCCTCGTGCACCAGACGCAACGTAGAAAACACTAGAATTACTCTTGCAAATAATATAACACATACCCAACACCAAAAGAAAAGGATAAATCCTGGCATGAAGGACATATTAAAAATAAGAACTTCAAAGTAGGAGATCTTGTTCTCCTTTATGATAGTAAATACTTGCAACACCCAAGGAATTTCATAATGCATTGGTTAGGGTATATGAGACAAAGTCTGTCACAGATGGAGGTGATGTGCAATTGAAGGATTTAACAAGCAAGGAAATGCAAGGAATGGTGAATGGTAGTCAATTGAAATTGCATAGGGACATTCGACCTAACAACCCTCAATAATTACAGTGTGAAAATTAGAATTGGACATAATGTATATAGTAGGAAGAAAAAGAAGAAAAAAAAAAGAAAAAGTAGAAAAAAAAATGAGAAAAATCCAAAAAGAAGTATTTAGAGGAATAAGTGGTAAACAAACACTTGAGAATGATAACACAAAACAGACAACAGACTGGTGTGACAAGAAGTGAACATACTACACTCAGGACAACTATGAAAGAAGAAAATTCCAATGCGCCAGAGAAATATGACGGTAGAAAAATATTGTGCACCAGAAAAATGAAATAGTCGGGAAAATAAATAATAGGCCGCCAGAAAAGTGAGGTGCAAAATGAACATTTATGACAGTGGAGGAAGCGTACCCAGTAAGATTTGGATCATTTATGACCACACTATAGAAGTAAAAATCGTGTCTGACAAGCCACATTGTGACTTCAAGCAAACATAGAGATAATGAGTAAGAAGCTAAGAGGGAACAAGCAATTTAGAACGAAATGAGTGAGATTATTAAGAAAACCCACTCAGATTCAAGCAAGATGGCACCTCCAAAGATCAGATATCCTAGTATGACAACGAGAAAAACATGTAGCATCGTGAGGTCACCACAGGAGCCAACAATGGAAGAGGAAAACCCTATGCAACCAGAGGAAGTGGTGGATGTGGATGTCATCCCTTCCCCGGTCATCGAACCAATGAGCCCTACATTGGTGGAGGAGTAGGAGCCAGCCCTTGCAACTGGAAAAATGGAGATTGACCCACAAAACATGACAGAATAGTGAAACTCAACACATCAACCCAGTGTGGAAATAATTCAACCAGCAAACGAAGAATATGAGGAATGAATTGAGTCCAACGAGTCGAGGGTTCAATCTGGCACAAAGCTAGCGCAACAGGCGAAAATACAAGTAGAAGAGATCACGGAGCAAAAGGAGTCTAGCACAGAAGAGGAAGAGAAAATGATCCAGGAGGTAGGGGCCTCAAGGGTGCCAACAAAGGGGAAAGGAAAACAAACAATCCATAGGTCACCGGGAAAGAAATCAAAGGTAACCCTTATGTTACTACGCATACAAGCAGGAGTACAGGTTTTACCAGATTTACTAGGATGTGTAGATAAATTGTGCTATGTGGACCACGATGTAAAAGACAAAGACAAGTTTTCAGAATCTGAGCCATAAGTATACATGGAGAGCATAGGGGTCAATGCGACAATAGTATCGATACTAGAGCCCAAACAATCGATAACAGGTTTATATAACACAGGCATAATGAACCTGCTAGAGATCCCACATTCTGGAAGGGGTAAGGACATAAATAATTACGTCAAAAAATTACTGGCAATAGTGCATGGAGGAATTTTTTGGTTGGATAGCCTAGTCTCAATTGATGTCAAGCTAATTGTTGTTATAGCTCTAAAATTCCATATTCATGCATACATGGCCTTGGCCCTCTTACTTGCATATTTTGCAGCACTTCTTAAAAAACCATTTTTTAGAATATGTATGTGCCCTATACCATTAAAAACCATATACATACGCCTGTTTCACCACTACATCTCGTGTACATACACTTGATTCACACTAAACAACCCGTGTATACTTGCAAAAGTTGCAAAAATTAAAAAGTTGTGAGGAATTTGTTGAAATTCATGGGCTATTGGAGGTTTCCCAACCAATTCACCTGCTATGGCCCATCACCCAACTGAATAACCATCCTTTTGTCATATAAAAGGAGGTTTTTAGGTCTCATTTCACATCCAAGCATAAGAACAGTAAAACTCTGCCCAATTTCACTTCCCCTCCTTGCCTAAGCTTTTTCTACCTATTGTGAGATATTGCCTCAGCATTCCCTCATCAGCCCCTTCTTCCTCGATTCAATCCATTCCCTTCCTTGATGTGATCATAATATTGAGAGAAGAAGTCCATTCAAGGTGCACTTGGAGCATGGTAAAGAGGAGCTCAAACCAGGTTCGTGGAACGGTGGCCGACATAGATTGTAAGTTTCAGTCTTTGTATGATGAATAATCACATTTGTCTGTCCCAAATGATGATGTTTTGTATATTTTCATTAATTTATACTTAGCATTTGATATTTAACCCTAACTCATGAATAGAATAGCATGCTTGTAGTCCTTATTTTCCTATCTTTGGATGCAGGTCAACCTTGGGAGGAGATGTCCAGTCATTGGAACTACCAAGCTAGAGGAGATCATCACCAGACGTGGAATCAAAGGTACAGTTACCTTATCTCTTCTCTTATTGCTTTCTTTTTGTTTGTTTTGGTATGTTTAGGATAGATTAGAGAATTGATTAACTTTTGGATGGTCATTTGCTCTGTCTACATCTTAAACCATGGTGTAGTTAAAGGGGAGATTTTCCCGGTAGCAATTTCCAAAATAACATATATGCCAACATATAGTGAGAAACTTGTGCAGTGTCTGGATGACGAGACTAAGGAGAAATCCTTGGTAGAGGAAATGAATCAAACCTATGGAACAGAGAGAGGATCCAGGGGTATCATTATAAACAGAATCAGTGAACCCAAAACAAGGTTGGAAACAAAGATTATGGCATGTAAATTGCTAAGGAAGTGTCACAAAGAAGAAGCGCCAGCAAGGGTGATAACAACAGTTGTGCAATGCGCAAAAGGGATTGCACTTAGCTAGAGTCCATACTTGTTAAATTTATTTCTAGATCATTACAAAGACACTTAAGACTTAGCAATAAAGTTCCTCTATTCATGGTTACTCATATTGATTGCACTAGATGAATGGAAATACCCCAAATACAATGTATTATGTCAGAGGCTTGTAAAATGTCGCACAACATGGTACATAACATTGTGGCACACAAATGTTGTAAAGGAAAGACAAACAAAATCCAACATATTTGCGACATATTTGGAAGAAATACAGGAAAAGGTGGCCAAAAATTGGAGAATCCAACCTGAGGTGGTATAGGAATACAAGAAGATAACCAACTTCAAAGCATCAAGGCACAATATGTGGATCCAGGGAAAAAAGGATCCAGAGAAAGAGTGGTTGAAAATGAGATATTGTGTCACAACAGAAGAAGTGCAATGGGAAATGAAAGACTAGAAGGAGGAATGGAATGTTCTAGTGGAGTCGGAAAAAGATAAGTAACCATTGGAAGTGGGATCCTCACAGAAGAAGAGTAACCTAGAAGGAGGGAGCACAACAACAAGAAAAGCAGCAACACACACAAAGAAGAAAGGGGGGAGCACAGAAACAAGAACACTTAGACAAAAAAAGGTCATCCCCAATCCTGTCACACAATAGAAGAACCATGCAGAGGCCACTAATGGAGAGACACATAGGAAAGATAGCATCCCTACGCAAGAGGGATAAGCAAGAGGGTACATACCAAAGATAGATACCCCAATCACAACAGAGAAAATGGAGTCAAGGCCACTCAAGAGAACTATTTTATAGTCAGGAGAAGCATGTAAGAAAATGAAGGCACATAAAGAGGTCCCCCAGAAAAAAATAAAAAAAGATGTAAGAGTTGATAAAGGTTAAGAAGGTCTTGGAGCAGATACAATTCACCACAGTACAACACAAAGAACATACACAACAACCACAAACAACGCAAGAACAAGACATGCCAATGCGAAATAAAGAGGAGACAATACAAATAACGACATTGGCAAGCAAAAACTTTAGTATTACTAAAGATATGTTGCAAATGGACAAAGACATGGTGCGAAAATAGGTCAAGGACATGGAACAGATGGAATTGATATTGGTTAAGATACCAACAAAAGCGTTATATAAGTTGCAGATGAGCGTCGCACAAGAAGTACAATCGAGAGATAGGATGAATGCAACACACTTGGAGACATCCAAGGAAGAGAAGGATGTGCTAGAGACAGTTCTCAAAGAAGTGTATATTGAATGTGAGGAGGAGAAACAACACGCAGATAAATTGGAGAAAAGACTTGAAAAGGTCTTCCAAACGATCTCAGACAAAACCCTCGCATGAGAACTCAACATAGAAGAAAAGATAAAAAGGATAGCGCATACAATGGATGGGTATAAACAAGTGATAGTAGAGTTGGTTGGAAATTTGACACCAACCACCCCTCCAGAAGTACGATCAGAGAGAAAGTAGCAAGAAACAGAACAAATAGACAGTCTTGCGCTAGAGGTAAAAGAAGTAGCAGAGCTCTACGAAAGGACCGTGCAGATCTGGACACGCTTGGAAGAAGACAGAGGGATCCAATAGTTGGATCAGAGGGAAGAAAAAATGAATTTCAAAGTCCAAGATTTGAAGCAGAGACAAAAGACAATAAGTATTTCAAATAGGCTAAAAAGTGCACAGGAGATGAAAAATATGCAAGCAAACCTGAAGACAATCCAAGGGGAAAGACGGGATCAGTTGGATCCCCTACAGGAGCAATCAGAGAATATGATAGCATAATTGGAGATAGAGAAAGGCAGACTGGAACATACACACCTAGAGAGCATAAAAGTGTTGGAGGAGCACATAAAGTGCAGGTGGTGGAGACCCTGACAGAAAAGAGTGTGAAAACTAAGACACAAGTAGATGCTCTCACAAAGAAGTTCTAAGCATTGGAGAAATCTGTACAGGAGGCACACACTGCCTGAGTGGCTCGAGACAAGCCACAGGTTAGTGTCGGGGGCCTGTTGGAGCAGGAAATTTTGGGATTCAACGCAGTAAATGAGGCTAAGAGCTAAGGAATGGACCAAGGAAGCAACGCACTGGGAAAGAAGGAAAATCAATGCGACAAAGGGAAAAGGAAGTAGCACACCAGGAAAGAAGGAAGATCAATGTAGAGTCAAAGCAAGAAATGGTTGGATTGAAGGCCAACCACACAAAAGGTAGTTAGAAAGTAAACAAGTTGAGTCCACTTAGAATTAGGGTTTTGAGTCATGATGTAAGATTTTTTACCCACTTTTGTAATATAAATAGAGGATATATGAGGCAAATATGATAGATATCTATTTTTAATCATTATTACTTGGTTTGAGTGAAGCACTTTAAGCACCTTTTTGAGTTCCGAGTTGAAGTATTTGTTTTGTTGAGAATTGTGGAGCTCAGATGGAGTCAATTTTTGAGATGTAACTAAGGGTCAACTCACAAGTTGTGGAGCTTGGTGCGACATTGGTCAACCTCATGCACCAATACTAAAACCATGATGTAATGTGTGCAGCGCATGACCTTTTTTATGAAGAAGAATATCTTTGTGGACGTATCCCATAGGGGTGAACCATGGTAAAATCATGTGTTGTGATGTGTTGAATGATAAAATCATGCAAAATCATGCTTTATGTTGTTTCTGCAATAATGAATGAATGGCTAGAGTAGTATTTTGTAGCGCGCAGTACTAATAATGCAGAATGGAATAACTTTTATATCTTGATGAATGCTATAATGAATTATATGATGTAATGAATGCTATAATAGAAGAAATAAAACATCACCAATCCCTTCCATGATTGTATATAGTTGCGTCCTGCAGTCACCCATAAGTCGTCTCGAGTGAGATTGCGTTGTGCACTATGTGCGCGGTGTAGCCTTTTGATTTACCAGAAGGGCCGATGGTTTCTAGGGTTTTATTGAAGAACTAAGGTAGAACCCAGGTCAACCCATACATCCAACACACACATGATTTTTTATTAAGTTGACCCTTATTACATATACATTTAACCCTATCATTATACCTCCCTTAAAATAAATCATATTAGTGATTATTCCATTCACTACTATCCAAAATATATACACTATACTAACTCATACTTTCAATTCAATAATGTAGTAAACACAACATACAAACTATACTATGAAATCACATAAAAATAACAATAAGAGTATAAGCTAATCAACCAGGTAACTATAAACCTAATCGAGGATTTTACATTTTATAATCCTCAACCTTAGGTAGGGAAACAAATTCAACACTCTCCATTGTCTGTGCCTTGACATTGCATTTTCCAAAGTCTACTACTTGCTCCTCCTTCGGTGTTTTCATTAACTTCACCTACAACCTAGCATAGAATTCTCTAAAACAATGGTTATGGTGTAAAGTGTATTCTAAACGTTTTACCTTTTGGCTCTTTTCCGGATCCATTTATACATTTAGAAATACAATTTAAACAACAAAAAATAATGATTTTTTCCATATTTACATCCCCAGGTTCCGGACAAAAAAACCAAAAGGTAGAACATTTAGACAATGCCTATGGTGTAATGCTCTTGTCTATGGTATATGGTGTAATGCTCTTGTCTATGGTATATGGTGTAATGCTCATGTCTGTTAACATGGTGSCCCCTGTTAACACGGTGCCAACATGTCCCTACTCAAACCAACCACCCTTATTGACTTGCACTTGAGTCAACTCCAACTTGCCTCCTCTTTATTCTCATCACTAGAACCTATGTCTTGCTACTGCCCTTCAAACAAAGGGATTAACTCCAAAACTCTTGTAGTTTCTATGACTTAAAATGCACAAAAACATATATTTCAAGTAGTAATTTGGACAAGAGGAGGTGTATTTCAGCTACAAAGGTTTGTGCCTTGACCTAATCTAGTCTTGTTGATCTTATCCTTTGCATTGTCACTCAGTGAAGCTTAGTAACGATTTTCAATTTTGTAGAGTTTGGTAATGTTCTATCATAATTGGTCAAAACTGTTGAATTTTTTCTTGTTCCCCTTGAGAAGCTTGAAATAGGACACCTGAATGTTCATTTTCTTTGTGGAATTTTTCTTGGATCTCGACCCATTTATCAAGATCAATTACAAGATCAACTTGCTACTGAATCTTGCATCTGAATTTGGAGGTCTCTGATCTTGACGATGTCCAACCAGTGCTATACATTGGAATGAATGACCTTGGTCATTTTGTTGTAACTTGAGTTGTGCTTTACAGTGCTCAAGGTAAGTGACCAATGCTTTTATCTATCTCCTAAGTTCTTGAGTCCTGAAATCACCATAATAGCATTCAAAATTTAACTATTGTTGCATGTCTTTCTTTTGCTCCTTATGTTGTAACAAATAAGTATGAAACTTATTCATATAAATAGAAGGTTTCTCATTGCCATCCATATCCTCAAGTTCCATGGCTTCATACGGGGCCATCAACCACATTGGATTGAAGTATTTCTAGACTGCTCTAAGCTTGTCTAACATAGTATGTTTATTGTGTTCCCCTGATGCATCATCCAACATAACTCAAAGTTGTTGATTTTGTTGCAGGAGTTTAGAGTTGTCCTACTCTACTTTTAGCAATGGATGCTCATTGTCCAGCTCTACATTCACTTCTTGAGCATTACCTGCCATATGCGCCCAAAAGTTGTGAAGTCCCAACATTTATAATCAAAAGGCATTTATGGTGGGTTTATAGGTCCTAACAGGTGTCACCCATGATGGGAATTGTGTAGTTATTCTATGAAATGGTTTTTTTCACTTGAATGGGTGATATAAATTTATACAAATCACCATTTTTTGTTGTTCAAAATTTCTTTTGAATGCAGAAATGGATTCAACATGCTGAAAAACCCCGGAGCACTAGGATTATACAGAAATAATCACTTAAATATACGAATTCAAAAAACTTTCACCGGATTTCAGGTAAATATTGAATGAGTCACATACATGACATCACAAAATCTTCCAATTTTTTTTTTAATAAATGTTTCAAATCATCTCACTCAAGTTTCACCTTGGAGAATTAATGTTAGATCACACTCTCCTATCAATCAAATCACCTAGCCTATTGCCCCACACAACCTCTTTTGGATGCTACAACATTGACTTAACCTATACTTGAAATGCCACTTGGCAATGACATGGTGCCTCCATTCCCCCCTTTTTTTTATTTTCGACATACTTGACTCACTTTAGGTTTCTCGACTCGACTCGACTCTTTCATGACTCATTCCTAAACAAGAACCTTATCGAGATGCCAACTTCCTTGCATGAACACAATGGAACTACCTACATTTAAAACAAAAATAAACAAGAACTACCTATCATTTGAATGGCATGAGAGGACTCACAATGGAAAGGAAAAACACTATTTCTAGACTCCAACTTAAAGAATTGAAATAAATTGAGAACTCAATCTAACCTAACATACTCCTCTACAAATGGAGTTACACTGAACTTATTGAGGTGTAGGGGTAAAGGGATTCAATTAAACACCATTCACCCACCTTGATTGAAGTACATTATGCAGTTAAGCCAATTGAACAACTCCAAAACTTTAATATCTACAATGAGGAATGGAATCAACAAATGCATCTGCAACTTGTTGAGATTGTTACGAGGAAAATCTCTCTATGGGTAGGGTAAACCACAATAGATGGAAATGACTGCAGAAATCAAATCCATTCCAACATATGCTATATAAACCAATATGCAAGCGAGATAAGAAAGAAGCATACCTCGTCCAGATGTTCGATGAAGTCCACCGTTGAGCACTTGAACCCAAAGCTATATACCTACAACTAGTTCTCAACAAACAAGCAAAGCAAGCATATGGTGATAATATAAAAGGTTATCACATTAGATAGAATAATCCATTAATTGGACGGGAAAGGATTATTTCTATTAATAAATGATCAGCAGAAGTAAAAATATTACAAACTTCCATGTCAGCACGGTTTGGAACCGAGAAACCAAGTTCCTTCCAGCTAAGCCTCCACCACCTCAATCCTCCACCAAATGCAAGCTCATAGAAAGGAGACAATGAGGTTCTCCAACAATAAGGGAAGAGCTTGGGGGTTGAAAATTGTGTTCAGACTTAAGGGACAAGGGGATGCAGACTCAATATGAAGTAAATAATTCCTCCAGAGTAACTTTGCTCTCAAAGTTGAATTATCTCTCATTTTCCATAGCTCGGAATTGGCTTCTTATAGCCTTCAGAATGGAACTGAAGGGTCAAGCCGGAATGTTTCAAGTATATGGAAGGCCAAGGATCAGAGATCTCTTGTCGTGACATGGAAACCTGACATTTAATTTCATTTTTTGGCACAAATCCCGATGTACATGGGTTGTAATGGAGCAACATGCATATACGCTTGTTGTATAGTATGCAAGATGCGTACAAGTGGAAAAAAATTGTATTTTTTCTCTAGATTCTTTCAACTAGGAAGATAAGTCTGCATAGGGAAATGGAATAAGGCCCTCTGTGCAAGATTGCATAAGGTGAGGCAAATCTTGCTATAACAAATGCCCCGTAATGCGTGAAGTTAGAGGA
Source organism: Picea glauca (assembly GCA_000966675.3). Classification (NCBI taxonomy): domain Eukaryota; kingdom Viridiplantae; phylum Streptophyta; class Pinopsida; order Pinales; family Pinaceae; genus Picea; species Picea glauca. Next base: position 623,258 of record JZKD02S1739355.1, read on the forward strand.
GTATCTGCAATGGCCAAAATACATTATAAATAACCCAGAAGTGGAGTGGTAGGGGACCAGATGGACAAACTCGTTTCTCATTACATTCTGCACTGACTTTGCATACATGGCTTCCAAAAATACACTATAGATCCATGTGAAAATATATCAAACAAGTGTTCGTGGCTATGAATAGGCAAATACAAATATGCTTACATGCCAATAGTTGTCATAGTCACGAACAAGGCCCAGTAGAACCAGTCTTAAATCCAATCTGAAGATATTTGTATACCATAGAGTACAATTTGATCTCCCATGATCACTGAAGTCATATAGTTACTGGTCCAATGAAAAGGAAGAAACATCTCATGAAAGTTGCGGCCACATAGTGATGTCTTCAAGCCTTCTACATAATCCGCCAAAGGTGCAAGTCTACATCATGTGAATAAAGGTTTTGAGGTCGAACACAATGAGACATCGTTTGATTGCCGGTCATTGAGGTATACCGTTAACAAATGCGATACAACCTACCGATAGTGAAAGTAAGCATCAAGGCACTAAGCACATTATTACAAGTGTGAATAAATGAGTCAGTGTCAAACACTTGAAGAATCCATCGATCAGGAGACATTGATGTATTTCTAACTGTCGATGGCGAGAGAGCCTACCACTAATGACTGCAATCCTCGAGGTACTCATAAGAATCTAGGTCTCATTTTTAGAATAAATGGGTTGAAGTCGATGGAAAGAGACCCACTGAAATGAGAGAATTAAGGAATCTCTCATCAGTCAGCACGAGGTACAAAGCAAGAGCTTCATGATTTGGTGTAAATCATACGAAGAACATGTTCACGAACCAAAGACCCTGTGCGTATTTCACGTGCACCAAGTGCAAGCAGTACATGAAAAAGACCCTTTGAATAGCAGCCAATGATGAAAAATGCTGACAAAGGTGAGGAAACCACCAATAAGACTAATGGAATCCAAGACACTACATGAATCCCAATGTGTGAATAGATGTCTTGCCATCGAACACAAGGGAAACCACCCATTCAACGACCAATGATGAAATGTCGACTGTTGGGTTCAAGGTTACCTACCAACGATGAAAGTAGGGCTAGGGTGCATATAGGACTATAGTATCATGTGATTCTGAGACAAATTGAGGGTATGGCTGACATGCAAAGTCAAGAGTTCTGAGGAGCGGCCAACACAGGTTGATAGATTTCCTTTGAACAAGAGCATGAGACATATGGAGGACTCCAACAGCATAGACCCAATAATGAAACCATGAGATGTAGGAGGCATCAATGAAATTCTCTATAGGGACTGGAAGAGTAACCAGTCAGTAGAGAAGTCTCTATAATGAGCTCAACTTCCTAAGGCCATGTTAATGCCAAAATTATGATGATGAATGGACTCAAATAATTTTGTGCTATGTTCAAAGGTGACATGAATGCTACCAACCTAAGATAATACTCCCTTCCCATCCGTCTTTTTTTTGTTTTTTCATAGACAAATGAATGTTATGATACAAAGGAGAAAACCAGTGTCGCTAGTAAGAAAAATAGTTCCAGCAGTAGAACATACCTATGCTCAACGCAGGGAAGTGAATGCGGGAGATGGACACTCAAGGGAATGTTCCCTCCTAGGTATAGGGTGTCAAATTGTGAAGGATATAAACAAGGCTCTGCTTGGTCGAGGATGCAAAATTGTTGAGGCAAATGATTTATAATGCAAAGTGAGAACCGACTATAGGCTCAATATTGCAAGCAGGGGCATGAGATGCAATCACAACTTAACACCAAAAAATGTCCTTTTTTATTTCTTTAGTCTACTTGGTGTGAAAAAGGGATAAAATTGTGCCAAATAGACGTCTTTTCAAAACCAATTTACAAGTGTGAAAAAGACAAGTTCACTCGACGATCTTTTCACTTTTTGATAATGAGTTGGAAAAGAACTTAACTAAGACTCACGACCTTTCAAGTCCAGTTTAACGAGTGTGAAAGGAAAAAATCACTCAGCAATCTTTTCACTTTTTGAACGAGTCAGAAAAGAGCTTAACTCAGACTCATTTGGGAGATTTTAGGCGGAAAGTTACAGGGGAGGCTAAGGCTCCCATGCAAAGCTTATTTGGAATGTCAGTATCTTACGAATAGCTAACATAATCTTGGGAAATCCAAAATCTCTCCAAGTCGAGGAGGAAACTGATTATATAGTTTTTGTGATGGATCAGATAATGTCCCTTACTAGAAAAGACATAGGTGGGGGCATTAGATACCCCACAAGACTATCCCAGTCAAAAGTGATCTCCTCAAAAACAGGAGGGAGAGGATTTGGTGAAAGAAAAACTCTCTCTCATTCAGAAGGTGGAAGTTCAAGAATGTTGATGACATGATTGAATGATACATCACCCTCTACAAGGAGAGTGGGATTGACCAGATTTTTCACTGGTACGACCGCTTCTTCAATTCTAGGTTGAAGAGGATGCATGGTAACATGGATAGGGGACACATCACCCTCGACAACAGGGGTGAGATCAGGAGAGGATTGTGGCGGCATTATTTTCATTTCAACTAAAGGAGAAACTGGATGTGGAGAAACCACAGATGCCTTAGAATCTGAAGGGCCCTTGGGTGAGCCCCACGCTTCTGGTATCTCAGAGGTGGCTAGACATAGATGAGTAAGGTGATCTCCTTCAAAATTCCTGCAAATGAATTTAGGTTTACGCCTTAGATGTCTGGGCTTCTCAATGTTTTTGTCGTTCAATATGACCGGTGACATATTCTTAATGTGATTGGTAAATCTGAGAGAGTCATCTCCTACATGATGTATAGAGGTTGGAGGTGTGGAAAGGATATGACTCATGGAAATTAGAGTGGTGCCCCCAGCCTGACTAGCAATGGTTGGGTGCGGGTTGTCAATATGACTTGTAGAAGTTGTTGACCCATATCTAACATGACTGGCAGAGGTTGGTGACAGAGCTCCAGTATGACTTACAGTGACTAGACTAGTGGTAGGTTGTGGCATTTGATACCAAGATCCAGGGAAAGATTGACTTTGGAACATTACAGGCTAGGAAGGGTATTGGTTTACCCCCTATCCCTATCCGAAAAGGTAGTATCCTCCATTTAACTGATTTAGATAATTCTGAACGAGCATCATCACTGAAGTTTGCGAAGAGACAGAAGTATGATAAGGACTATTCGAGTGAGGATATATGTTACCCCCTTATGAAGGGGTTCCATGAAGAGGGTAGCTTGAACCGTAAAAATGATTCTCCCCATATGAAACACTCGGGGATACATGAGGACTCATCATGGGAAAATTGTTCGAAGGAACTGGCATGGAGGATGAAGGATACATGGATGGGGTGTAATAAATAGAGTAAGCACCCATCTGAGTATTGGCTCCTGAAAGAGTGTAACTAGGACTGGATCTGTAAGAGAGGAGGTTCCAACCTCCTGTCGTAAAAGATGGTTGAGGGACATGACTCATATAAAATGAGGACATAGGCATCAGGACCATGGTGCCCCCAAATCGAATGCTAGGATTCATATAAGTGGACCAGGGAGAGGATTGCAAAGCTAAAGGCATATCAACAGAAGAATGACTAGAGACCCAAGGTGTTGACTGGGTACCATATTTTTACATACCATCATGGGGTAGGTAGTGGCGAACGAGGGATCCAAAGGGGCTCCACTATCCATGATAAAGAGAACTCAGTATAAACTATTTAAGCCAACTAGTAATCAAAGAGCACACCAAAAGTGAAACAACCAATATGCATGCAAACAGGGTAAAGTGGTTGAGTGTCCTCCCTCCCTAAAGAAGGTTTGTCTCGCCCAAGAGGGGACCGAGACTCCCTGCTAAAGATCAGAGGTAATAGAATCAATTATAAGGGCCCTCATGGGATTAACAACCAGTCGGTCAGATCCCCCTGGAGAGGTAATCCTCCATAAAGGATATCTGTTGTTCGACCCTTATCTGACCCAGGGTACCTACAGAATAACCCATGCAAGTAACCTATGAGACACCTAATTCAGGCAACCAATAAACCATTATATAACAGATGCACATGCGAGCAGTCATAAGTCAGGTCCACCATATGGGCAGGGTAGAAAAGCCTGAAACCTTCAAAGCATCGCCTCTCATGAAGGTAAGGGAACTAACAAGATCCCCATATACAAATAGATCCCCAGAAATATCTCTGACGCTAGGAAGGTATCAGGGGGATATCCCTTCAACCAACTTCACACGACCTCGTGATTAACTCCGGTGTGAGCGGAGCCTCTTAATCTTACCAATTATACAATGGATTTCTCCACTCCCTGACTTAGACACATATGTTAATTCAATTGCCTTGGAGAAGTTTACTCACAAAATCCTATTCCAAGGCACTAAATCCTTGGCTAGTTTGTGCACCCTAGAAAGTAAAATCATGACTAATTGATTTTAGATTATAGCGTTGATTTTAATGGCCATGATTAATCAAAAAGGTATGGTAGTGAAACTCATGGTGTTATGACTCTGCAAGAAAATTAAATATGAAAATAATGCAAAGTCCTAACTTTAACTTTCAATGAATGATATGCTTCTAAAAAAAACAATGCAATTTTCAAATTCAACTCTGCAATTCAGAAGTAAAATGCAATCTTTCACTATATGCACTAATCTAATGATAAAAACTCAAAAGACAAAAATGCCGAGCAATGCAAAATGCCTATATTTTTTGTATTTTCAATATATCAAAACTGAAAATGCATGGACTGAAAAAATAACTCGATATATAGTCCTACTGTGTATAAAAAAAAGATAACTCAAGCAAGATACCAAGCAACAAAACACCCATCCCAATGTGCAAGGACAACAAAAATGAAAATATGAAGAGAAAGACTTCGCCCAGGAATTCAACTAGAAGAGGGTTTTTTGTCATCCCACAGGCACTCAAGAGGCACTACAGAGACCCAAGAAGGCTAAACAAGCATCAAATCTCACCCAGCAAACACCAGACCAGGAAAAAAGGCAAGGAAAAATGATGTACGTGATTGTTTGGGTAAACAGAGCGTATATACGTAGCTTGCAGTGAGATAACACGCGTATGTACATGACTGTCAAGTAAAAAGGTGTTTATATTCTTTAAAACAAGGCCAGGCAAGGGAGAAAGGCTAAAAAATCAGACCCAGAGTGAACAAGAGTTGTCAAGCAATGATACAAAAAAAAACACAATAGAAATGAGAGAAATCTAAGGAGAAAAGTACTCCAAACCCTAAGAAAGAAGATTCATCCTCAGTGGAGTCGCCAATTCTGTTACGAGGAAAATCTCTCTGTGACTAGGGTAAACCACAACAAACGGAAATGACTACAGAAATCAACTTCATTCCAACATATTCTATATAAAACAATATGAAAGCGAGATAATAAAGAGGCCTACCTTGTCCAGATGTTCGATGAAGTCCACCGTTGAGAACTTGAACCCAAAGTTATATACCTGCAACTAGTTCTCAACAAAAAAAACATAATTGCCAACTTAATGAGAACTGTGACCTCAAAACGATAACTCTAGCCCAAAAAACCCATATTTTTGCATAAAAACATCAAAATAAACCCCCAAATCAAAAAGTGGTGCTACCGGTAGCACCATTTTTTTAAACGGGATCAAAATTACAACATTTTTAAAACATGGGTGTTACACATGATTTTAGTCACTTTGGTGATGTCTCAACAGTGATGTATTCAGGCTCCCAACAAAGACTTTTTTCCTGAGAAAAGTGCCTCTTGTCTCCTTCCAAAAACATATTTTTGAGATGAGTTTGTAGGCTGCCTATGGCCTAGGGTGCGAGAATCCCTCATTCTCACAGGCCACCCATGCTTAGGCTGTGAAATTCTCGCAGTCTTCTCTATACACAGGGTGTGAACTTATTTTTAAGCTTGGAAAGGAGAAGAGGTCTCAAGGGTTCTAGAAGGGGATCTTCTAGAAAATGAGTTGGCATTCGTATGGTTGTCATTTTACTGACTTCTCAGATTTGATGGGATCATCCTCATCCATGTAACCATCTCTCCTTCTCCTATATATTGAACGGTTTCTCATGGAAAAGGTTCAGCAAGATTGAATGAAGAATTGGTGAAAGAATTGTATGAAGAACCCTGCTTGGACAGAAGCTTGAAGACTCTATTTGGTCTATCAAGAGGAATTGGATCTACTTCATGCAAGTACAAAGCAATTGTGTGTGTTGGAACCAAGGGTCACTGAAAGGAATCTTGCAACATCAAGGCGATTAGGTTGTATCTTCTACTTTCAATTAATATGATACAACGTCATGTCCCTTTCCCATAAAGTCACTCTTACTTTATTGTGTAATTCCTTGATTATATGCATAAGTTGACGTTGACTATACCTTGCTATCTTCACTTTGGTTGGTTTGTGTTGTCTTGGACTTGACTTCACGAGAGCACCGAAGCGAAGCGGGAACAACAAAGACCTAAGGAAGCAATATAAAGGTATGTCCCTTATTCCTTCCTATTAGTAGATTCAATTATTACAACTTAGGGAAAGAGTCATGTCCTGTCCTGTTTTGTTCTAGATCTAGGTGGATATAGGGAGATCTGTTAGTGTCCGCACCTACCGATTAGTCCGATAACAAAATTGGTGACTCCACTGGGGATGCAACCCATTTTTGGTGGTTTTTGGTGGTTTTTCCTTGGCCATTTTCTCTTCACTTACCATTTTTCATTTCCATCAATCTCTGAGTCTTGAGGAGACCCTAATAGACTCCCTAGGTCTAGAAGTTCTTTCAAAAATTTTGTCCTTTTTCCAAATTTTTCTTAATTTCAAGCATTCTCGCACTGCACCCTTCTATAACGTGCGAAAACCACTAGAGTTTGCAGTATGTTGTTCAGTCCAGTGCGAACTTCTCGCAATCTGCTTGTGTCCAACCTGCAATAATCCTTGATTCTCGCATTGTACACCATTGCCTGCCTGCGAACCCATTTGCAAATTTTTGGGATTAAGGTTTTTTGTATCCTCATGTGCCCATATTTGTATGTGTGTATGAAAAGAACTTCGTTTGCCAGTGATTGATCGTTTCTTGACTTCGGATTTTGTGAATGATTAGTCTTCAGAAATTGAAAGCTCTTCTCGTTCATTTTTTCTCAATTGTTACCTCTTGACCTTTTCTTAATAAGGATATAATCTCTGGTTTTGAAATCCAAGTGCTTGTTTGGTTGGGATCTGGTGATTGGTTTAAAATTTAGGATCAATTGTCTTTCTCAATTGCTCATTACTTGGAAAATTGTTCCCCATGTTGTAACAGATATCAAAATTGATTGTGTTGCCCAAGACTGCTTCTGGTAAGACATGTACCATGGGCACTGTTTATGGCGATGGTGGTGAAATAAGAATTATTTATCAGGTTATGGAGACAATATTCAAGAAGATTGAAAGCCTAAAGCATCGAGAGGTATTCACATTAACAAGGGGCTGCTGGCACTTGGGAATGTCATCAGTGCATTAGGAGGTGATCAATTAATAAGGGTTTGGCGAAGGAGTGACAACAATAGGCATGTAAATACTCCACTCCTCTGGCTATTTGAAGCATGATATCTATTTCCCTTGGACAGAGTTCAAATGGAATGAATTCTGGTATTTTTGAGAGTGAAGCAAATAAAATTGCTCACCATCTTGTTTCTTCGGCCGCTTGTGGATTTGAGGACTTCACTGCAGATGAGTCATTAATGCAATTTAATCCCTCTACTCTCGTTGGAAAACTTTCTCTTAAGCATCTCGAATACGAGGAGGAAACAAGCTTCAATTTCTCCTTGGAAAAATATCTCGAGCAGATAGGTGTAGAATTTGGCTATTTGAATCCCGGGGCAAATGATGAAATTGAAGACAACAACAATAAGGAGCCTCTCTTCTGGCCTCTTAACCCTGATTCTTATTGGCACGATAATAACGATATCAAAAGTTTACATTCTATGATGGACATCAATGGAAAGCTGAGAGGACAAGTGTTTCATCGAGGAATACAACAAATTCATTGTCATCGGATAACTCTGAACAACAAGGTGGAATGCAATCCTTCTCGGACAGGAAAGCATCCTCACCTGGTGTTGGAAGCATGCCATCTTGTAGAGTTATATATTTCGTTCATCCATATTCTAAAGGTATAACTCTAAGCCTCCATCCCAATTAGTTAATTATATGTCAAGAAGGGAGTTTGGTTATCAAAACCAAAGCTGATCACAGTCAAAGTTGAAATCTGTTGGTCAATCAACGGGTGAAAAGGAATTTGCTTCCATGGGTAAAATAATTGATTCTAATAGGGAATCTTCAACATTTCCTAGAGTCAATTGCATAAGTAGAGAAGTTCAAGTTCATTCGCAATCCGTAGGTGGTGGTAAAAAGGTTTCTAAGTTGGATTCCTCATCTTTATCAAGCCACATAAAAGGGGAGAGAACATCAAGTTCAACAACATTAATTGAGGGTTGTCGTAAAGGAAGCAAAGAAGAAATTAGGTCGGGAGAAGATAAGCCACATGCATTTTTTATTTTCACGACTTAGTATCGGGGAAAAATGTAACGGCCATGGAGGTGGCCTCGACTCCCACCACTAACTCTTCGGCCACTCAGTTTGACATGGTAGTGGTAATGGATGACTGGCTGACGGAAGTGTCRGAGGTTACCGCCAAAATTGTGGGTAGAGCGCAAGGTATCTACATTGGCTGCAACCAAKAAAACTCSCATCTACTWATAGCCTCCACGTTCRTTTTCGAGGGGGGAAAGTATAACGACAACACCCTCGTCATGGTGGGGAAGAATGCRGTTCTCGATCAAGKTAGAGAAATGYCGATTGTGGGAGGAAGTGGATTCTTCCGGTTGGCTCGAGGTTACRCGCTCACCCATACTCATTCCTTCGATTTAAAATCTGGCAATGCAATCGTGGAATACAGCGTCACCATTCTCCATTACTAGCTCTTCCATCGCAATACTAGCCTAGTGTTAAGGTCATTATTCCGACCAAATTAGAAAGGGGCGGAGGYAGCGCATCTACAGAACGGGGCCTATTTTATCCACAAGATGATGACCACGTCCTGGAACAAAGTATCCAATTTCTGTTTCRTAAAATCACCTGTTGGAGTTGGTTGGTTGTATTCAAATACCACTTCAGACTACACATGCGGTGAAGATTATGGCAGGTGGCCTCARGAGATATCGGGGCGTTACCATTCGGCTGATGATTGGGGCATTACCATTCACGAGATGCTCGTCGGTGGTGTTKCAGAATGTGGAGGCGCTGGCAGGYAGGTTCTGAAAGAGTTGTCAAATGATTAATAACGGTTAAAGAAACGGCTGCACATCCRRTGTTAGGGTTCGCACTCAACATCARATATTGTATCATTTCYAGATTCTGAAAGTAAACCTAAGTGGGCGAAGTAAGCTTGTTTAGCAAGAAAAGATCACGGATCCATGAACAATGGAGGAATGGGTTAACTATTGTAATTCATTTTTAGGCACCTTTCTCGTAAACGAGTCCAAGTTGGAGGCTTTGCTTTGCAGACGAAACACAACGTGCATTCTGTGACCCCATGCAAAATAATCTCAAGTATCTGTTCTTCATGGCACTGTCCTCCATTAATGCCCAAAGTCCTGCTGGAGAGCCAAAACGTTCATGCAAAGCCATTCTTCTCGAATATTGAAGAACATGAATGAGAACGCCTTGGAAATAAAGAATATAGTGGACGTTCTTCAATACCGAGAAGCATCCATGTCTAATCTTCGATTTCAATTGTGGTCATCGACAAGTCAGATCAACATGGGCGTGCACTGGACAATACAAAAATAAGAAGTCTGCAAACTTTGCCCATCAATGCTTTAAAAATGTTTGCAGAGCACCATATAAGGATCAGTGAAGCTGATAAGGGAGCCTTAAGTCATCTCTTATTTGTGTTTTTGACGGGAGGAACGCTTCAAAGAAAGTATTAATGGCTATTTGTGGTTTAGTTTCGGAAAGCCTGCAATTCGTCGTTGCTTTGGGCATCTCCCATTTTGGTTTCAACTGCAACGATCAGGTGGTTGAGTGGATATTTTTTCAGAACTCTGATCAACTCTGCAACACTATGTTGGGATTCCAGTTCGTCAAATCCCACGTTGAGAAACATAAATACGGAGGTGTCAATCTCAGTGGTGGCCAGAAACAGCGGATACAGCTTGCCCGCGCTTTATATCAAGACTCTGACATTTATCTTTTGGATGATCCCTTCAGTGTTGATCGATGCTCATACTGCTAGTAGCTTGTTCAAGGAATACATAATGGGAGCACTGTCAAAAAAGACAGTAATTCTTGTAACTCACCAAGTTGATTTTCTCCCGGCAGTTGATTCTATTTTTTTGATGTCGGATAGGAAGCCATGCTTTTCTTTGAAATGAATGTTGCCATTAGTGTGAGAGTGTCTAATGAACTAGGAGCTGGAAATCCGAGAGCTACGAAACTCTCTGTTAAAATCGTGGTCGTAACATCAGTATTTGAATGACATCATTTGCATGGGACAATGCTTCTAAACAATGTACAAAGATATGCAAGTAGATTTCCTGAAAGAAATGGAGAATAAATGGTCACTGCATGCTTTTAAACCCATTGGAGAATATTCCAGAAACCTTGAAGGGAAAAAATGTGATCTTAGATGGTCTATTCCAAACTTTTGAGGACTCCCAACTGGAGATGAAAACTCGAGAATTGGGTGTGGGTGTTTCTTCAAATACTAACTAGAATGACAGACTAGATAGAGAAGAGAAATGAGGCATTGCTGGAGGATGACAGGAATATACAGTCTAAAACGATTATGTCAAGTGTATCACCAAGATTATGCACACCTGGCCAAAGGCGTTTACAAGCTGCCCTAAGTCGGTAATGGTTCAAAGCGCTGGCAAAGGCACCTGTCAGTCACAGTTTTCCAAAAGACAAAACGCTTCAGATTCTTAGAATGCAAAGAGTTTCAGATCTTTCTTTTAAAAAGATATGATGTATGTAACAAAATAGGGGGCCACATGAGCGCAGCACTGGGAGAAAAAACTCTGTCAAGAGAGATTCATTGTAATTGCTAAGTTATTGTGTAAGCCATTATTGGAGAAATAAAAAATATGTTTACTTGCGACTGTGAGATTCATCATGGTCGACTTCTTTCAACATGTTCTTCTTCTTTTCTGTTGTGTTAAATCTATTCGGATTTCATTATAGATATTCCTTACTCACAGTTGATATTGTCTTTACCATATCTTTATGTCTTCCTTAATCCATCACAACTGCATTACATTTTTTCTTCTTCTAACCGATGTGCTTCGTTATACTTTAGTACGACCACTACTATAACGAAAGGATTTGGGTCTTCTGCGATTGTTTATTTCCTTTCCTCTGCACCATCTATCATCTGTGTAAGACCAATCTGCATTTTCAGAATTTTGCATATATCCTTTGCTACATCGGCCTTTCCTTTTTTTTTCCGCTACCGCATCATGATTTATCAAAGCGCTGAAAGATCGACTTACTTTGCCTCACTTTCCGCAAGTTATTTGATCTCTGCTATTGTCTCTTTTTCTCGGTTTTCATTTGACTCCATGCCCAATGGACCTTTTCCCTGGTCTAACACCCAAACTCCAAAAATCTAAGACCATCATTTATCCATAAATCTGCCCACCTTTTTCACGCTACTTAAATTACTATTGTGACATTGTTCGAGAGATCTGTCTCGGGTTGGAAGGCGTAGCTCCCAATCCAAAGTGGTTCGAGTTTGCCTTGGGATTGATTTGTTGCAGCCCATTTCAGTTCTGAGTGTCAACATTTACTGGAGCCATTGTCGGGGACGGAGGACGAGGTTATCTTCCCTGGGATACGACAAAGTTCAAATCTATCTCTTGATGGTGAATAAGGGATAGGCATTCAATTGGCTGTGATCATTCACCTGGTGACTCCTTAGTTCGTAGACTCTACATGATTTTGTTGGCGACTCCACTGGTCTCAAATGTCGAACTCGTTCGCTGCTCGAATTGCTGCAAGGTTTGATCCTCTGGACTTTGCAAATGTTTATGGATTTCCAAACTCTATTCCAGACATTAAAATTTGGGGGGATACCCTACCTAAATTTGGAGAAGATGAGGATGAAAATCTTGGTCAACATTTGTTTGAATTCCACAAGCTCATGGAAGAATTAAATGTACATCATGAAGATGTCCTCATGAAATTATTTATGTTTTCATTGGAAAAAGATGCTAGACTCTGGTATAAATNTTTACCCCATTCCAGTATTCCTTCATTGAAATGTTTTCACACACTTTTTCATCAACATTGTAAGAGGATATATTCTGTTGAAATCCTTTTTGAAGATTGTTGTGATACAAGTCCTCTGGAGGAGGAGGAAGAAAAAATAGAAATTTCTCAAGTTGATGAAGATGACCAGTATGAGGAAGAGTTGGCTCATAAAGATGTTGGATCTTGTGAACTTACTCAAGAAGAAGAGATTCGGCATCACGGTCAATCTGCAAAAGAGATAGAAAGGAATGATGGTTGTTTCATTCAGAAGATATAGAGACTACCTTCTCCTTTAACTAAGGAAGAGGAGGGTCTGCCCTTGCACAATTATGTTGCAGCCCCTACTCGCACAGATTTACTACTTTCACACAGTCTCGGAGATGAGTGTCAAACTCCTTCCATTTCCGAAGAGGTAAACCTATTTTTAAATGGTGACAGTCATGTGTTTCATGAAACTTTACAGGAAGATTAGATTTCAGACTCTTCTTTGTTTCATGAAAAATATATGGTTTCCATGTTTAATGATCCTAAGCACCATGAATCAGAACATAGAGTAGTCATGGATGTTTTAAAACCTCAGTATGATATGTTTTTCCAAGACCCTTTTGTTGAGCTTTTAGATTCATTTAATGGAGGAGTAGGCTATGTCATGAACATTTGGTCACAAGAATTGATGAAAGGTTCGAAAATCCATGATCACCAACAGGTCAGTTGGGAGTTGTTGGTTTCCTTTTTCAGCTCGCTCGGAGAAAGTGTGAGAAAGTTTCAAATAAGGAGGCAATTATTGGATTGGCTTCACTGGCATTTCTGTATCATTTGATTCTGGAAATCTTTCAGCAGTTAGAGTAGGAGATGTATATAAATAAGCTTCACTTCAAGCATTAGATTACATTGATAGTATTCAATATGTTTTCAATTCAGTTTTGAATCCAGTATGGTTTTGACATAAATCATTACGACTACATAGCCCAATGGATGAATAAGCAGTATTTCGTTCCGCTGAGATGCAAGTAAAGTGACAGAGTTCCAGATTCGATGATTTCGGGAAGCCAAATGGATGGAGGCACCTGGTCTATTGTTCTTGGCACTTTACGAGAAAGTGCCATCCCTAGTTGGAGCCGATGTTGTAACAGATATCAAAATTGACTGTGTTTCCCAAGACTGCTTCTGGTAAGACATGTACCATGGGCATTGTTTATGGTGATGGTGGTGAAATAAGAATTATTTCTCAGGATATGGAGACAATATTCAAGAATATTGAAAGCCTAAAGCATCGAGAGGTATTCACATTAACAAGGGGCTGCTGGCACTTGGGAATGTCATCAGTGCATTAGAAGGTGATCAATTAATAAGGGTTTGGCGAAGGAGTGGCAACAATAGGCATGTAAATACTCCACTCCTCTGGCTATTTGAAGCATGATATCTATTGCCCTTGGACAGAGTTCAAATGGAATGAATTATGATATTTTTGAGAGTGAAGCAAATAAAATTTCTCACCAGCTTGTTGCTTCGGCCACTTGTGGATTTGAGGACTTCACTGCAGATGAGTCATTAATGCAATTTAATCCCTCTACTCTTGTTGGCAAAATTTCTCTTAAGCATCTCGACTATGAGGAGGAAATAAGCTTGAATTTATCCTTGGAAAAATCTCTCGAGCAGATGGGTGCAGAATTTGGCTATTCGAATCCCAAGGCAAATGATGAAATTGAAGACAACAGCAATCAGGAGCCTCTCTTCTGGCCTCTTAACCCCGATTCTTATTGGCACGATAATAACAATATCAAAAGTTTACAGTCTATGATGGACGTCAATGGAAAGCTTAGAGGACAAGTGTTTCATTGAGGAATACAACAAATTCACTGTCATCGGATAACTCTGAACAGCAGGGTGAAATGCAATCCTTCTCGGATAGGAAAGCAGCCTCACCTGGTGTTGGAAGCATGCCATCTTGTAGAGTTAGAGATTTCGTTCATCCATCTTTTGAAGGTATAACTTCTAAGCCTCCGTCCCAATTAGTTAATGATATGTCAAGAAGGGAGTTTGGTTATCAAAACCAAAGATGCTCACAGTCAAAGTTGAAATCTGCTGGTCAATCAACAGGTGAAAAGGAATTTGCTTCCATGGGTAAAATAAATGATTCTAATAGGGAATCTTCAACATTTCCTAGAGTCAATT
>JZKD02S1739355.1:664972-681216 GCA_000966675.3 Picea glauca
ACAGAAGAACGAAGATGTAAACTAGGGAATGCATTTCAGATCCCATATAATTTATACCATGTGGGAGGGCCAAAAATCTCCATGGTCTAGTGCCCACTGCCCATACCACAAAATCAGGGGCGAAATTAAACCATAAATCCCGATTTTATTGCCCATGTCACAAAATCAGGGGCGAAATTAAACCATAAATCCCGATTTTACTGCCCATACCACAAAATCAGGGGCAAAATTAAACCATAAATCCCGATTTTACTGCCCATACCACAAAATCGGGGGCGAAATTTGGCTAATGGAAGCTGGTTCCCCCAAATTTCGGGGGCTAAATATAATTTGTTTTCCTCTATCCCTCCTAAAAACATGGGCTAACCCTGTACACGATTTTTACCTTAAAATAAATTACGGGCTAATAAAATAAGTTTAAAAAAATCACTCTAATACAAAAAATTCGTCCAATAAAAAATTAGAGGCTCCTTAATTTCGCCCATGGGCGAAATTTCGCCCCTAAAATCATCTATGGTTGGCTCTAGAGACAACACCACACCCACAATCATACACCATCATATGCCTCCACCAAAAGAGTGATCTCTGCGTCAGCCAACAGTGTCGCCTATCATACGGCATCAAGCCCTTCAAAGATGAGGTATTGTGTGATGTCGCCCCCCTTGAAGTTTGTGATGTACTTTTGGGCCAACCTTATTTATGGAAACGTCGTGTTGTATATGAGTCTAGGCCTCATAGTGTTATTATTACTTTGGATAGGAAATTGTACACGAAACCTGAGGTAGTCCCACCTACTGCCATTTCCTTGATCTCTTCCAAGCAATGTAGGAAGATCAGCTCTCAGACCGGGAAGTTTGTATTCTTCATGATTCACGCTCAAAGTGAGTGGAAGGTTGCAGCCACATCCATGGCCTCTGTGGCAGGTCTCTCCATGCAGCAGAAGCAAGTGGATAAGGTCGTGGAAGAATATAAAGACATCTTCTCCTCACCCACTAGGGTACCTCTGCATTGTTAGTTCAAGCACTCAATTAATCTGAACCCTGGTGCAATGCTACCCAATGGGTCATTTTACCACCGCTTTCTATCAGAAAATGAGGAAATCAAGCGCCAAATCCAAGAGTTAATCGAAAAGAGACATATCTGACCAAGCTCATCACCTTGTGGAACCTCAATCGTTCTTGTGCAAAAGAAATATGGGACCTGGTGACTTTGCATTGATTACCGGGCCCTAAATAAAATCACAGTCAGGAACCGATACCCAATTCCATGAATTGATGATCTCCTTGATGAGCTCAACGGGGCCAAATACTTTATTAAGATTGATCTGAAGTCTTGCTATCACTAGGTCCCAATAGATCAGACCGATGTATGGAAGACTACCTTCAAGTTCAAAGAAGGTCTTTTTGAATGGTTGGTCATGCCCTTTGGCTTGACAAATGCCCCAACAAATTTCACAAGGATGATGGACGATATCTTGTAGCCTTTCACCAATTCTTTTGTGATTGTGTATTTGGATGACATCCTCATCTTTAGCAAGAGTTGGGCAGAACACTTGCAGCATATTCATCAGGTTCTACACACTCTGTGACAACACAAGCTATATGCAAATTTGGAAAAATGTTCCTTTGGTGTGAACATGGTCGAGTACCTAGGATACATTGTTGATGAGCATGGAGTGCATGTCGATCCAGCCAAGTTCCAGGTCATCAATGATTGGTCAGCCCCAACCACACTCACTGAGCTTCAGAGCTTCTTAGGCCTTGCCAATTTCTATCGTGGGTTCGTGTTGGGATTCTCCCACATTGCATGGGCCCTTATCCAAGTGATCACCAAGGGTGGTGGAAAGGTAAAATTCATGTGGGGCCAGTCGCAACAGAAAGCATTCAATGATTTGAAGCAGCGCTTGTGCTCAACCCCGATGCTCTCATTACCTGACCTGTAGCAGCCTTTTCAGATTGAGACAGATGCTTCAGACTATGATGTGGGCATAGTTATCACTCAGCATGGACATCATGTGGCCTATCATAGTGAGACGCTATTAGATATCGTCCGTAAGTACCCCCACTTACGACAAAGAAATGTACTCCATTATACAAGCTTACCACCAGTGGAGGCATTACATTCTCAGGAAGGAGACATTCATCCACACTGATCATAAGCCTACGTAGTTCATGCATACAAAAGGCAAATTACAAAATGATTGCCATTAGAAGTGGTCCACATACTTGCAACAATTCCATCTCAACATCAAGTATAATAGAAGGAGCACCAACCGCATCATTGACTGCCTCAGTCGACCTCCAGTTGCAGCACTAACCATGGTGCTACACTCCTGCGAACATGAGACCTCTGGATGGCCCCAACTCTATGAGAGAGATCTTGACTTCACCACTAACTACCATATGTTGGGCACAAACACAGTTGTCATTGATTTCCATCTTCAGGACAGGTTATTGTGCCATTTGGGCCATCTCTACGTCCCATAAAGTGAGCAAGCAAAGATGATTTGGGAAACTCACTACAGTTAGGTGGAAGGACAGTTAGACGTAGAAAAGATAGTGGCAATGTTGCAACAACATTTCTATTGGTTGAAACTTTGATAGAATGTCGACAAGTATATCAGGTCCTGCACAGCCTTCATCATTGCCAAACCATCCATTAAGAAACAACGCATGTACACCCCTCTGCCTACTCCTGACAGGCCCTGGGAATCCATCTCGATGGACTACATATCGGACCTTCCTTCAACCAAGCAGGGAAATGACTGTGTTTTTGTGGTTGTTGATCGATTTTCCAAGATGGTGATTATGGTCGCCTGGAAGAAGAGCATCACAGCGGAGGCCCTTGCCCAAGATCTTCTTCGAACAAGTGTGGTTACATTTTGGGATACCACAAACCATCATCTCATATCAAGACAATTGATTCCTTGACACACTCTGGTCGATCCACTGGTCACGGGTGGACACCAAGATCACCAAATCCATGGATTCCACCCCCAAACGGATGGCCAAATCAAGGTCATCGACAGGATGATCGTGCATATCCTGCACATGTATAATTCCAAGCATCCATGCACATGGGATGAGAGTCTTCCCTATATTCAACACAGTTATAACAGAGCCATACATAGCTCAATCGACCACAACCCCTTTCAGGTGGGGTTGGGATTTCAACCATTGGGTCCCATGGATGTTTCACTACCCCTTACATCCACATGGGCAAAATCGTCCCATGCTCAAACCAAAGACGACAAAGCCACCTGATTCATTGAATGAATCTAGGACATCCTCCAACAAGTTTAGGATATTTTACAGAAGTCCAATGCTAATTACAAGCAACGCCATGATCAACACTGGGTGCCCCACAAGTTTCAGGAGGGCGATAAAATTTGGTTGCATTTGCAGAAAGAATGCCTTACAGAACCCCATAAAAAGCTTCATCCACTCTACTATGGACCTTACACCATCACCAAGGTTGTGAGTGACCATTCTTTTGAGCTCAACACTCCCCCCTTCCTTGGCTTGCACCCAGTGTTTAATTTGGACCTCCTTCGTCCATACTTTCCACCTTTATTGGACACCTCAAAGATAGCAGAACAATTGACACCGATAGAGCTCAACCCTGACTGCATGGAACATGCATCCGCTGATTAGATCAGGGACACACAAGTCAAGGGTACTCGCCAATAGAATTTTTATCTTTATCGTGTTGTCAAAGCGAGACAACTTTTGCACCAAGGAAAGTGGCTCACCTGTGGCCAAATTCAGCATAAATTTCCTCATTTTATGGGGGAACTCAATGCAATGGAGACAATTGATTCTTAAGGGGGGAGGATTGATCCAGGTGGATATCAATGGCCACGCACCTCTTTCAACTGGCTCACATACAATTTTCATTTTGGCAGTTTTTTCTAGCTTTTCGGGTCCATAACTTTAGGGGTCGTTTTGAGGCCCTAAACAACATTTTTTGGGCTCGCCACAGTCACACTATTGATCAAGTCAAAGTGTTACGAAAAAATGTGTAGTCCTCAAATAGAACTTTCCAACAAGAAAGATCATATGCAAAAGTTACGACCTCAAGAAGTTGATGTACCAACTTACCCCATCGGGGCCCACATGAATTTTGGTGCTTCATCTCCTAGGGTTAGGTTTTTGGATGTCTAGGGTTTTCTAATTACTTCTTGATGCTAAAAATGCTTGGAGGCCTCATTTTAATGTGTTCAGATGAATGTGCGTAGCCACCACATCTCTTTTCATAGATTAGCTACCACCATTCGAGTAAGATTGTTTCATTTTGCATTTTACAGTTTCAATAGATTTCTTTATTGACTAGAAGTTAAGTTTCATTGTATCTTTGTTGTTTCTCTCAGTATATTTGTGTTAATGTTATAGATCTATGTTCTATTTCGTTCCGCTCATAAATCTAGATCAAAAACACACTAATGTGCACTATACAAATATATGCACTAGTGCATATATACTGTTCAACCAAACCCCAAAAAACAAATGTCATTATGAAAGGGTAAGGAAACTAAACCCCTAAAGCCATGGTTTGCAACAACATAAAACAAAAGGAGAGCGACAACAAAGCTAAGGTTCGTAGCAACATAAACAAAAGGGAGGCAACGACAGAGTTAGAGCTTGCAATGTTTAAGGTGAGTTTGAAAACCTTATATTTTGTTGAAATAAATTATAAATATGAGTATGGTAAAAATTAAAAATTTGTGAAAATTATTTAATATATTTAAGTAAACATTTTGATACGAAAAGATTGAAGTTACATACCTGAAATTTCTATTCTATATATTTGTATGTGACCCGTGATGACCCCTTACAAATTCCATTCAAAAAATTCTAGCTAATCCTATCTCTTATCTAGTATAACTCTCTTGTAGAAGTCACTCCTTTAACTTTTGGAACAATAATGGATTGCGGTTTAAAGTTTTGTTTGAATCACTTTTATAAAATGAAATTGTCACTCTTTTTTCGTTTTTCTTTTGAGTGTATTCATAAAAAAATAAAAAATAAAAACATGTGGTTTGTTTTTCAAAAATAAAAACTTTTTGTGGTCCATGGTGCACTCGTCATATTAAAGCGCACTAGTGTTCTATATTACCCTAAATGAATCGGAGTAGTAGTTTTCAATGAAAATAGGAATGCAAACCTTCGAAATTAGTACTTTATCGAGGTTTTCAAGTAAGTGTTTTTTTGGTGCACGTCAAAACCCAATGTATCGGTGTATATATTATAACTAGATGCATCAGTGCACAAATATAAAGTAGGCAAACCATTTTCTTAAAAAATATCTTCATAAGTCAATTTGAAGTTATAATGTTACGTGCCTCCGAAACTTTCTTTTAAGAATGTAGAAATGTATTTATTGGGATTTTGGCTCAAATGTAAGGGAAAAAATTATAATATCAAATGGTAGCAACTATGTAATAACCTCTCTATGTTAGTGGTTCATTTTATATTGCATCTTTGAATTATAACATGTATTATGTTTTTTATAAAATTATTGTTCTATCTTTTGTTCACATTTTTCAAGTGTATTTATTCCCATTTATGTGGGCATGTGGACATCATTTTTGCATTGATGATGTTGATGATAGACATCTCACACTTGGTTGTGGAGTGGAGATCAAGTTTGACCAATCTAATCATGATAGTCATTGTGATCAATACCTAATAGATGGGAAGTTAAGTTACATCAAGAAGATACAAGATATCATGCAAGTAGACTTCCCCATATTTCTAATGGTTTCATTTTAGTTGTAAGTTAATATGACCTCAAGGGGGGCATATATGGTTTTAATGCATATGTAATAGGGTAAAGGTACATGTAACAAGGGGTCAGCCTAATAAAGGTTCCACATTTGCAATGATTGAGAACATTTATATATAGAGGTCAATATAGTTATTATGGGGAAATGAAGTTATTATTTGGTATATATGAATGTATGGGGATTATTTGGAGGAAGTTCTTCTATTCTTTAATGACTTATTGTGTAGCTCATCTCAATTATCTATTTTGGAGTTGTTCTCCATGTTCACATATTGTGTATATTGTGTGATCAAGTTTATTATGCTATCTTAAGTATTTGGTGGATAACATTTGGTATTAAACTACATGGTTCTTAGTTTGGTTCCTTTAAACAAGCCATCTTACCTTTTTTGCTCTAACTTTTGTTAGGTGAATTTTCAGTGAGCACAATAGTTAAGGTGAATAAAGGATATACAAAAGTACATTGAACATAATTTCATATTATGGTTTGTTATACTTTCGAGGTTACATGCTACAGAAGTGAGGATTTTTTACTAGTCTTGAAACTAGCTTGAAACAGGGGTTCTCAGTAAAATAGTTATATCTAAAGCTAGAAAGATCCAAATCGAGTGAAACTAGTTGAATTAGAAAGGAGACTGGTCAAAGTGTTGTGCTTCCAAATTTCAAAATTAGATCTACAAAATTGGATGTGTTGCATAGCATAGAAGTTCACTCTCTTGAAAGGTGCCAAAACCAACAAGTTTTGGGAATGTTATCATAATTGTTTCTTGGCACATCATAATTTAGGGAGACTTGTGGAATTGTAGAGAAGACGTATTAGACTATTAGAGATTGAAATTTTAGGCTCATGGGTATAGAAATTTTAGAGTTACATCATTAGCAAGGTTGGCTAGCGGGATAGTCTCCAAATCAAGGTTTTAAAAGGTATGTTAACTTAAAATTTGCATAAATTTTGATTGAGGTGATTCAAAAGCCTTGGGAAAGTGGAATGAGAGTAAAATATATTTGGAAAAGTATCATAATGATTTGCGATCATTATTCTTAAGATATTGAGGCTAGAAATTGATGATTTTGGTAGAATCATTGGAAATACATACATTTAGTGGAAATGAAGAAGAAAATGAAATTAATAGTGTGCATTAAACGAGGGTTGAAAAGAAATGTAAAAAATAATTTGATGATTTTTTTCATAGGGGTTTTATTTTCACGAGGAACCTAATGTCTAGTAGAAGAGTTTTGATTTCAAGGCCAGATTTCATTACACCTGTGAAGAATTTGAAGATTTTTTCTCAAATAAGAGAATAAGGGAAATGAATTCAGAGGATATCCATAAAATAAAAGAAGACTTGAAGGAAGCAAATGAAGAAATTAGGAAAAAAGAAGACTAGTTTCTTAAGTTGCAAGCTCTCAAAGAAGCACTCATGAAGGAGATTGTATTAAAAAAATAAAAAGGTTAGCAAAGAAAAGTGGGAAAAAGATGAGTCAAGGGAAGAATTGAATAAGAAAGATGAAGAAATCAAAAGGTTGCATAAGCATAATCAAAAAATTATTAATGATTATTAAAATGTGAACTACAAGATGCAGAATAGAAGATCATTAGTGAAGAAATGAGTAAAATTGTTGAAGATGCCCTAGATGTTGTTGATATCAAAGAAGAAATGCAAGCAAAAATTGAGGAATCAAGAAATAAATTAATGTAAAATATCACCATTTGTCTTTATAACTAGAGGAAAGACAAAATTCAAGGTCACTAAAAAATACTTTAATAAGTTGAGTTGAATCTTGAGGATGTACATGTCAAATATGATGGAATTATCTCTAAATCAAGGAGTATTAAGACTAAGCTCAAATGGTAGAGCATGTCATTATCTCTAAAAAGAATTTTGATGTTGTGGGTGTGTAGAATAAAGGAAAATCATCAAAGATGAAATCATATCAACACCCTCATTACAAAGACAGTTGCTAGGAAAGTAAAGAAGATTGATATCAACATTACCAAGGAAGAATATGGAATAATCAGTTATATTCATGGAACATGGCATCACAAAACCATTATTCGACAAAATATTATCAAAGACCAACTACTACAACAAATTGGAGAAGTTGCAACAACAACACCTAGAATCAAAGGAAATAAAATTATGCAACAACCACCTATTACGGCTTAATATTGAAAATAATTTAATTTGGATGGATGGATCATCATTAGTGACAGCTAGAGAGTATGAATATAAGGAAATCATGTTTCTTGGTTTCATCACATGTAAAGCCACTAAATATAAAGCTTTGAGGGCAAAGCTTCAAAGGATGGTATTGTGATATGACCCAAACAGGGGCATATGTGGGGTTAATGTGTATGTAATGGGGTAAATGCATATGTAATAAGGGGCCCACATATGCAATGAGTGAGAATAGGTATATATAGAGATCCATATAATCAATTATTAAGATATGAACATATGACCTGGTATAAACATGATACCAAATAGTTATGATACTTTTCCTCGACCAATCCATGGGTTCAATTTCATATTATCTTTGTCTTCACTCAATGTAGGAATTGTCATTGATTCTTAATTGAGGCCTAACCAAAACCCTCATTTTCTAGCCTCGCTATCTTAACAATAATGATCCCAAAAGCTATGATACTTTTCCCAGTATATTATATGGGGTCATATATGGGGTTAATGTGTATGTAATGGGATAAAGGTATATGTAATAAGGGGTTGGTTTAGTAAAGGGCCTACATGTACAATGAGTGACAATAAGTGTATATAGAGGCCAATATAGTCATTAGTGGGATATGAACATATTAGTTGGTATATATAAATGTATTAAGGTTATTTGGAGGAGGTTGTGCTATTCTTTAAAGAGTTATTGTGTGACTCATCTCTATCATCTCTTGTGACTTGTTGTCCACATCCACATCTTGTGTACATTGCATGCACTCTAGTTTATTATGATATCTCAAGTATTTGGTACATAACACGAGTGGCGGGGTTGATATATTTTGAATGTAAAGCGTTTGTACATGTTCAAGGAGATGATGGGGGGCTCTAAGGTTTGTCATTAGGGTTTAGTATTGAGATCTAAAGACTATAGTGTATGATCACCAACTAGTGGACTAATCAAAGGATACTTTGCCAAAGGATCAATTTTTTTTACTTATCAAAATATCTTCTCCCTGGTGAAGATTTTCTTCTAGTACTCTAAGGGGTGTGTTGGGGGATACTACATCTACCCATCCAAACACTTTAGAAAATCGGTCAGGAATGATCATCATCAAGCTATTAGATCTCTAGCATGGATTGTTAGATCACATGCTCTAGATCTAATGGTCGATAGTTTCTCAAATAGTGGATGCACAATTGAGAATGAGGTTAGAGTTATTGGACTCAGAAATATTGCAGTGTGAAATGACTAGGCTCGTGAACAAATTTGGGAATTTGGTCCTCCGAAAGTTTGTTTGAGATCTAAGGAGGTGAGCTTAAAGTTGCAAGTGAACCTTGTGTCTCCTTTGATGAGTGGTGCAAGTTTTATCGGTGGAAATATTGATATAGATTTTTTGCACGACTATAAGGTGGTTCTGGAGAAACATGGAGGGGACAAGAAGTGGCTGAAAGTATTGAATCATTAGGAACTTAGAGCTTTATTAGTGGTAGTGGATGATTTGAAGGTTCAAACTTCTTACAGTTTACTCAAAAAACCTTAATTAGTAAATTTGTGGGTTGTTAGGTTTCGATGGAGACTTTGAACACATAGATCAAATGTCACTAGACTCCAATTATTGGCTACGAGCCGATTTTCCATATATTATCTTATGGCTAGTTAGGGTTTATCTTTCAAACTAAGGATGCATTAAGGATTTTATGGGGTAAATTGTTTGAAGGCACTTCTTATCTGTCATTGAAGCCTTGGAATCCCTGCTTCGACCCTCTTGTGGAGGTGGCATTACACATACCCATTTCGGTCAAGCTTCCCATCCTTCCACTTGAATTGTGGAACGACTCAATTCTTGTGGCCATAAAAAATGTAGTGGGCATAGTCATGGTGATGGACAAGTCCTATAAACCAATATTTGTTAATTCAGTGAAACATATCCCAGTGGATATTGACATTCGTGGAGGTTTATTCAACTATGTTGAAGTGGTTGTAGGGGATAATATTATCTCGTGGCTAGTTAGGGTTTATCTTTAAAATTGAGGATGCATTGAGGATTTTATGGGGTAAATGGTTTGAAGGCACTTCTTATCGATCATTGAAGCCTTAGAATCCCTACTTTGACCCTCATGTGGAGGTGGAATTGCACATACCCATTTGGGTCAAGCTTCTTAGCCTTCCACTTGAATTGTGGAACGACTTCATTCTTGTGCCCATCAACAATCTAGTGGGAACAATCACGGTGATGGACAACTCCTATAAAACCAATGTTTTTCATTAAGTGGCACATATCCCAGTGGATATTGACATCCATGGAGGTTTATTCGACTATGTTGAAGTGGTTGCAGGGGATAACGTGTATACTTAAATTTTAGATTATGTGAATATGCCCTTCCATTGTGCATAATTTCACTCATATGGCCATGTCACTAGGGACTATGAGTGACCATTGTGAAGTTAATTTTCTCGAGAAAGGAATATTCAAAATTCATCGAAGACTAAAGAAGCCAAAGATAAGGACAAAATGTCCAAGGAGGAGGTTTGGGTTGGGCCGGATAAGGAGGGCGATGGAATTCCCACCACTAACTGACAAGAGGAAGTGGTGATACCAATGATTTCCCTAGGTGAAGAGGTGGTGGTGCAACACATCCAAGATCCTCTCCAAAATATAACTAGCCTAGTCTGGAAGTCCTAGAAAGATGATGGTTGTGCTTCAAAGGATTTGAGGACGTGTGCATTTACGCCTCAAATTGTCGAACATCTAAATTCTCTTGGACAAGTAGAAAAATCACTAAGTGGTAAGTTAAATATTCCTTTCATATCGAGTTCATAAAATTCCCTTCCTCCTATATAGAATATTAGGATGAACTCTC
This sequence comes from Picea glauca, assembly GCA_000966675.3. Classification (NCBI taxonomy): domain Eukaryota; kingdom Viridiplantae; phylum Streptophyta; class Pinopsida; order Pinales; family Pinaceae; genus Picea; species Picea glauca. Next base: position 675,790 of record JZKD02S1739355.1, read on the forward strand.
TTGAATTGATTAATTCTAGGGGTAGAAAGGGTATGCGTAGGAATACCCTATGTTGACACCCAAAAGCGCAACATAGGGTACCTGCATACAAATTGGTTGCAATGCCTTATTATTTATGTATAATTAATAATACACTAGATAGGTTGGACCCCATGTGTGAATATGATGAAGGATGTTTCGTCTCTTGTGTGCTCATGTCTTGGTTGCAAAATAAGCTCTATAGTTTATTGTCTTGAAATCACTCTTTAAAACAAAATGGACAAACAACAAGTTTATGGGCGATTTAATTAAAAGAGAAATGGTATTGTTTCTATGATCATCACAATTCTATTCTACTACACATAATGAGAATTTAAACTCCAGACTTGAAGTTGTATGTGGTTATGGCATTTTGTTACTATGATTTAGTATTAAAGGGTTATGCACCATTGTTTAAGTTTAAAATTCATAAGTGTTTGGAGCATGGTTTCCCTAGCAACTATGGACATATAATATGTTGGTGAAACAAAAGGTTGGCGCACACATTGAGTTTGAAAACATAGGGTAAGGGTGGCGTATCCGACTTGCATTGAATTTAGTATGGCTATGGTGGATTATGTGATGTATGTGCTAGCGCGCTCATACTGGGCTATGGGTGAAGGAGTAAATGTGGATACGACGTGTAGTAATTGCACGTCGCTCTAACATACCTTGATGGGCGCCACCGTTGTTATGTTTGCATTTGGTCATTTTTTTGGTTGGTGATGCCTCTATGTTGCTTGGGATTGCAGAAATAATCAGGTTTTGTTGATTCTCCTTGGCATTTCACGTCCAAGTATGATTCCTGCTCCATCCATGAATTTTTGCTCTACTCGTCAATTTAATCAAAAGTTGGCTCTAGCATTCGCTTACAGTCTGTGTTTTTCCAAAGTTTATGGCATGTGTTTTTTTCAACTGTGTAATGATTTTCGAATGAAGTTAGTCTATGTTGGTGTTTATGTGCAAGCTAATTCACAGTTGAATGTCTCTCTCTATCGAATGAAATTATGGGTTTTTTGTTCGACTTGTTGAAAAAAGTTGTGGTGGAGGTAGTTCGGGTTTTGAGTCGTCTCTGAGTATTCGATGTTTTCTTGTCTCTCTGATATAAGAATGGTGTCATTGCTCTCTTATGGTTTTTGGGTAACTCCTATTGTCAAATATTTGTATATATATCATGGATATATTTGCTTGTGGTCGCCATGAAGGGTCTGTAAAGAGGACTCTGTAAGTTTGTGATGGTAAAATATGGTCGAAGTTTTGTTTTGGGCTAAACCCTTGAAGTGTTTTTCCCTCTTGCTCTCCCATACCTCATTGCTTTTGATGAGTGGTATCTCAAACCATGAACATGATAATTGTGTGAGGGTGGCTAACTCGACATTGGATAAGTTCGTTGTTCACATCTCTTTTGTTATGGGGTTTTGTCGATTTGTTTACTTGATGATGTTATAATTAACACCAAGCTCACTGAGTGATAAACCCAATATGTCACATGATAGTATTGAAGTTATGACATTATTGAAAAATTGTGTTTTAAAGTTATGGTCATGGCGTGTTAGCATGCTTGATGTGATTGGGTTTTTTTTTAGTTGAATAGAATGTCTTTGTTGACAAATTGTATATCGGTTGAATGAACTCTACAATCAAGAAAGGGTAAAGAGTGGAAGATTTGTTATTTAAAATCTCAGTTTAATTGTTTCATTACCCACAGGGCCCCTTTTGGTCGATTTTGTGAGACTATGTATTGATTAGAGAGCACTGATTGCATTGATTTCAGGATCCTCAACTGTTAGTGTTGGTTGGTGGGATGATATGCTCTCTTGGCTATATTGTGCATCGAATGTGTTATGTTATAACTGTTGTAATGTTTCTTGGGACAATAATTCATTGAATGAATTGTGTGAATATCTTTTTTTTAAAAGTACACTGTGAATAGTCTTGGAGTTTGAAATAACAGACTTGGAGTTTGAAATAACAATCTTGGAATTTTGAAACAGAGTAATGAATTTTGATTTTGAAACAGAAAATTGTTTAGCAATTTTATTGTTATAATGATGGAATTGTTTTGTATGGTAAATAATAGAACAATAACCATTTGGTTCCCTTTCATTGTATCATTTTTCGTCCATTACATTCCCTTCATTTTTCCCACATACACTTATAACACTCCATGTTCTATTATTAAGCATTTTAAAGGATAAATCTGTATGAAAACAATGGATATGGATATGGATTTTAGTTGACGACTGGTGTTTGAGAGTTGGATATATACACAGTTTGACTATTTATGTGATTGCTTGAACAAGATCTGTGTATCTTGTCCCATCCATGCTACCATCTTTCGCACATCACAAACCCCTCATATTTTGAATGGCCCTATCACTTCATGTTTAGATGGAAATTGATTGATGAAGTTTTTAATGGATGGATTTCATGTGTTCTGTGGTGGATAATAGATCCAACTTTCGATTTTATTTAGGTAAAGTTTCATGCATAGATTATTAAGAAATTTTCACGATTCATAGAATATTGCTACAAGATGAGATTTTCCAGCAGGGGCAGTAATGGTAGAGGTAATAGAGGCAGGGGAAATTGGTAGAGAGGTCACAAAAGACCTCAGATCTCTATTCATTTTGATGTTGACCCCCAAGAATTCAACCATATTTTCCAATCTAGTTTCTTCAACCTAGTAGGCAAAGGAATCATTTAGCCTCGACCAAAAAGACCTCCCTTCCAAGCACATCAAAATATTTCTAGCATTCCAGTCCCTCCTCATGTATCAATGTGACCAGAACCGCTTGCCAACAATGGTTGGCAAGAGATTGTCCACCCACATGTTGTCCACCACCTAGATTGGCCTACTACATCATTGTCATTACCCCCTCCATCACCAAAAAACTAAGTTTCCCAAGCTGAGCTTCTTGTCTTGCCCGTGTAGTCATCACATGCCAATAAAAGATTAAAAATAGATGTCTCTAAGCTTGTGCAGGACAAGGGAAAAGAAATAGTCACTCACTCCAGCTCATCCAAAGAGTCTGCCAAATCAGTCTCCTCTCGCCTTCATCTTAAGGATGATTGTTCTCATGTCATTAGTGCAATTCAGCCTCAAGGCTCTAACCGGTCAAGGGCTACTATAGAGAAAACAAAAGGGGACAACAGTGAGAAGAGGCCCAATGCCTCACAAAGAAAAAAAAGATAATGATAATTGAGCTTGGATATGATGTTATTTTTGGGGAGATGATTATATTACATTTTTTAGATATTTATTATTGAGTATATATATATATATATATATATATATATATATATATATATGAAGCGGTAATTACAAAGAGATGTTTTGAATTAAATGATTTGGATATTTGTTATTATAAAAGGAAATAAATGGGAGTAACAAGGGGTCCCACCTATTTAGTTATTATTTAAGACCCTTATTTATATATTATTACTATTTATTTGTCTCAAACTAATTAGTTAAGTTAATTTGACTTAACTAAAGGAAAGGTAGTTCAACTACCATAACTTATTGAGGAAGAATAAAATCTCAATCAAATGAAGAGACAAAAGGGGGAGGGAATAAAAAGAGAACTACAACCATAAGGTTTGCTCTATACTAGTGAGATACTTTCAACTTTCATTCATTCCGAGTTTACTAGAAAGCTTAATCCTCTTGATGACAACAGGGTCTTATTAAAGGCAGTAGGATTCAAAAACCGAATCACATATTTCAGGAGCTTGTTTTAAAGGTGTATGATTTATCTTTGATAGTTTGCATATTTTTGTTTGTGCATGAAAAGAGTCTGCCAAATCAGTCTCCTCTCGCCTTCATCTTAAGGATGATTGTTCTCATGTCATTAGTGCAATTCAGCCTCAAGGCTCTAACCGGTCAAGGGCTGCTACAGAGAAATCAAAAGGGGACAACAGTGAGAAGAGGCCCAATGCCTCACATAGTAAATAAGGATTTTGATAATTGAGCTTGGATATGATGTTATTTTTTGGGACATGATTATATTACATTCTGTTGATATTTATTATTGAGTATATATATATATATGTATGAAGTGGTAGTTACAAAGAGATGTTTTGAATTAAATGATTTGGATATTTGTTATTATAAAAGGAAATAAATGGGAGTCACAAGAGGTCCCACCTATTTAGTTATTATTTAAGACCCTTATTTATATATTATTACTATTTATTTGTCTCAAACTAATTAGTTAAGTTAATTTGACTTAACTAAAGGAAAGGTAGTTTGACTACCATAACTTATTGAGGAAGAATAAAAGCTCAATCAAATGAAGAGACAAAAGGGGGAGGGAATAAAAAGAGAACTACAACCATAAGGTTTGCTCTATACTAGTGAGATACTTTCAACTTTCATTCATTCTAAGTTTACTAGAAAGCTTAATCCTCTTGATGACAACAGGGTCTTATTAAAGGCATGAGGATTCAAAAACCGAATCACATATTTCAGAAGCTTGTTTTAAAGGTGTATGATTTATCTTTGATAGTCTGCGTATTTTTGTTTGTGCATGAATTGAGTTTCGTGACTGATAAAGAATATCTTGCAGAGTCAATTGACAACATTTTGTGACAGGCTAATCCAGATCTTTAGCTTTGGTTTTCTTCTTGATTGTTAGATTGTTTTTGTATGGTGCCCATCGAAGGCTTCTAAATCTGATTTTGGTCCCTACCCTCATAGGGGTTTGTAGAGAGAACTCAATTTTGTATCTCATAATGAAATAAATGAAAAATCATATTATTGTTTCAGTCTCACACGTGTGTTTTAACAATTTGGTTCATTCTTTTGTCTTGATCTCTATATATACATTTGTATATTTTTTGTACACGTTCATGTAACTTTCTTTAAAGTTTACTTCTTTTGCATTGACATATAATACACATAAAAACCAACCTCGGTCCTTTGTAATTAGTACTTGTGGATTAAGCTATTGTTTTTAAGGCTATAAACCCCGAGCAACATTCCCAACTATCTTGTCTTAGCCCAGTAAGATTTGAAAACGCTTGAGTAAAGTTTTCCATACCTTTTCCTCAACATTTATTTGGCGACCATACTGGGAAGAAGAAGAAAAACTCATTATCCATTTTTCCCTAGTTCTTGTAGTTTAAAATTTTGTATTTATTGTTTATATTTCTGTTTATAAGCTTCTTTTTTTCTTGTTTTCATGAATTTATCGAATCCTAACTTGCATGTTCACGTATAAATTTAATTTGAGCTTGAATTCAAAATTATCTATGGTTAGTTGTCCTCTTGTTAGGGTCCTAACCCGCACATTGGTAGAACAATATATTCATATGTAATAAAGGTCAATATTAATAAGGCCTTGCAATAAAATAGAATAAGTCAAATGTAAGAAGACCTAATAGAAGCTTCCGCTTCTAGAAGGATCT
>JZKD02S1739356.1:0-10558 GCA_000966675.3 Picea glauca
CGAAACTCCGAAATGGAGTTTACTTCGGGGTTTCGCATTTCGCGAATTCGACATTCTTGTTGTTAAGTGTTCTTTGACAATTCAAAGTCCCGGTATCCGAAACTCCGAAATGGGGTTGAATCAACGGTCCACATCAAACCTCGATCTGACGGCTATAATTATTTCGTGATTTTGCATATCGCGATTTCGACATTCTTGTTGCAAAGTGTTTCGAAACTCCAACTTCCGGTATCCGAAACTTCGAAATAGAGCCGAATCAACACTTTGAGCTTGCCATTCGATCATCGCTGCTGATCTTCCTTTCCTGCCTGTTTGCCTTCAAATGAACAAGCACACTCTTGCACTTTGCGTACACCTCTGCACTTTTCTCTTCTGAACTTCCGTTGTCCCTGTTTTGCTTTCGCTGCATACTCTGATCTTGCCATCAATGACAAGCACGCTGGATACTCTGATCTTGTCATCAAAGACAAGCACACCTGCATGTAAACATGCCAACACGTTGAGCAGACTTATAATGAACAAAGGATTCTTGCTAGTCCAAGCCCAAGATCTATTATTACCAGGGGATTCGACGTCAATCTTCATTAATAGATATTTTGGAGCAAGCCCTTGTTTTTTTATTAAAAATAATAATGTCTGCATTTCTTAATTAGCGTTTTTTAATGGGAGGTTCCTCTAGAGACCTTCCTCATCCGTCTGCTTGTCTATAAGCACATGACACGTGTCCGCTCGCTCATGTCATCCACGTGTCATTTCACTGTAAGGCTGTCTCCTTGTTGTAGAGAAGTTTTTGTATATTCGTTGTCACCACTCTTTACATGGCTTCCCAACTGCATCTGTTACAGACGGAAATGGCCAGGCTGGGCTTCCTCCTTTCTTTTCTCGGCAATCTCCCATGCTAATTTCTCTGCCAAGATCTTTGCATAACAATACCAATTCTATAATGCATTAGTGAGACAAAGTATACCCTCCATGAGGCAGAACGTAATCACGAAGTTGTAAATAAATCACCGATTTAGTCGTTTTTGATTCATGGAGTTGGTAATTAACCAATGATTTAATCTTTTCTGATTGGGCTTTGCAAGAATTTAGTGGCTCTAAATTGTCGATTTTCAGCAATATTTTTTGAAGTTGGAAATTAACTCTCGGAGTTCGCAATTAATCAATGCTATAGTCTTTTTTGATTTGGCTCTGCAAGAATTTAACGGTTCTAAAATTGTCGATTTTTAATATTAAAATATGCAATTCCATTAAAAAAAAACCAATTTTATCTGTTTTTGGTGAAATCACCAAAAACTATTGCATGCATACTCTTGATATTCCCTTAGGTCAATTTAGAGTGGGTTCACATAGACTTCGGGTAGAGGTGGATCACTAGACTGACTGCTCAAACAGGATATGCTAGCTATGCCATCTTCAGGAGGTTTATACTAAGGAGCACCTGAGCAATTGGAGAAGCACTTTGATAGTTTAATATTTTGACTGACCCGATTAAGGTATTAGTGTTTGTTCTATTGGACAACAAAGATCGCATTTTTCGCTTCACCTATATTTACTGCCTTACCCAACCTTTGTTATTGGAGGACGGATGGCTTGCTTAGTTAGGCACTTTGAACTGGACTATTTAACCTCTTGATATATTAAAAACTGTTTTTCTCTATTATTTTCTCCATCTTTTAAGGAGTCTCAAAATAAAAAGCCACAAAGTTATTCACCTTTTTAATGGTTTAATGGTTAAGAACATGTGTTTCCTCCTAAAAGGTCACAAGTTCAAATCCAGATGGGGTAAAGTATGTATACCTCCATAAACTTTAGTAGTCAAATCGCTGTGTGGAGGGGGTCCCTTGTCCCACAAACAAGAGGGTCTCATATACCAATTTGGTCACAAGTTCAGATCCATATGGAGGTAGAGTATATATACCTCCATCGACTTGGGGGTAGAGTATCTATACCTTCATAGATTTTAGCAGTCAAATTGTTGTGTGGAGGGGATCCCTTATCCCACAAACAAGAAAGTTTCATATACCAATTTGATGTCTAACTTCACCGTGACCTTAAAATTAAATTAATGTTAATATTATTATATTATTAAAAAACTATATTATATTTTTTTGTTTATTATTTTTAAAGAAATATATTTTAAAAACAAAACCTATGTATTTTCTTTGAAAAAGAGTCATTTATGTTTCATTATAATCAAATTGGCATTTTAGAAAAATTCTTATTTTGATTATAATAGAAGGGAAATTGGAGTACTTATCAATTCGAGAATTCATAAGGACCGTTTGTGTGTGGAAGAAAGGTATGTATCTCTGTAACAGGGATGCAATTTAGATGTGGGTAAAATGTCTCTCGAGGCTAAAAAAAAAAACTGTCAAAACATTAAACTTTTCATAAAAAATAAGAAAACTCTAAAATATGGATAGTACTATTAATTATGGGTGATAAATTAAACTGAAATTCCAAACTTGCTCACATCATAATATCTTATAATTGAAAAAGCTCAATTGCAATATTAAAAAAATTATAATATATAGAGGTGAAATATGTTTTTTTATGATGTAAAGAAAAGTGAAGCCTTTGAAAGTGGAGATGAGTTGATTTTTTTTATATGCTCACTTTGAATGCGGACAAAAAGATTTGCAACAGGGATGATTTTAATGATGAAAATTTATATTAAAATGTAGAAACATGGACTAATCTTACTACTCCTTAATATGCAAAATGTAAAATGTTTGGTGACAGTTTTGTAAAAATATTCAAATTTCTAAGGATTTTATAGAGTTTCTATAATTCTTTTGTGATTTTTAAGGTAAAATAATTTTATTCTATGGAATAATTTTATTTTATAGAATTTGGACAATCAGTTTTAGAAAAAATGGTGGAAATTGGTGAATATGTTTTTGAGAAAAACCATGGAAAATTAGTCCATTTGCGAAATTTAGCTCCTAAAATCATCCATGATTTGCAATTCAAAATAAAATGAATTTATAATATAGATATAATAAAAAGATTCAAACCTCAACATACATTAAAAAGAAATTTAAAATTACGATATGTAATTTTCAGTTTTTAAATAAGTATAATAAAACAATTAAATTTCAAAATCCATTTCAAAATGAGTCTTTAATAATGAATACAAAAGTAACCTTTTTTATTTTTTGACTGGGGAAATCAACAATTAGTCGTGTTATCCGACTACTACCACTATAACCCCACGGATGTCAACGCGAGCCCTCATGCGGCACACAACGCTAGTTGAGTGTTTTGAATCGGTGACTTCACATAACAAAGAGCCTTAACAATACACTCCATCACCGATTGTTCTACACTCCAGGGGCGAATAAAAAAATAATCTTCATAAAGAAACATTTTTTTATTTAAAATATGGAGAGAGCTAAATCAATAAACTTCAATTTCTTTTTATAAAATCAATAAGAAAAATGTAAAGATTTAGTCGTTTGGATCTAAAATTAAAAATAAATCAAAGTATACCCTTTGTTTGAATGTCCTTTCCCAGTTGCTTGTATGATGGAGGGTTGCAATAGCTCTGCAGGGGAATCATGGTTGTTACTAAGCCTAGGGTTTGATGGAAAATCGAGAAACTGTATATAACATCTTTAGAAAGTTGGATTATAAGTTCTTTGGCAATGTCGCCCTCCGTCCTTTTAAGGAGAGGTTCCTTGCCCAACTTTTGTCATCTATCGAAGGCCTATGGAAACATTTCATATGTCAATGTCGGTTAGAATCACGTGGTAGATATATTCCTATTGACGAAATCCATTGAGTTGCTCTTGTCCAGTTTGGAGCACTTCCTGCAAGAAGCCTGTTGATTTTGTGCCTCTTTCTTTGCCATGGATTCCTTACAATTATCGAGGGCCATCCAAACCCTCAAAAGCTACTCGATGAAGATCGTTTCTATGAAAATGATCATTTGAATATTTGATGCATGGGCATTTTTGCCTCCAAAATCTACCTTGTTGAATAGACCTAGGGGGTCTATGAATTTACCAAGGCAGTTGGTTCCCTAACTTGTTATTATTGTAATTTCCTATGTTTTATTGAAATTCTAGAGGGAATGCATATGATAGGATTTGTTTAATTGAGTTTGGTTAAATATAGGTGAATTTTCCTATGATGGTAGATCTCGAGAGTTGTGAGATCTAGAAGAGATCCTAGAGTGATCTCTTGAGGATATTGTGGATCTAAGAGATCCTTGCAAAATCTATGTAGTCTAAATAGGATCTGAAATGAATTCAGGTTTCAGGCCTGTGTTATATATTTTGTAAGCCTTCGAGCATTACAAAATTAATTAAGGAGTGTGTGTATAGACAGAGTGAGAAAGGGGAATTGGGTGTGTAAGAGGTCGAGTGTGGCCAACATGCCAATTAGAGGCCAATTGAATGTAAATAAGGCCAAAAGGGCGAGGATTCCTATGTAAATTGTATACACAGATTCATTAATAAAATATTCGTGAGGTTATAAATTCTCTGTGTCATCGTGGAGATTGCGTACTCCTTATTTATGTTTCCTACGTGGGATATCAAAGTCTAGATTGGAATCTCACAGAGTGTTAGTTGCAAGATTGTGTGTAGGCAAGAGTCGAGTGTTTGTTGTAGGTTTGGACGCGGGGAAGCTACAATAGCCGTTGATGATTGATCACTGGAAGGATCAACAATCCAAATCGTGTCAAACGATAATGAAGAGGAGGGAATCATGACCATTGGATCATTCCATTGATAAATAGAATTTGTTGGATCGAAACAAAGAGAGAGATTCTCATTGCACACAGCCAAAGAATCGTGACCGTTCGATCCAGATCCAGATCGACAGTCCTCTTTATGGCGAACCATGGACAATGGAGGTTATAAGGCGTTCAAGGTTGCAAAAGTCTCGACAGTCCGGTGACGGGAATAGATCTGACCATCAAATTTAGAGGCAGATCGACAAGCGACAATGTATCGGGGTTTAGAAGGTACAAGGAAGCTAAAAGAAAGGCGATCAATCCATGTCTAGAAGAGATCAACAACTTAGATTAGATATGGGATAAAGTTGCTAGGATCAATGGTCCAGATCATCGTGCATCTTAGACTGCGAGAGTTTTTGGTTGATGAGAGTTTTGAAAGGTCTCGATGACGAAAAATGTCATGCTGACATAAGGAAATCCACTGAGGAAGTGACACATGGTCCATACAGAAGATGATATGTGTTAAGGTCCAATTTGTAGATGGTGCGTGTGAAATCCACAAAATGAAGTGACACATGGCAACCTAGTATACAAGTGACACGTGGCATGTGTTGAAATATTGTAATTGTGAAGAATATTCTAAATATAATTGAGTTATTATTATATAGATCAATCCCCTTTTGTGGATTGATCATATCGGGACTTATGCATGGCCGAATACCCTATTGTTGATTGGTCAAACCATGTTTACATGATGCTAATTGAGAAGTCGGTCACTAGGGCTAATTAAAGTGGTTTTAGCCACTAGTTGAAGAAGTCGGCCATGCTTGATGAAAAGACACAACCCTAGAGCTCCTCAACTAGTATAAATAAGAGAGGTTAGCACCTCATTCACACACTCACTCAAGTCACTCATCTAGTGCGCAAGTTTGAAGGAAGATGCAATTACAAGAAGAAGGGAGAGGCACATTGCTCAATCTTGGGATATTCTCTAGTGTTTGGTCTTTTGTCTTGGCATTGTATTAGTAATCTATATTAAGGAAGTTTTCGTTGGGTTTTCTCCCCCATGAGGGTTTCCCAAGATAAAATGTTGTGTACCTTGTGATTGTGTTTCTCTCAGTGATCCTGCTTATGCTAATATTGTCTAGTAAATTGAAAAGAACTTAATAGCAACTCTAAATTTAACATGGTATCAGAGCTTGATTGAATAGAGCACCTTTCATTGGGTAACTAAAAATGTCACTGTTGTCGTACAATAAAATTAGGGATTTTTGTTGGAAGGGAATTCCAACCTAAAAACCATCTAGGGAAGTGCGCCCTAGCCTAGCGAACTCATTGGCAGCTTGAGCGCACCTTTTTAGTGGCCAGAGCCTCCGGAAAGTGAAACCCTAGTTTTCAATGGTATTAGAAAACCAGAAAACCAGGAAACTAGAACCAGTACCAGAAGTACTAGTCCAGATTTGCGCATGCTTAGTTTCAAGTGGTAAAATTTGGATTTTCTGAAAACAGACTGCACCAGCCTACTCGCCTCAGCCCAACACACCTCCAGGTAAGTTCAGATTCAATTTCTGAGCACTTTCAATTTTTGGTCATTTTCCGAGCTCTAGGTCAAGATCTCTGCAAACACCAAGCTTGTTGACAAGTTAGAAGGTGTGGATAACTTACGTGCCTGGAAGTATATGATTGCACTCATTCTTGAAGAGAATGATCTTGCAAATTTCATAAAGGAAAATGTACCAAAACCCACAGAAGATGTAGCTAAAGAAAAGTACAAGAAGGATATGGTTAGGGCCAAAAGAATCATTGCAGACTCTATTAAAGATCACTTGATCCCTCAAGTGGCTTCTAAGAACAATCCAAAATAGATGTTTGATACCCTAACCAGAATGTATGAAGGAACATTAATCGAAATATGAACTTGAGAACCCAACTCAAGAATACAAAGATGCAAAAAGGAGAAACAGTTCATGATTATTTCTCTAGGATTTCTCAATTCAAGGAACAACTAGAAGCAATTGGAGACAACCTAGATGAAGATGCACTCATAATGACAACTCTTAATGGTTTCACAAGACCTTAGGATGCCTTCATCTAAATTATCTATGCAAGAAATGAGAAACTCCAATTTGACATTGTTTGGGAAGAATGTGTTCAAGAAGAAGCAAGAGTAGCTAACCGAGAAGAAATACTACTAAGGGATGAAGATCAAGCCCTAGATGCTCATGCTAAAGGAGGAAAAAAATGTCTCATTCCAGAGGGAGATCCACCTACATAAGGAATCTCACTCCCCAAAGAGATTCACCCATTTCCATAAAGAATCTCACCCTCCAAAGAGATTCTTGAAGTCTCAGAAAGGTCAAAGAAGAGAAATGGATTTCTCCTCTTATCAATGTTACCATTATGACAAGATGGGACATATTTCTAAGAATTGTCCAACTAGAAGAGAAGAATACAAGAAGAGAAATAACAAAAGACATCATGCCCATGCAATTGAAGATGATGAGCCACCCACGAAGTTGACCAAAGAAGAGATTGAAGACTATGTCTTATTTTCATCCCTCTCAGGATCTGTGTCACCTTGAGAGGATACTTGGCTCATAGATAGTGGTATTTCTAAGCACTTGACAGGTCAGAGAGACATTCCCTCTAGCCTTACAGAAAAGAACTTTCCCTAGAAAGTTACACTTGAAGATGATTACCAATATCCTATCAAAGGAGCGGGAGAATCCACCTACAAACTTGATTCAGGGACCCCAATGAAGATGAAGGATGTACTATATGTACCAGGTTTGATAAAGAAATTACTTTCTATATCAACTTTATATAAGAAAGGTTTCAGGTTTGCATTGCATTCATAAATGGTGAAGTTCTTATATGGCCTAAAGGAAAAACCATAGAAGATGCAATTGTCATTGGAACAGAAGAAGGTGGCCTGTATAAGTTAAAAGGTCACTCAGATGTAGCCTTGATTCACTCCACTCAGAGTCCATGTGAACTTTGGCATATAATACTAGCTAACATCAACTACAAATCCTTACCATATGTAAGCAAGGTAGTTACAGGTCTACCAAAATTCAAGGTTGATCATGAAGGTGTGTGCAAGGGATGTGCACAAGGAAAGAACATAAAGAATCMTTTCCCAAAGAGCGACAATAAAGMAGAAGGAATATTGGAGCTCATCCACTCATATGTATGTGGCCCAATGCCATCAACCTCTCTTAGTGGGTATGCATACTATGTGTYATTTATTGATGATTGTTCTCGCAAGACTTGAGTTTACTTCTTGAAATCAAAAGATGAAGTGTTTGGAAAATTCAAGGAATTCAAAGCCTTGATAGATAATCTCTCTGAAATAAAAATCAAGATACTCAAGTCAGATAATGGAGGATAATACACCTCAAAAGAATTTATAAGATTTTCCAGAGATGCCATGATTAAGAGGGAGCTCACCACTCCCTATAATCCTCAGCAAAATGGTGTAGCAGAAAGAAAGAATAGAACTATAATAAAAATAGTGAAGACTATGATACATGATCAAGATATTCCAATGCACTTATGGGATGAAGCAACAAGAACAACAGTGTATGTCCAAAACATATTATCCCATAGTGCACTTGGATTCAAAACCCTCGAAGAAATGTTCTCCGGAAAGAAGCCATAAGTAACACATCTCAAGATATTTGGCTGTCCAGTGTTTGTACACATTCCGAAAGAAAGGAGAACTAAGCTAGACCCTTCAGGAAAGAAGAGAATATTTGTTGGATACTATGAGGTCTCTAAGGCCTTTAAAATTTACATACCGGGTTACCATCATATTGAGATCATCAGAGATGTAACCTTTGATGAAGATGAAACACTCAAGAAATCAAGGAGATGTCAGCTTGAAGAAGTATATGAAGAAGAACCTGTAGCTCCTAGAGTTGTAGAACCAATGAGGGAAGTTACAACTACCCCTGATGATGAGATTCAAGGAGATCATGATATGATAGAATCTCAAGAACCTCCCCAAATGATGATCTCTCACAAGAGAAAGCCAACTTGGGTAAGAGAACTTATTCAAGATGGAGAGAAGTATGGTGCCCCAGAAGGAACCATGAGACGAATCAAGAAACCTAAGCCATTATCTAGTTATATGGCTTTGATGTGTGATCTCATAGAAAATGAGCCTACTTTCTTTGAAGAAGCCATTCAAAATAAAGAATGGGCAGATGCCATGACAAAATAATACCAATACATTATAAAGAATGATGTATGGGAAATAGTTCCCAGATCGAAGAACAAAGATGTGGTATCTTCCAAATGGTTATACAAGATAAAACATGCTGCAGATGGAAGTATTGAAAAACGTAAAGTAAGGTTTGTAGCTCGTGACTTTTCTCAAAATGAAGGAATTGATTATGAAGAGACGTTTTCTCCTGTATCCAGATACACTTCTATCAGAACCATCACAGCTCTTGCAGCCAAGATGAAGTGGAAGTTACACTAGATGGCTATGAAAACAACCTTCTTAAATAGTATTATTGAAGAAGAAGCATATATAGAACAACCTCAAGGGTTTGAAGTTGAATATAGAAAGACTCATGTCTGCAGGTTGAAGAAGTCTTTGTATGGGTTGAAGCAAGATCCTAGAGATTGGTATGACAGAATTGACAGTTTCCTGATGAGCTTGGGATTTACCAAAAGTAAAGGTAATTCTAACCTTTATTTCAAGGTTATGAATGATGAGTCAGTTATATTGCTGTTGTATGTGGATGACTTATTCTTAACTGGAGAAGAGAATCTCATCACTGATTGTCAGAAGAAGCCCACTGCAAAATTTGAGATGGAAGACCTAGGCTTGATGCATTATTTATTAGGTCTTGAAGTTTGGCAGAGCCCAGAGAAGATCTTCCTTAACCAAGGGAAGTATGCAGTTGAAATACTGAAGATGTTTGATATGTTGGAATGTAAAGCCATGAACACACCCATGGAAACAAAGTTGAAGCTCCTGGTGGATACTTCGTCAGAATTGGTTAATGTTATGCTGTACAGACAAATCATTGGATCATTGATGTATCTGACAAATACCAGGCCATATATATGTTTTGTTTTGAACACCTTGAGTTAGTACCTGGTAGAGCCCAAACATGTTCACCTTGTTGCTGCAAAACATGTGATGAGATACCTTAAGGGAACGTTGGAATTTGGTCTCTATTATAATGGAGATCATGACTTTAGACTGGTTGGTTATACTGATTCATATTGGGCTGGAAGTGTTTCTGACAGAAAGAGCACCTCGGGATGTTGTTTCAGTCTGGGGTCAACCATGACTTCATGGCAGAGTAGGAAGCGATCCAGTATTGCTCTCAGCACAACAGAAGCATAATACATTGCAACATGTTCCTCCAGTTGTGAAGCCATATGGCTTCGAAAGTTGTTGACAAGTCTATTCGATCTGGAGATGGAAGTCACCGTGATTCTATGTGATAACCAGAGTTGCATAAATATGACGGAGAACCCCGTGTTCCATGAAAAGTTGAAGTACATAGAAATCCGGTATCACTACATTCGTGATATGGTGCAGAGGGGACCTGTAAAGCTCCAATATGTTGGCACAAATGAGCAGGTTGCAGATGTGTTGACCAAGCCTCTGTCTCGTGTAAAGTTTGAATACTTTTGAGACAAGATTGGTATAGTTTGAAAGGACCTCCATCGAAAGCGGGAGTGATGCTGATGATACTATGGTATCATGACCAATAACGGGTAGCTCAGTTAGGATTTTGTATCCTAGGGGATTGACCATACCTAAACATATCCCGAAGGTTTGGTAAGGAAGGTCTGTCAGAGTACCTATGCATGTATATGCCAGCTATGGTCAGTAGTGGTAGCTCC
>JZKD02S1739356.1:20718-53006 GCA_000966675.3 Picea glauca
AAATAAATAAATTTTAATAATTAATTTTTTTTTTAAATATTTTAATTTTCATAGCAATATTTACATAATTTTATTTAAAATTTCATGATATTTTTAAAAATAGGTATTATAACCTAAACATTGTTTTATGAATTTTTAAATTGGAAAAACACATAAAATTTACGATAAACAAAATATTATATATTAGTGAAATCTTTCTATATTAAATTAAAAGGATATCTATAATTATAATCATTAAATTACATAAATTCCATTTTATTTTCATGAAAATATTTAATTTAAATGTTTTAGTTTTTTTAAAATTCAATTAATTAATTAAATTTTGTTGAAAAAACATTGTTTATCATTAGTAAAGAAAAAATGATTAACTAGATTAATTGTTTATTTTTTTAAGGCTTCAGATATTTTTGTTCCAAGTTAACATATGTAGAAACTTTTGTTGTTTCACTATGGTTCATATTAATGTGTACACACACATGTATGTATGTTGATTGTCCTCTCCTAACTCTTAATACAACTTTTTCCAATAAGGATGGACTTTGCATTGGTTTTTTCTTGTTTGTCTTATTCATTTCACTCTATATAAGTTGTTTATTTTCGCTCAATATTTTAATCAAATAAGATGAACATACAAATAAATAATAAAGTCTAAAAAATAATTTTCTCACTTTCTCTAAAATTCAATGATGAATATATATGTGATGCAAATGGGAAAGACACTTTTCATGAGCTTAATAAATATATATGTAATGCAATTGGGAAATATGATTTTCACAATCACCTTTCCTTTTAAATTTAATAATGTTCATATATATGATGCAAATGGAAAAAACACTTTTCATGAAGTTAATAATTATATGTCATGTAATCAAGACAGACACTTTTCACAACCAACTTCCCCTTTAAGTTAATGATGGATATATATGTGATACGAAGGGACAAGACAATTTTTATTAGAGCTCAACGATTATATATATGGAAAAAATTCCACTTGTTCCTCTAAATATCACGATGGACTTTCCAATCGAGTTCAATGAATATACCTATAATGCAAATTGGAAAGATACTTTTTACAATCACTTTCCTCTCAAATTCAATGATAAATATATGTGATGCAAATGGGAAAGACAATTTTCTTGAACTCAATGAATATATATGTAATGCAATTGGGAAAAATATTTTTCACAATCTATTTTTCTTTTAAGTTTAATGAATATATATATATAATGAAAATGTGGTTAGATCCCCTTCCTTGGAATATCACGATGAACTCTTCAATCAAACTCAATAAATATATATGTAATACAAATGAAAAAGATATTTTTCACCATTCACTTTCATGTCAAATTCAATGATGAATGTGTGTGTGTCTGATGCAAATGGAAAAGATTTTTCTTGAACTCAACGAATATATATGTAAGTGGACATCAAGCCAAACCCTATATTTACATTTGCAACACTAGGATGTAAATGCGTGAGAGAGAGAATTATCATAGAAGAAGGAAGCTAAAAATAACAAGATTTGCATAAAACAAAGGTGAAACTAGAAACCCATGAGATGATTCTAATAATGAAGATGAAAGCCCTACATTTGGTAGAGAAACCAATAGCCTTTGACCATATTCATTAGTGATCTATTTGAAAATGCGCCATCATTGACCTACTCTCCAACCATGACTCTGTTAGTGCAATGCCTTACCCATTGAACCCAACAAAATGCAGAAACAAAACACCCTAAGGCAATTTTCATATTTCCTCTAATCAATTCTCTCTGTTTTTGGAAGCTTTTCATTTGATCTACCTCCCATTTCCTGTACATATAGATTTTTTTTTTGTTTTGTTGTTATTTAGATCATACACATTGAGATCATATTGGAGAGCTTTCCGTCCCTTGAGTTTTATGTCTTGAAATGAAATTGTTTTTACAAGCACCTTTTCGCTCTCTTGGATCACGTGTTAAAAACAATTATGAAGGAAATTAAAATCAGGTTAGTGATGAGGGTCTAATGATCAATGATGGAATGGGTAATACCCACATTCTCCATCCATCTAGAATACTTAAAAGAGTAGTCTGTTCAACTAAAGTAAGGTAATATTTAAATGGAATTGTGACCTAAATAGCAACCAAGGGTGAATAACTCATAAGTTTAAAGTGAGATTATGGCCTCTCGGTTGGATAATCTTAGGCCACGACACTTGGTTTTTCAACTGGATTTTAGTTATAAGAAATTTATAGATATATGATTGAAAATGACATACCTATTGTAAGAAAATTGCCATGTATCCACGTCGATTTTTGGAATTTTGAGATTAAAGTTTGCATCCAATTTTTTTTTTCCAGTCTTAATATATAAAAAAATGAGGCAAGGGAAAATAAGCCCATGAGTTACTTTGAATATGATGTTATAATGCCATTTCTAATCAATGATTCGACAATTTTCGTAATTTCCTCCTATTAAACAAAGATATATATCATAATCGAACAAGATAAATCTATAAGCAACGATGACATGTATATATCAAGAACTTACCAAAGAGGTTGTTGATGCATGCCATTGAATATCCTTGTATGACTTTCATCATCAACATAGCTAGCAAATCTTCAAATATATCAAAACCTATAAACCCAATAGCCTCTATAGCATGATCAAGCTAAACTTTTGTGTTTCTTGCAACAAGATGCAAGAGAGTGGCACATCCTCGAGATGCCTTAAATCCGAGAAACCTAAAAGCCTCTATAGCGTGATCAAGCTACACTTCTATGACGATTGCAACATGATGCAAGGGAGTAGACACACAACACTATTTCACAATGATAAATTGTGGAAGTGGAGGAGTTGAACATTGACAAGCAATAAGCACTTCACAGTAGATTCATAAATGTTGTGACATAGTGCATAGAGGCATTGGATCTACTTTTGTTTGTGTTATTTGTGTTGAGAATAGATCATTATAGTCATGATACAAACAACTAACTCTGTCATGCATATGATCCATAAATAAAAATATTTCATACACCCATAAACATATTTCATCTTTATATATGTTCAACTTAAAAACAATTGTTGCTTTAAAATATTTAGTATCAATTCTCAACTCTCACCTACAATATTTACTTGAAGAATATATTGTAATAATGAGGATATGTGTTATTATGTCATTGAGAAGATTTGTAGGTCAAGTTTTTTTCTTGGGATATTTTTAATAATAAATACTACTAGATACTCAAGTTGAAACATAATTTCAATTATATGAAGTTGTTTTTATATAATCACAACACACCATCGTTATGAGATGAGCAAAGTTTGTGCTTGGCTCAAATTTTATTCATTTCATTATTATTTTTAGTTAATTCTATTTTTTTGGCAACCACGTTTTCCACCCACGTTTCACACGTTTGCACTAATAATTTAAAATTATGAACAATCGCAATTAACACATGGTTGGTTGTCTTCGTCTTTAATTATGCTACCTTTTCGTACAAATGGGTGTAATATTCTTCATCATTGACATGTTTTCAATACTAAAGTTTAATTAGTCAAATATATGGATTGCTTCTTTTCACATTGTGTAGGCATGTTGTAGTAGGACGCCCTTGGATGTTTAATCACAAGAGACTGCATGGCTTCATCATTGAACCATGCCAACCAAGATTGTTTTTTTGGAAAAAATATTTCTCCTCTTTTCGCCACCTATAAAATGGTTTGATTGTTGTTGTTTTTTAATCTTAAGAGGAATTAGGTAAATACAAATGGAAGATGATGCCCATGGAATATATGGACTTTAAAAATGGCACAGAAAGAAGGTGAGTAATAATAGTGCAACCCACTATAGTCTAAATAAACTTTCTTTTCCAATGTACATACTTTGCATTTTGTTCGACGTTCCCTTCCCCACTTTGGGGGTATGCTGGTGTTAGAAATCATGAAGTAAAGGATCTATAGTGAATTTTCCAACGAACTTTAATCCATTAAGATAAGCATGATGAAAAATAACAACGCCTTAATGATGAAAACACAAGACTTTAAGAGAGTGCACACCACAAGTATAGGTGCCCTTAGGAAAAAGAATGAATAAACCCACTTGAATGAGATGAGATTATAAATGAGGAAAGTGGTGTATTATACCACTCAAATAGGGTTAAGGCACTAGCCCCAAGAAGGAGACTAGACCAAAATTATCCTAAAAAGAAATAAAATACAATAAAGTCTAATAATGGGTGTAACAATCCATAATTACCCACAGGTTACCCTATAAAGGCCCTCAACTATCCACATGGTGGGTTGGAACATGGCCACAAGTTGAAGATGAGCCAAAATATCTCAATAGCCCCTCTTAAGTTTAATGAGGGGCCATAGATATAACATTACATCCATATATTATCACAAAATATCACCAAACCACTCCCCCACAATCTTGAGTTGGGGTCATCAAAATCCATACCACTTACAAAGAAATCCTTCATGACTGATATTGGGATTGATCATGATGAAAAGGTTCTTTGATGGTGCAAAGTTATATTTCTTAGGTAGAGGAGGGGCAAATAAAATAAGGGCCTATGATGGGGGTGAATCTCAACTGTTGAGAAGGTAAATCAAGAAAGTTAGAAAAGTTTGTAAGGGTGGCATTATCCCAATTAGGCAAAGATAGAAGCAATTTAGTAGGATCATTGACATCATCATCATCATCATCATCAAACACCGAAAAATTTGAGAAAATATTTCAACATTGGAAGGAGAGGGATCACCATTGACAAAGGGCCCATCACTATGTTGCATATCTAGAGATAGCTCATTACTAAACTGCTCATCGAAATAAGGATCAACACTAAGTTGCATATCCTTGTCAAAAGAGGAAAGGTTGATAGAGATATCCATAATAGGAGATGATCTCATTGAATAAGTAGGCCCATAAGTCCTTGGAGACTGTCAAGAAGAAGAGCTCGAAAAGGTGCCCATGGGTGCACAAAGACTTGATGAAGATGTGGTAAGATTCACTACAACAAGATGAGATTCATCAACAAGTAAATTTTATGATGAAGAAGAGGCATGTTACTTGGAGACATGATGATAATCATTGCTAGATATAAGTGAGGGAAGAGATCTTGGTGGAACATGAGGAACAAGCTCATTAAATATTTCCTCATGTAAGAAACATGCTCATCAAATATAGCCTCATGACGGGGTAAAAAATATGACACCCCCCAAAAAACAAGTACTCATTGTAGCCATCCATAGTTTGGAAAGAAGTATATTGAACATGTGATATAGCACACCTTCCATGGGGTGGATGAACCCATGCACCTCATCCAAAAATCCTGAAATACGAAAGAGAGGGATTCTGCAATGCTCATAAGGATTCATACTAGAGACAAAACAAGCAGGTGTGCAGTTGATGATCAATGTTGCATAGACAATTGGTTCTTCCTAAAAGGAAAGCTTCATGTTCTAAGAGTAAAGCATAAAATGGGCCATTTTCATGGTATTCATATTCTTCCATTGAACCACACCATTTTTTGGAGGAGTACAAGGAACGATATGCTGCCAAGAGATGCCATGAGAGCGAGGAAATTAATAGAAGGAATTCCCAATGTATTCTCCTCGCCCATCATAGTGGAAATGTCACTTGATCTTTTGATTACATTGAGATTCAATGAATTTTTTGAACTCCTACAATAAAAAGAGGAATGCTATAAAAAATGATAGAAATATTTTTGAAAGTAGGAGAGAGGTTATTAAGAACAATATTGATATATTCAGGGTTTGTTTTACCTTTACCATTGCTTGTAAGAATGTCTACTTTTAGATTCTTGAACTTGGAAATGTACCCCCGAACAGTGGAAAAATCCACTATTTTGGGGTTGGAGAGATTTATTTCAAATCTATTGATTTGAGTGGCGTTCACTGCACCAAATAGCTTGTGGAATAAATTACAAACCTGCATGCACTTTTTTTTATTTGTGATAGGAAAGATTGGGTTCCACGTATAGAGTGATCAATCCAAGAGATTTATCCTTCTTTAGACATACAATATCATCGTTGTCATTAGTGGTAGCTGGAAGTGGCTTCTCCAAATATATCCATAAACCTTTAATGTAAAGTAGAGACACCATATGAATAACCCATGAACAATAGTTAGCCTCGTTGAGGTGGGGGAAAGACCATTTTCCATCCATGGATGTCACAATATCAATGCATATCTACAACAAATTGTGGCTAAAATAAAGAAAAAAAGAGTGTGCCACCTTTAAGGAGGGTGAAAATTGTAACCACTTCCTTAAATTCACCAAAAAAAAGAAAAACCTGCCTAGTGGGGGTGCACTGATGAAGATAAGGGCTAAGAAAAACCTAAAATTTGGTTGCTATCCAAAAATAGGTTCTTGGAAACCATAATTCTAGTTCTATAATAGCCTTGAAAGAGAGTCTTGGAAAAATTCCTTAAAGAGTGCTCAATAGAGTAAGAAAAATCCACACTAGCTCTGATACATTGTTAAAGATCACGAGGTGGAGAATCTATAGAGAATTCTCCAACAAAACCTAATCCAATAAGATAAATAAGTTGGAATATAACAATGCCTTAATGATGAACACATAATACTTGTAGAGAGTGCAACACAAGTATAGGTTCCCTTAGGTAAAGTAATGAATAAACACACTTGAATGAGGTGAGATTACAAATGAGGGAGGTGGTGTATTTATACCACTCCACTAAAKTTAAGGTGCTATCCCAAAGGAGGAGTCTAGGTCGACCTTACCCTAAAATAYAATAAAATACAGTAAAGTGTAGTAATGAGTGTAATGACCTACAACTACCCATAAGTCGATCTTTAAAGGCTCTCAACTGCCCACATAGTGGGCTTGCATGTGGTCACAAGTGAGGATTAGACAAAATATCTCAACACTTAAACCATAATTTTGTTTGAGTTGTGATTAGGGAATGCAATCTCCTCATTTAAAGGAGAAKATTGTTGAGAAATATATCCTAGAAAAGAATTTTCGCACGGGTTCAATATGAACATGATGGAAGTGGTTCAATATATTTCTAAAATAACTCTATTTTGTAATTCACTTTAGGAAAATATGAAAAGTATTATGTTTCACTATTGAGTCTAATAAAGTGTATTTCATGCATTAATGACTTAGACTAGGATTAATCTCAACTATACATCTCACTAAGAGATTAGGGTTTTAGCTAAAAGTATAAAGGCAAGTTGAGATAGAGAGTTCATGCAATTTTTTGTCAAACATGGACAACAACAAATTGAGTAGAGTTTAAGAGTAGGATAAGAGATAGAGTAAAGACAAGAAGGAGGTTGCATAGAAATAGGTTGTAAAATAGCCATATGTACAGTCGTACGATTTCATACAAATCCGTAGAGTTGTACAAATCCATACAATGGATTCATATAGTCGTACGAATCTTCAATGCATGTTGTTTCTTCTCGATTTTTGTGTATATATGTTTCTGAGGTGATTTTAATTAACCATGCAACTGCTAGTTTGGCAGATTGAGGATGTTTCCTTGTGAGCTTGCAATAAGGAATGAAAAGTTGATTTTGAAGGAGAAATTACGTGTGTATGTGTGAAACTATTTTATGTTTCTGCTATTTATTTTCCAACTATTGTGTGATTGATGCTATGGTTTGAAATTAATTTTTGCGTTAATTAAATTCAACAATTTATTTGTTTAATTGATATCATAAAGACAATAGTCACCCAGGGATAGAAATTTATATATTGCATCAAATTTATTTCTTTGATTGAGATTCTCAAGAGTTTGCAACAACAAATCAACTGTTGAAAACAAGGACCAACAATTAGAGGGTTTCAATAAAGGACTAACTTTTATATCTAGGAGTTTGTACAATAGATCTCAAAGATGGAATTAGCTAGCCTCATATTCAAGAACATATTGGAGGGTGCCTCAAATTCCTTATCTTGGAAAGGCAAGGTTACACTTTTGTTGGAAGAGAATGATCTTTGGGACATCCTCAAAGATGTTGTGATAGAATCTATGGATCCACAACTATTGGCAGCTCACAAGAAGAAGGAAGTGAAGTCCAAGATGACTATTATGGAGGCCATAAAAGATCGTTTGATTCCTCATATATCAAAGAATAAGATTGTAAAGGATATGTTCAATGCCCTAGTTGGCCTCTACCATAGTGAGAACATAAATAGGGAGATGATATTATGGAATGAACTTAGAGCGATAAAGATGAACATATTACATTTTTTCACCAGTTACCTTATGAAGGTCACATAGATTCATGATCAACTTGTAGCAGTTGGGAGAAGATTGCAGATGAAGAGCTAGTGAACATGACACTGAATGGATTCCTATATTTATGAGAACTATTTGTCAAAGGCATTTGTGATTATGAGAACCTTCCTAACTTTGAAAGGTTATGGGATGAATGTATCTAGGAGAAGACTCAAATGGAGTCAAAATCTAGCAAGAAGGGTGGTGATGAGAAAGTTAGTCTTATTTGGATAGAAAAATAAGGGTAGAGGTAAGGGTAAGGGAAATATTGAGGAGCCATCCTCACAGTCAGAGAAGAAGGACGTGAGAAAAATTAAGTGTATCATTTGTCATAAAAACATGCATTATGCATCATAGTGTCTAGATAAGAAGAATGAAAAAAGTAAGCAACAACAAAACCATGTAGTATCCTCTGTAGAAACTCATGAATGAAAATTCTTCCAAGTTTGAGAAATATTTCTCCATGATATCTTTCATTTTTACCAACACAGTTCCTAGGAATGCGTTGTATGTGGGAAGTGGGGCATATCGCCATATAACATCAACCCAACAATTATTTTTTAGTCTAACAAAGTTGGACTTGGGTTTAGGTTGAGCTTGGTGATGATGCCAAGTACCCAATAGCATGAGTTGGTACTATTCCTTTCTATCTCTAGTAAGGTAACTTTTTAGACTTCGATGATGTTTTGATTTTTCTAGGTCTTAGGAAGAATTGATTTTAGTTTTGGTTATGGAGAATAAGGGCTATGTTGTGGAGTTTAAGAACCAAAAAGTCATGATCAAACCAAAGGAACATAGCCTAGATGCAACATAGGTGATGGGGGTTAGAGAAATTAATCTTCATAGGTTGCAAGGTGAACCTGCTTGAGATCTATAAGGTTGCAACAATGAAAATGTGTTCAAGTTGTGGCACAAGAGGATGGGGAACTTGCATCCCAAGGTATTTCCTATTTTTAGGGAGATAGTCATAAGCCTTTCGGAGTTCAACATTGAGTAGCAGGGAGTATGTAGAGGGTGAAAGATTGGAAAGAATGGAAATGATACTTTCTCAAGTAGCGAGCATAGGTCTAAGGAGATTCTAGACCTAGTGCATTCAGATGTTTTTCAACTAGTGTTAGTAGCATCAATTTTAGGAAGCATGTATTATGTTTCCTTTATTGATGACTTCTCTTGCAAGATTTGGATATACTTCTTAAATATCAAGGATGAGGTATTTATAAAATTCAAGTAGTTCAAATCTCTAAATGAAAACTAGACAGGGAAGAAGATCAAATTATTGAGATTAGACAATGAGGGTGAGTATACATCCAAGGAGTTTGAGGGTTTCTACAAGGAGAAAATGATCAAGAGGGAGCTAATTGTTTCGTACAACCCACAATAGAATGGGGTTGTGGAGTGGAAGAATCTATCTTTCATAGAGGATACTAAGGCCATGATTCATGACCAGGACTTGCCGATTTTTCTTTGGGTAGAGGCATGCAACAAAACAATCTACATCCAAAATAGGTGTCCTCATACTATATTGGAGGACAAAACACTAGAGGAGGAATTCACTGGAGTGAAGCTAGAGGTTAATTATTTCCACATATTTGGATGTCCAATTTACATCCATGTATCAGTGGAGAAGAGGAACAATTTGGAGCCTTGCATTAAGAAGGGTTTATTTGTAGGTTAAGTGAGAATTCAAAGGCTTACATGGATCCAAAGAAAAGAAATATGATAGTGAGTAAGGATGTAAAGTTTGAGGAAGAATTTGCATACATGAAGTCACATGAGAATATTCCAGTGATAGAGGATGATGATAAGGAAGCTCCAAAGGTTGAGCTAGGGTCACGAGTGACTTCTAGTGCAGGACAATAACCTTTAGGTGAAGAGGAGGAGACACCAACTCCTTCTAGTTTTGTTAATATGCCTTGATGGTTTAGTTATACAATGAGGGAATCTTAGGAGTACATTGACTTAGGAGCACATTAAAAGAGATAAAACCTCCACAAAGGTTTCCAAACTGCATGGCATTGATGAGTAGCATCATAGATTTTGAGCCTCTCAAAATTTAAGAGGAAACAAAGTAGAAGGTACTGCAAGATGCTATGGTGGAGGAGTACACCTCCATCATGAAAAATGATGCTAGGGAAATAGTGCCAAGACTAGAGGGGAAGTCAATAATGAGTTCTAGGTGGATTTACAAGATCAAACATGCAACAGATGGTAGTGTTTATAAGTTCATGGAGAGAGGGTTCTCCTAGAAAGAGGGAGTGGACTATGATGGGAAATTTTCTCCAGTTGCCAGGCACACTTCCATTAGAGAAATTATTTCCTTAATTTAATTTATGGGATGGAGGATACATTAGATGGATGTGAAGACAAATTTATTTAATGAGATCATTGAGGAAGAAGTGTACATATAGAAACCTTAGTGATTTGAGGTAAATGGGAAGGAGTCTGATGTTTGTGGGATTAAGAAAGCTTTGTATGGACTTAAGTAGGCACCAAGATCATTGTACTCCAGGATATATGGCTATTTGGAGAGTATGGGATTCACCAAAAGTGAAGCAAATCCTAACTTATATTATGTATTTGTTGGAGGATAATTACAACTTATTTCGGTGTTGTATGTAGATTACTTGGTTCTTACAGCTGCAGAGAAGCTCATTGGAGGGTTCAAAGCATACATGGTTATTGAGTTTGAGATGAAGGACATTCACATGATGTATTCTTGGGTTTGGAGGTTTGACAGAGACCAAGGTATATATTCCTTGGGTAGGGTAATTATGTAGTTGAGATCCTAAAGATATTTTAGATGGAGTAATGAAAACCTATGGTCACACTAATGATCACTAATCTAAATAACATGACAACTTGAAATTCATATATGGTGGATCTAACATTTTACACGAAACTGATAGGTTCCTTGATGTATTTGGTCAACACTAAACCATATATAGGTTTTTTAGTGAACATCTTGAGTCAATGCATGGTGGATCCGAGGCAGGAATATTGGGTAGCAGTAAAACATGTGCTCAGGTACTTGAGGGGTAGATTGGAGTATGGTTTGAGATATCTTGGAGATGTTGAAGTGAATTTGTCGGGGTATACAAAATCATGTTGGGTAGGAAATGTAACATATATGAAGAGCACCATAGGGTGTTTCTTTAGCTTGGGTTCAATGATGATATCTTGGTTTAGCAGAAAGTAGACTTTTGTGGCACTCACCTCAATAGAGGAAGAATACATGGAAACCAATACTACTAGTTTTGAGGATATCTGGCTTCATAAGTTACTTGTAATATTGTTTGATAAGGAATTGGATCCATGTTGTATCCTATGATCATTTACCATGATAATTAGATTTGCATCAAACTCTTTGAGAATCTAGTATTTCATGAAAAGTCGAAGAATATAGAGATCATATATCACTTCATATAAGACATGATTTAGAAGGGAGCAATGAAAATCTAGTATATTACCACATATTAGCAAGTAGTTGATATTCTAAAAAAGACCTTCGCAAAAAGGAAGTTTGAAGCATTCAGAGATAAACTTTGATTGGTGCAGAATTCCTTCCTCGCTAAGAAGAACTGTTGAGAAATATAGCTTGGACATGAAATTTCACACATGTTTAGTGTGAATGCGTTGGAAGTGATTCGAGATATTTCAATAAGTAACTCTATTTTGTACTTCACTTTAGGAAAAAGTGAATAGAGTTTTATTTACCTATTGAGTCTAATAAAGTGTATTTCATACATTAATGACTTACACTAGGAGTAATCTCAACCATACATTTCATTGAGAGATTAGGGTTTTGGTAGATTAGGATTTCAACTAAAAGTATAAAGATAGGTCAAGGAGGGAGTTTAGACACAATTTTTAGTTCAACAGGGATAACAAACAATTGAGAAAAGTTGATGAGTAGGAGAGAGCCAAAGCACAAAGAAGAAGGAGGTTGTATAGTAGCCGCATGTACAATAGATGCGTACAATCACATGGATCCATACAACATACAATAAAACCTTCCTTGCAAGTTGTTTCTTATCGGTTTTCATGCATATATGTTTCTAAGGTGATTTTGATTAATCATGTAGCTACTAGTTTGGAAAACTATGGAGGTTTCCTTGTAAGATTTGAATAAGGAATGAAAATTTGATTTCGAAGGAGAAATTACCTCTATATGTGTGAAACTATTTTATGTTTTTGTTATTTAATTTTCTAGCCATTGTATGATTGATGCAATGGTTTGAAATTAATTTTCATGTTAATTAAATTCAACAATTTATTTGTTTAATTGAGATCATAAGGACAATAGTCATCTAGGGATTGGAATTTCTACAAAGATATCTTGCAGTGTTCAAATGCCTTTCTTAGTAAAATTTAGGGATGAAAACCATGGGGTTTTTCACTAGAGGTTTTCCCTCTTCAAGAAGGACAAGAGACCACTATGTGGAATGACCATTTATTGAAAGCCCCCCAACATTTATCCCCCTTACATTGTAGGAAATACTTAATGGATTCTCAAGCCTTCCATATACTATGGGATACAAAATAGGCTTCAAATTTTTTTGGGGCTAGGGTAATAAGTAGGGTATGTAAGTTGGGGTGCACCAACAACACTTTATCATATGGTATGCATGTGTTGATACAATTGTGAAGTAAGATATTTTGGTGTGTGTCACTCCCTATGGTTGCAAAAGAAATAACAATTGATATGAAATCCATACCCTCCCTCAAAATTTTCATATAGGAAGGATCTCAAATGCCCAACAAGAGTACTATGTAGGTTGCTAATATAATCTTAGTGCAAATTTAATATCAAGTTGCTAAAGAAAACTGATTAATAAGGAATTTAGCCATAGATCCTATGCACTATCGATCATGAGAGGTAGAGGCTCTGAATGTAAAATGAAACCTTAAGAATTTGAATTTCTCGCTTGATTGGATCCAACATTAATGCATGTCCTCTAACCACTATAGGAGCAAGTGGAGGTTTTATTGATAACACATTTTTTTCTTCCATTGGATATTAGATCCGAGATAAGATTTAACCTATTTAGACAATGTACATTATTCATGTAGTATGTTACATCTTCCTAAGTTTCAAGTAGTGGTTGAAATGTCCATTAATCAATGGTGCATCTTTATGGTCTATGAGAGGAATTCCTCATATAGACCCCAAGCCAACCTTTTGTTGTAAGAGAGCTTAAGATTTCATTATCATAATGTAAAGTGAAGGGGATAATGGGAATCCCAAACAAATAGAATGAAAAAGGTGGGAAATCTATTCAATGTTATATCCATTGACAACGAGGCAAGTTAACTCATCCTAAAAGTTTTTATTGCATAAATAATGAAGGAGCCAAATTCTAAGGCTTGAAGCATGGCTTGATTGAGGTAATTCCACACAATAAGTTTTTTCAAAGTCAAGTTTAAGAAATAATGTATATTGACCAATAATTTTGGTTCAATCCATCCTTTCTTATACAATAACAATGATATTTGAAATGCATCTCCCTTTGATCAAGCTAATATTCTCATGCTCAATAATATATGGAAAGGTGTGTTTTACCTACAGTGCTAGGGATTTGACTATAGTGTTGTAGGGAAAGAAAAGAAGTATAATTGGCTGCCATTTGGAGGATTTTTTCTAGGTCATCAATGTTAAAGATGAAATTTACATTCCCTATTTTAATTAGGTCTATGGACAATTTGTTTCAAATAGCCTCTATGTAACCGATGTTGGAGATATTACACACACCTAGGGTATTTTTTCCTTATTTTCCTATGTTTATTAGTCATTATTGAGGGTATCCTATTTTTTAGGAACCTCTCTTACATTCTAGGAGAATATTCTCTTCAATTTAGATCCAGTTACACTTAGTTAGACTAGTGGAAGTCACTCATGCATGGAAACCTCGGTTTTATCACCAACAATTTCATGTGCTTCTCTCACTTCCACACGTGTGACTCAGGTAACTGAAGACTACAATACTAGTTAACTAGGACTAGGTGGAAGTTAACTCTGGTAACTGCCTATGTGTGTCCATATATCTCTAGACCACCACTATGGTGCATTGGATTCTCTTCCACTACGCATTAGTTGAGCTATACAAAGTATATCATGTGTAAATTATCATTCACTCATTTGGTTAATACATTTTCTTATTCTTTTCTCTCCAATTCTTTTCTCTCGTTTTATTACCTTTGAAAGTTGTGTTCATTATTCTTCTAGCTAGATATATTGTACAGGTACTCACCACATTTTACATGGTATCAGAGCCCACATGCTGCTAGGAAGAAGTCACACCAACACTTTATTTGCAGTTACTGAAGATTGAAGAATACATGAAGAATGGAATTTTCGTTGTGTTCAATTCTAACACCATATAACTATTTGGAGTGGAAGATAAAGATTATAATTCTTCTCAGAAGTAGAGGATTATACCAAATAACCATGGAAATGGAAGTAGAGCTTGATTCTGCCGGTGAGAAAAATGACTCTCTCAATATACAAGATATGGCCATAGGATGTATCTTCTAGTCTATTCCTCCTGAAATTATCCACCAAGTATATGATGAATCACAAGACTCAACTCCAAACGAACTATGGACAAGATTGGAGGTTCTATTCAGGAATAAATAAGATTGTGAATATTGCATGTAGGAGATTGAAAAGATAGAGCTAGAAGAGAAACCATCAAAATATCAAGCCTCTTATTCTGAAGAGTCTTATACATAAGTATCTGCACAATTTTTTGTTCCATTAATTACAGATGATGTCTACCCCGTTTCAGATTTGTTTTATTAATTTCATGTGGAATATATCATGCATGCATCACAATATTCACATGAATAAACTTTTTCATGCGCCATGTGTGCGTCTCAGGAGCCACATGCATGTGGCATGTATGCATATCAGGAGCCAGAAAGGGGGACACACACATCATATTCAATTCTGACATTTTCTGAGCATAATTTGTAGAGACAAATTGGATATTTGAATTCCTCTCGAAAAAATATCCAATTTCAAAAACAAATGGTTCGAAATGGAGTCCGAGAAATGAAGTTATGAGCATTTTAAAATCAATAATTTTTCAGCATTTTTCTGGAAATGGCCGTGCGATTTTCAAAGTTTCATCCAAACTTCACATGGATTTGGATATTCTTATTTACAATAAGAAAAGGTGGATATATGTGGATATATCAGTGATTCATATACTTCATCATATCCGTACATACATCTACCTCTTCAACAAAATATTCACTCAGCATAATATGGCACATTTGTAAGGTCTCCTTGGAGTGAAGGACACAGTTTCTAAGCAATGGTATTTTTTTTTAAAATCTTTTGATGCATTGTACTTTGAGGGGGGATTTTCCCATGAGGTTTTCCCTCTTTCCTCGATTTTTCAATGTTTTGTTCTTAGATGCATTTTACAATGGGTACTTAACATGGGCTTGGTTGTCGAGACCCATTCATCATATACACCCTAGTAATGTTCAGGGGGGTGTTGGAGATATTACACACTCACATTGAATTATTTTCCTAAGTTTGATAGTCCAATGTTGAGAATGCTTCCTTAGATGATAATTCTCTCTCTAGAGAATATTCCCCTACAAAATAGGACGTTCCTCTTCAATTAAGAGTCAGTTACACTCAATTATACTAGTGGAAGTCACTCATGCATGGAAACCTGTTGACGCTTGAATCCGTCAGGACCGAAACGACAACCTCATGA
This sequence comes from Picea glauca, assembly GCA_000966675.3. NCBI lineage: Eukaryota > Viridiplantae > Streptophyta > Pinopsida > Pinales > Pinaceae > Picea > Picea glauca. The sequence continues at coordinate 36,711 of JZKD02S1739356.1, forward strand.
GGACATTAGTCCCCATTCATTTTAGAGAGGTGGTTTGTTGGCCCTCGACCAAGTTTTGGAAAACCTTGGTCATGTTTGCGGGATTTTTGGGTTTAGGGTTTATGTAACGGGTATGGGATGTCGACCCATGGGTTTACCCATACTTAGCCCCCTTTTGTAATGTATAAATAAATATCTAGGCGATGTAAGAAGTACTAGATCTAGTAAGCCAGTGTGCTAAGTGCAAATAGTTGTGAATGCCTTGTGCATACTGTGTGTTGAGAACTTGCAGAGCTAAGTGCAAGTGATTGTAAGAAGGATCCGTGCTGAGCCAAGCTCAGGGAAGGAGGATCTGGTGAGGTGTGCGCATATCTCATATCCTATGCGGAGTTGTCTTTGTGGCTCTATGAATGTAAGAAGATTGGAAGAAGCTAATAAAAGAGGAGAAGAGTTGGTGGACGTAGCCCCACACTGGGGGTGAACCACATATATCTTGTGTTGTGGTTTCTTTGTGCGATTGATGTGATTTATGCTTAGTGTTGTAATATTTATGAATGTTAGATATATCTGATGTAGTAGCTTAGTACTTAATATCATAAATGAATGCTAGATCTGTTGATGCTATGTGCTGAATGGTTAGATATGCTTAGATCTGGTTGAATACTGCGTTGTTCTGTAATTAGGGTTTTATCTGCAATGTGAATAAGGGTTAAAGGTTAATGAATGTTAATTTCTAAGTGCTCTGTTAAGCATTGTGATCACAGCTCTGTGTCCCAGTTAGGTTGTAGACACTTGATCCCTACAACCCCCCTGCTTCTACCTTGGGTGAGACTTCATCTGCTTCGCAGGTGTTGCTGAAAGGGCCAGTAGTTAGGGTTTTGTTGGTGTGTTGTTGAAGCGTTGAACCCTGGGTCTTCCCTTGTGCCAACAAATGGTCCCGTTGCCAGGACCTGAAACTGTGATTGTTGGGAACTGGAGAAAAAAGAAAGCTCTGTTCATAGATCTGTTTCTGTGGTGCACAATACTCTACTTGACTTGTGAAGCTCTGTGCTAAGAAGAGAAGTCTGATTTGAAGAAAATAGGTAAGATATTAACTATTTGTGCTCTGATAAAGGTAATATAAGTGAAAATTTTTGTTTCAAAAGAATGAATCTAGGTGTTGGTCCTAAGGTTTGCACTTGACTGCTAAAGGGCAGAGCTAGGCCACCTATCAGTTTAGAATGATCGTTTCTTTCAAATTTTTGTTGGTTGGTTAGAGAGTTATTCTATCAAGACAAAGGAAAGGTTGGGTTGGCATAATGATATGGATGAGGACCCTCCTTGGCTGATGGCACACTAATGACAGACCAGTGAAATAATAGAAAACATAAAGAAACAACAAACTACTCAATGAATAATCTGCTGCAAGAAGTTCAATACTTAAAATATCATTTCAAGTCATAAAACATGTATCAAAACATAATAACTCCCACAGGTTGTAGAAAACAAATCTTTACCAAAGCATTAGCTGTTTGATAGGTTGCATATCAGTAAAAATAAGTCATACAATAGCTGAAAGGAAATGAAATGTACGTTGCACAAATAAAAAANAGGCTTCAAATTTTTTTGGGGCTAGGGTAATAAGTAGGGTATGTAAGTTGGGGTGCACCAACAACACTTTATCATATGGTATGCATGTGTTGATACAATTGTGAAGTAAGATATTTTGGTGTGTGTCACTCCCTATGGTTGCAAAAGAAATAACAATTGATATGAAATCCATACCCTCCCTCAAAATTTTCATATAGGAAGGATCTCAAATGCCCAACAAGAGTACTATGTAGGTTGCTAATATAATCTTAGTGCAAATTTAATATCAAGTTGCTAAAGAAAACTGATTAATAAGGAATTTAGCCATAGATCCTATGCACTATCGATCATGAGAGGTAGAGGCTCTGAATGTAAAATGAAACCTTAAGAATTTGAATTTCTCGCTTGATTGGATCCAACATTAATGCATGTCCTCTAACCACTATAGGAGCAAGTGGAGGTTTTATTGATAACACATTTTTTTCTTCCATTGGATATTAGATCCGAGATAAGATTTAACCTATTTAGACAATGTACATTATTCATGTAGTATGTTACATCTTCCTAAGTTTCAAGTAGTGGTTGAAATGTCCATTAATCAATGGTGCATCTTTATGGTCTATGAGAGGAATTCCTCATATAGACCCCAAGCCAACCTTTTGTTGTAAGAGAGCTTAAGATTTCATTATCATAATGTAAAGTGAAGGGGATAATGGGAATCCCAAACAAATAGAATGAAAAAGGTGGGAAATCTATTCAATGTTATATCCATTGACAACGAGGCAAGTTAACTCATCCTAAAAGTTTTTATTGCATAAATAATGAAGGAGCCAAATTCTAAGGCTTGAAGCATGGCTTGATTGAGGTAATTCCACACAATAAGTTTTTTCAAAGTCAAGTTTAAGAAATAATGTATATTGACCAATAATTTTGGTTCAATCCATCCTTTCTTATACAATAACAATGATATTTGAAATGCATCTCCCTTTGATCAAGCTAATATTCTCATGCTCAATAATATATGGAAAGGTGTGTTTTACCTACAGTGCTAGGGATTTGACTATAGTGTTGTAGGGAAAGAAAAGAAGTATAATTGGCTGCCATTTGGAGGATTTTTTCTAGGTCATCAATGTTAAAGATGAAATTTACATTCCCTATTTTAATTAGGTCTATGGACAATTTGTTTCAAATAGCCTCTATGTAACCGATGTTGGAGATATTACACACACCTAGGGTATTTTTTCCTTATTTTCCTATGTTTATTAGTCATTATTGAGGGTATCCTATTTTTTAGGAACCTCTCTTACATTCTAGGAGAATATTCTCTTCAATTTAGATCCAGTTACACTTAGTTAGACTAGTGGAAGTCACTCATGCATGGAAACCTCGGTTTTATCACCAACAATTTCATGTGCTTCTCTCACTTCCACACGTGTGACTCAGGTAACTGAAGACTACAATACTAGTTAACTAGGACTAGGTGGAAGTTAACTCTGGTAACTGCCTATGTGTGTCCATATATCTCTAGACCACCACTATGGTGCATTGGATTCTCTTCCACTACGCATTAGTTGAGCTATACAAAGTATATCATGTGTAAATTATCATTCACTCATTTGGTTAATACATTTTCTTATTCTTTTCTCTCCAATTCTTTTCTCTCGTTTTATTACCTTTGAAAGTTGTGTTCATTATTCTTCTAGCTAGATATATTGTACAGGTACTCACCACATTTTACATGGTATCAGAGCCCACATGCTGCTAGGAAGAAGTCACACCAACACTTTATTTGCAGTTACTGAAGATTGAAGAATACATGAAGAATGGAATTTTCGTTGTGTTCAATTCTAACACCATATAACTATTTGGAGTGGAAGATAAAGATTATAATTCTTCTCAGAAGTAGAGGATTATACCAAATAACCATGGAAATGGAAGTAGAGCTTGATTCTGCCGGTGAGAAAAATGACTCTCTCAATATACAAGATATGGCCATAGGATGTATCTTCTAGTCTATTCCTCCTGAAATTATCCACCAAGTATATGATGAATCACAAGACTCAACTCCAAACGAACTATGGACAAGATTGGAGGTTCTATTCAGGAATAAATAAGATTGTGAATATTGCATGTAGGAGATTGAAAAGATAGAGCTAGAAGAGAAACCATCAAAATATCAAGCCTCTTATTCTGAAGAGTCTTATACATAAGTATCTGCACAATTTTTTGTTCCATTAATTACAGATGATGTCTACCCCGTTTCAGATTTGTTTTATTAATTTCATGTGGAATATATCATGCATGCATCACAATATTCACATGAATAAACTTTTTCATGCGCCATGTGTGCGTCTCAGGAGCCACATGCATGTGGCATGTATGCATATCAGGAGCCAGAAAGGGGGACACACACATCATATTCAATTCTGACATTTTCTGAGCATAATTTGTAGAGACAAATTGGATATTTGAATTCCTCTCGAAAAAATATCCAATTTCAAAAACAAATGGTTCGAAATGGAGTCCGAGAAATGAAGTTATGAGCATTTTAAAATCAATAATTTTTCAGCATTTTTCTGGAAATGGCCGTGCGATTTTCAAAGTTTCATCCAAACTTCACATGGATTTGGATATTCTTATTTACAATAAGAAAAGGTGGATATATGTGGATATATCAGTGATTCATATACTTCATCATATCCGTACATACATCTACCTCTTCAACAAAATATTCACTCAGCATAATATGGCACATTTGTAAGGTCTCCTTGGAGTGAAGGACACAGTTTCTAAGCAATGGTATTTTTTTTTAAAATCTTTTGATGCATTGTACTTTGAGGGGGGATTTTCCCATGAGGTTTTCCCTCTTTCCTCGATTTTTCAATGTTTTGTTCTTAGATGCATTTTACAATGGGTACTTAACATGGGCTTGGTTGTCGAGACCCATTCATCATATACACCCTAGTAATGTTCAGGGGGGTGTTGGAGATATTACACACTCACATTGAATTATTTTCCTAAGTTTGATAGTCCAATGTTGAGAATGATTCCTTAGATGATAATTCTCTCTCTAGAGAATATTCCCCTACAAAATAGGACATTCCTCTTCAAATCAGAGTCAGTTACACTCAATTATACTAGTGGAAGTCACTCATGCATGGAAACCTGTTGACGCTTGAATCCGTTAGGAACGAAACCACAACCTCATGAGGACATTAGTCCCCATTCATTTTAGAGAGGTGGTTTGTTGGCCCTTGACCAAGTTTTGGAAAACCTTGGTCATGTTTGTGGGATTTTTGGGTTTAGGGTTTATGTAACGGGTATGGGATGTCGACCCATGGGTTTACCCATACTTAGTCCCCTTTTGTAATGTATAAATAAATATCTAGGTGATGTAAGAAGTACTAGATCTAGTAAGCCAGTGTGCTAAGTGCAAATAGTTGTGAATGCCTTGTGCATACTGTGTGTTGAGAACTTGCAGAGCAAAGTGCAAGTGATTGTAAGAAGGATCCGTGCTGAGCCAAGCTCAGGGAAGGAGGATCTGGTGAGGTGTGCGCATATCTCCTGTCCTATGCAGAGTTGTCTTTGTGGCTCTATGAATGTAAGAATATTGGAAGAAGCTAATAAAAGAGGAGAAGAGTTGGTGGACGTAGCCCCACACTGGGGGTGAACCACATATATCTTGTGTTGTGGTTTCTTTGTGCGATTGATGTGATTTATGCTTAGTGTTGTAATATTTATGAATGTTAGATATATCTGATGTAGTAGCTTAGTACTTAATATCATAAATGAATGCTAGATCTGTTGATGCTATGTGCTGAATGGTTAGATATGCTTAGATCTGGTTGAATACTGCGTTGTTCTGTAATTAGGGTTTTATCTGCAATGTGAATAAGGGTTAAAGGTTAATGAATGTTAATTTCTAAGTGCTCTGTTAAGCATTGTGATCACAGCTCTGTGTCCCAGTTAGGTTGTAGACACTTGATCCCTACAACCCCCCTGCTTCTACCTTGGGTGAGACTTCATCTGCTTCGCAGGTGTTGCTGAAAGGGCCAGTAGTTAGGGTTTTGTTGGTGTGTTGTTGAAGCGTTGAACCCTGGGTCTTCCCTTGTGCCAACAAATGGTCCCGTTGCCAGGACCTGAAACTGTGATTGTTGGGAACTGGAGAAAAAAGAAAGCTCTGTTCATAGATCTGTTTCTGTGGTGCACAATACTCTACTTGACTTGTGAAGCTCTGTGCTAAGAAGAGAAGTCTGATTTGAAGAAAATAGGTAAGATATTAACTATTTGTGCTCTGATAAAGGTAATATAAGTGAAAATTTTTGTTTCAAAAGAATGAATCTAGGTGTTGGTCCTAAGGTTTGCACTTGACTGCTAAAGGGCAGAGCTAGGCCACCTATCAGTTTAGAATGATCGTTTCTTTCAAATTTTTGTTGGTTGGTTAGAGAGTTATTCTATCAAGACAAAGGAAAGGTTGGGTTGGCATAATGATATGGATGAGGACCCTCCTTGGCTGATGGCACACTAATGACAGACCAGTGAAATAATAGAAAACATAAAGAAACAACAAACTACTCAATGAATAATCTGCTGCAAGAAGTTCAATACTTAAAATATCATTTCAAGTCATAAAACATGTATCAAAACATAATAACTCCCACAGGTTGTAGAAAACAAATCTTTACCAAAGCATTAGCTGTTTGATAGGTTGCATATCAGTAAAAATAAGTCATACAATAGCTGAAAGGAAATGAAATGTACGTTGCACAAATAAAAAACTGTATTCAAGATAAGAATGAAAACACATGAAGAGTGGAACGAAACACTGTCATCAAGAGTATGTTCACCAGGTAGAAAGATTTAATCCATGCATAAACCAGTCTATTGTATTTCTATTCTTTCCTCAAAAAATCCGACCTGGTGTTCTTTCCTCAAAAAATCCCACCTTTAAAATATCCAAAAAATAAATATTTAAAAGAGTCGCAGAGGCTCTCATCCTTAGAGGACTGAGACCTCGATCTAGGGAATTGTTCGTAAAAAAAAATATTAACTTCACTAAGATGCTGGAATTAAACAACAAGAGTGGTTCTTATCACACAAAGAAGACCACTCTTACATGTAATCTAGGAAAATGCCGGACTTAATCAAATATAACTTCTACTGTCTCTACGACAAAACTGATGTATGTGATGGAGGAACTAAATTGGTAGAAAATAGGCCACGATGTGACATAACAGAGCTCTGCATTGAGCACTGGCATGCATGCGAGCTGTTGGAGACCACTGGAGATAACCAGCTGCATGAGCAGAGTTTGCTGAAGTGTTTCTGGAACTAACTTGCGTCGACCTGTGATTGAGACTTAGCTCTTTTTCTATACCTGAGCTTTTGGAAGCCAAGAACTCTTTGTATTGACCCATCAACTACCATCTTTACCTGCGAAAGAGCTTAACTGGAATGGTTGTCAGCCCATCGGACATGAGGTAAAACGTGGAGGCAAGAATCTGACCGGGAGACGAGATGAATGGACGTGAGGGTAGATGATGTGTAGTGAGGAATATAGGTGGTGCGTAGGGAGAGGATGAGTAGATGAGTTGGGAGGTGAGTGGTGAAAGGCGAGAAGGGGCGACATTGAAAAACAACCCGGGAGGAACTCAGAGGGGGGTGCAGGTGATAAGAAGATTAGAGAGGGGGGGGGTACAACTTCTTGAGGATCTGTCACGTTAGGTAGGGCCTGCGATGGGAAAAACTCTTACTCGAACCCCCCCCCAACGTTAAAGGTAGAATGGTCTGGGGGTCCAAGTTTCGATAAGGACCATTGACCTGGAAAGGTGGGCCACCACCGATGGAGATCAATGTGGGGTTAAATGGAGGACAAGTGTCGGGTGGTGAGAGGAGCGAGAGTAGTGAGTGGGATGAGGGGAGATGACATGTAAGGTGACGCGGTGAGCCGACATCATTCAAGCACGTGATTGCGGGAGCTATTGAGGGTGGTTTGGATTCAGACCACCTTTGGGCCTGCAATTCATCAGAATCTGCCACATACCTTTCCAACAAAACCATGGTTTAAATTGCGGGACCGCTTTGGAAAATTAACATCCGGGAAGTTCGCGTCTACGCAATGAACTATAGCTGCCAATTTGATTACAATCCGAGATCTGGGTGACATGTACCTGTTGCAAGGATTGACGGTTCTCGTTGACCTGGGATCAATGGTCTAGATTCACTTTGGACTTTCGGGCTTCGGGCGTTTTGAATATGAAACATGGAACATCTCCCCAAGGAAAATCGTCGAAGTGAATGATCTACTGACACATTTCGTGATGGATGAATGGTCCATATTCTCTTCAGATATCTGGGCTTCAAGAGTTTTAAATGTTAAGTGTGAATATCTTCTGGAGGAAAATTGCCGAAGTGACATGGTGGCCTGATGTTGGATGATGTCACAGATGCTGAGGTGTCTTGGAAAGAAAGGTGACACATGTCACATGGAAATGGGTGAATGACACAACCAAATGGCTTGATATGAATGCCACATGTCCGACCTCATGAGTATGCCAAATGTCTCAACTGCTGGTTGCCACATGTTGCGACACTTTGGGCTTTGGGAGTTTCAACTGTTAGTGCTTCGAAACTTCCCGGAGGAGAATCATCGAAGTAACTGATCTATTGCCACATGTCCTGTCTGATGGATGGTCTAGATTTATTTTGGGACTTCGGGTCCTTGGCTCTTAAAGTGTTTCAAATGTCAAGCGTGAAGATCTCCTAGAGGAAAATCGCCAAAGTGACGTTTTTCTTCCACGTGTCTCCATTGATGTATTGTCCCAATTCATTTCGGGACTTCAGGTCTTTGGCTCTTCAGGAGTTTCGAATGTTTATGCTTGGAAAACTCCCGAAGTGAAAATCGCCCAAGTAGATGATCTGTCACCGCGTGTCATGATAGATGAACGACCCAAATTCTCTTCGGGTCTTTGGCAGTTCAGGATTCGAGTCTGCTGACGACTCTTGGTGTTAAAATCTGTGCAATTATGTGTCCACGAATGGATTACAGCCGTTGATATTATTTACTTGGCAGATATTTACCGCTGAATATTTCTCTTTTCGTTCCCACAGTCTGAGCCCAAAATTTGTTGTTCTGGATTGTTGCGTCGTGTGCACGGGAATTTCTTGTACATATAAAAGACTTGGTAGACCCGTGGTGAGCTCAATCAATGGTGCACGTGATGACAAGAAATTCAAACCAAATCCAACATATATTTCATCCTTTCAAGAAAAACAGAAAATAAACATGTGAAGACTCAAAAACGAATAAGGGCCAAGACACTCAGTAGTGGGAAACTGACTTAACCAACTAGAAAAAAGGAAAAATTATGAAGGCGTAGGGAAAAAGAGAGGAGAGGCAGAGAGTGTAGACCCAGGTTAGAACATTGGCTCCAACTGGGGATAGCTCGTCCCTGTGAGGTGATAAGAACTGTAGATCGGTGCCTTGAGATTAGATAACTGCTCTTACCTTTGATCACTTACCCTCGTTTCTTTTTGTTAGCCCGACGTATATGTTACTGTCCCTCATCCATGCATTTTATTGAAATAAAAAATGAAACTATACCTCAGTGCCTTGTTGGGCTATGGATTCTTTATTCACACACAACTAACTAATCAAAATCAACAATAAAGGAAAGCATCTATGGTACAAGAGGGACCTTCCCCAATCCTTAAACAAAACAATGTTTCAGGAAGTGCCCATGTACTGGGCCTCCAAATATCTCTGTATCATCTATATTGTGCAAGATGAATGTGTTTTTGTCCAGAAATTCAATCACCTTAAAAGGGCCAAACCAGAGGTTGTCAAATTTATCGTGCTTGGACTTGTCATCCCTTCTGACATCCCACCTCAAAACCAGGTCTCCTTCCTGAAAAATTTCCTTCTTGGTTTTCTTATCAAAGGCTAATTTGATCTTGCTCTGGTATGCCTTTTTTCTATGATCAAATGCCTCTCTTCTCTGCTGAACTTCTATAATCTAGAAGATCCTCCGTTGGATGTCATTGGTCTCCTCAATATCCTCCTGCAAGAATTTTAGGACTGGTATACCAAGCTGAGTAAGAAAAACGACATCTATGCCATAAATAAGCTGAAATGGTGAGGTTCCCAGAGACTTCTTGGTGCTGATCCTATCATCCCATAAGGCATATTTGAGTTTAGAGTCCCAGGATTTCTTTCTTTTAGTCAACAACCTTTTGATGATTCTGATGAGTCTTTTTCATGATTCTGCCAGGCCATTTCCCCGAGGGTAATAGGGTGTGTAATGTGTCAAGGAAATGTTATGACTGCCATGGAATTCAATCATGGATTTAGACTTGAAAGATTGGGCATTGTATGTTACGAGCTTGCTGGGGAAACGAAATTTGGAANATTGGAAGAAGCTAATAAAAGAGGAGAAGAGTTGGTGGACGTAGCCCCACACTGGGGGTGAACCACATATATCTTGTGTTGTGGTTTCTTTGTGCGATTGATGTGATTTATGCTTAGTGTTGTAATATTTATGAATGTTAGATATATCTGATGTAGTAGCTTAGTACTTAATATCATAAATGAATGCTAGATCTGTTGATGCTATGTGCTGAATGGTTAGATATGCTTAGATCTGGTTGAATACTGCGTTGTTCTGTAATTAGGGTTTTATCTGCAATGTGAATAAGGGTTAAAGGTTAATGAATGTTAATTTCTAAGTGCTCTGTTAAGCATTGTGATCACAGCTCTGTGTCCCAGTTAGGTTGTAGACACTTGATCCCTACAACCCCCCTGCTTCTACCTTGGGTGAGACTTCATCTGCTTCGCAGGTGTTGCTGAAAGGGCCAGTAGTTAGGGTTTTGTTGGTGTGTTGTTGAAGCGTTGAACCCTGGGTCTTCCCTTGTGCCAACAAATGGTCCCGTTGCCAGGACCTGAAACTGTGATTGTTGGGAACTGGAGAAAAAAGAAAGCTCTGTTCATAGATCTGTTTCTGTGGTGCACAATACTCTACTTGACTTGTGAAGCTCTGTGCTAAGAAGAGAAGTCTGATTTGAAGAAAATAGGTAAGATATTAACTATTTGTGCTCTGATAAAGGTAATATAAGTGAAAATTTTTGTTTCAAAAGAATGAATCTAGGTGTTGGTCCTAAGGTTTGCACTTGACTGCTAAAGGGCAGAGCTAGGCCACCTATCAGTTTAGAATGATCGTTTCTTTCAAATTTTTGTTGGTTGGTTAGAGAGTTATTCTATCAAGACAAAGGAAAGGTTGGGTTGGCATAATGATATGGATGAGGACCCTCCTTGGCTGATGGCACACTAATGACAGACCAGTGAAATAATAGAAAACATAAAGAAACAACAAACTACTCAATGAATAATCTGCTGCAAGAAGTTCAATACTTAAAATATCATTTCAAGTCATAAAACATGTATCAAAACATAATAACTCCCACAGGTTGTAGAAAACAAATCTTTACCAAAGCATTAGCTGTTTGATAGGTTGCATATCAGTAAAAATAAGTCATACAATAGCTGAAAGGAAATGAAATGTACGTTGCACAAATAAAAAAATGTATTCAAGATAAGAATGAAAACACATGAAGAGTGGAACGAAACACTGTCATCAAGAGTATGTTCACCAGGTAGAAATCTTTAATCCATGCATAAACCAGTCTATTGTATTTCTATTCTTTCCTCAAAAAATCCGACCTGGTGTTCTTTCCTAAAAAAATCCCACCTTTAAAATATCCAAAAAATAAATATTTAAAAGAGTCGCAGAGGCTCTCGTCCTTAGAGGACTGAGACCTCGATCTAGGGAATTGTTCGTAAAACAAAATATTAACTTCACTAATATGCTGGAATTAAACAACAAGAGTGGTTCTTATCACACAAAGAAGACCACTCTTACATCTAATCTAGGAAAATGCCGGACTTAATCAAATATAACTTCTACTATCTCTACGACAAAACTGATGTATGTGATGGAGGAACTAAATTGGTAGAAAATAGGCCACGATGTGACATAACAGAGCTCTGCATTGAGAACTGGCATGCATGCGAGATGTTGGAGACCACTGGAGATAACCAGCTGCATGAGCAGAGTTTGCTGAAGTGTTTCTAGAACTAACTTGCGTCGACCTGTGATTGAGACTTAGCTCTTTTTCTATCCCTGAGCTTTTGGAAGCCAAGAAATCTTTGTATTGACCCATCAACTACCATCTTTACCTGCGAAAGAGCTTAACTGGAATGGTTGTCAGCCCATCGGACATGAGGTAAGACGTGGAGGCAAGAATCTGACCGGGAGACGAGACGAATGGACGCGAGGGTAGATGATGTGTAGTGAGGGATATAGGTGGTGCGTAGGGAGAGGATGAGTAGATGAGTTGGGAAGTGAGTGGTGAAAGGCGAGAAGGGGCAACATTGAAAAACAACCCGGGAGGAACTCAGAGGGGGGTGCAGGTGATAAGAAGATTAGAGAGGGGGGGGGTACAACTTCTTGAGGATCTGTCACGTTAGGTAGGGCCTGCGATGGGAAAAACTCTTACTCGAACCCCCCCCCAACGTTAAAGGTAGAATGGTCTGGGGGTCCAAGTTTCGATAAGGACCATTGACCTGGAAAGGTGGGCCACCACCGATAGAGATCAATGTGGGGTTAAATGGAGGACAAGTGTCGGGTGGTGAGAGGAGCGAGAGTAGTGAGTGGGATGAGGGGAGATGACATGTAAGGTGACGTGGTGAGCCGAAATTATTCAAGCACGTGATTGCGGGAGCTATTGAGGGTGGTTTGGATTCAGACCACCTTTGGGCCCGCAATTCATCAGAATCTGCCACATACCTTCCCAACAAAACCATGGTTTAAATTGCGGGACCGCTTTGGAAAATTAACATCCGGGAAGTTCGCGTCTACGCAATGAACTATAGCTGCCAATTTGATTACAATCCGAGATCTGGGTGNATGGTACAAGAGGGACCTTCCCCAATCCTTAAACAAAACAATGTTTCAGGAAGTGCCCATGTACTGGGCCTCCAAATATCTCTGTATCATCTATATTGTGCAAGATGAATGTGTTGTTTTCCAGAACTTCAATCACCTTAAAAGGGCCAAACCAGAGGTTGTCAAATTTATCGTGCTTGGACTTGTCATCCCTTCTGGCATCCCACCTCAAAACCAGGTCTCCTTCCTGAAAAATTTCCTTCTTGGTTTTCTTATCAAAGGCTAATTTGATCTTGCTCTGGTATTCCTTTTTTCTATGATCAAGTGCCTCTCTTCTCTGCTGAACTTCTATAATCTAGAAGATCCTCTGTTGGATGTCATTGGTCTCCTCAATATCCTCCTGCAAGAATTTTAGGACTGGTATACCAAGCTGAGTAGGAAAAATGACATCTATGCCATAAATAAGATGAAATGGTGAGGTTCCCAGAGACTTCTTGGTGCTGATCCTATCATCCCATAAGGCATATTTGAGTTTAGAGTCCCAGGATTTCTTTCTTTCAGTCAACAACCTTTTGATGATTCTGATGAGTCTTTTTGATGATTCTGCCAGGCCATTTCCCTGAGGGTAATAGGGTGTGTAATGTGTCAAGGAAATGTTATGACTGCCATGGAATTCAATCATGGATTTAGACTTGAAAGATTGGGCATTGTATGTTACGAGCTTGCTGGGGAAACCAAATTTGGAAAAAATATTAGTTTCCAGGAAATTCATGATTACCTTGTCAGTGGCATTCCTGGTGGGCACAACCTCAATCCATTTGGTGAAGTAGTCGGTGGTAGTGAGGATCCACTTGTGTTGTCCACTGGAGGGTGGATTTATTTAGGTTATGAAGTCTAACCCCTTTGCTGAAACAAACTACTGGCTTTGATAGGTTTCAGGGGCAGTGATAGTAACTTCTATTTCCCTGTGAAAATATGACATTCATTGTAGGCTCTAACAGTGGCAAGAACATTAGAGAAAAGGGTGGGCCAATAGTATCATGCCCTCAGGATATTGAGCAATGTGTCTTTCCAATGCTGGTGCCTTCCACACACTCCTCTGTGTATTTCTTCTGTGACTTGTTTAGCTTCATTTTCATCAAGGCATCTTAGCAGGATGCCGGCAGGATCTCTCCAATACAAGTTCTGGTTTGAAATGCAGAACTTGTTGGCTTTCAACTTGAGAGACCTAGCCTTTGTCTTCTTCACATCTGGTGGACATTGAAAATGTTGTAGAAAATAGATGATGTTTTTATACCAAGGTGAAGAGGAATATTTTTCAAATACCTGTAAATTATCTTGTCCAAGCTGTATGGTGGGTGCATCTGATTGGGTGAATATTTGATGCAACTCTAACACCTTACAGTTTGATTCTGATAGAAATTTGGCCAGTCCTTTCCCCTTGATCAACTTGGTGGGATTTATGTGCAAATAATACTCCAACAACTTGACAATCCATTTTCCTCTTTTCCCCTCCCAGTCTAGTTGGACCAGAATCTCTTTGACACTGCTTCTAGGAACAAAGGCCATTATGCTATACTATAGCATGTAAACCCAGAAGGCCTTGAGTGCTTTGACTAGTGCATAAGCCTACTTTTATATTATATCATACTTGAGCTCAACATCTCAGAGGGCTCTGCTAAAAAAGGATATTGGCTGCTCATGCCCTTCCTTGTTTTTCTGCAGTAGTACGACAACAATTGTTTCCTCTGAGGCAAAGGAAAAGATGAAGAAATATTTGGCATAGTCAGGGCTGGCCAATACAAGTGCTTCAACTAAATCTTGCTTGATTGTCTGGAAAGATGATTTCTCCTCCAAGTACCATTTTACCACAACATATTTCTTCAACATGTTATTAACAGGCTTCAGAATTTCAGCAAAATTCAGCACAAAGCATCCGAGGAAGTTTATCTTACCAATAAAAGATTTGACAACCTTCTTATTTATGGGAATCTCAATTTTTTGAATGGCAAAAACCCTCTTTGGATCAATTTTTATGCCTTCGGATGATATGATGTGTCCCAGGAGCTTCCCTTCTGGCATGGAAAAGTGAGACTTCTTAGGATTGAGAGATATCTCCTACCTCCTGCATTTCTTGAAAACCTGCTCCAAACGCTGCAAATTTTCCTGATCAGACTTGGATAAAATGTTAATGTCATCTAGGTATATGACCATAAATTTGTCTTTCTCCCCCACGAAATCTATGTCCATGGCCCTTTGAAAAGTGGCCCCTACGTTCATGAGCCCAAAGGGCATATTGTCATACATGAATGTTCCCCACGGGGTGGTGAATGCTGTCTTTTCTTTATCTTCCTCACAAATTGCTACCTAGTTATAACCAAAGTATCCATCCAACAAGGACATTCTGTGTGCACCTACCACCCTCTATAAAATATGGTCCATCTTGGGGAGGGGGTAATTGTACTTCAAAGAACACTTGTTGAGATTCTTGAAATAAACACATAAGCATATCTCCCCACTTTTATTCCTCACATGTACTAAGTTGGCCACCTAGTTTGAATACTTCAATGGTACAATAATATTGGCATCGAACATTCTTTTTATCTCTTTCTCAATTATGCACATTAACATAGGATTAAATTGTCTAATCTTCTGTCTGAAAGGCTTGGAGCTAGTTTTCAGAGGGATCTTGTGCTGGATGTTGTCAGTATCAAATGTCTTCAAATATTCATAGGACCATGCAAAAGTATTAGCAAACTTTTTAATGAGATCGACATACTGTTGAGCACTCAACACACCCTAATAAGTCTACGTCAAAATTTCACTTTTTGGGTACCACTTGATCTTTTGGCATTGTCTAATATAAGAAATGTGTCCTTTGCTTATCAATTTTGATTCTCATTAAGTCTTTAAAAGATTGCTTGGACATGTAAAAAACCATTAACTTAAAATACTAATATCTAAATTAGAGGATTGACAGTCAAATCCTTGCCAAACGCGCTTAAGGAATTCAACATCGAAAAATATTAAGCGTGAAAGAAAACGCCAGAGAAAACCAAAGTTGCCGAGCCCCGATATTCATCGGCATTGGCAGACACAAGATTTATTTCACGACAAGCATCACCAAGAATATCATTGATGACCGATCCCTTCACCATCGACAAAAGAATAAAGGAATAAGCATTGAACGGAAATGAAATACCGATCGCCGATCACCGAATTGTGAAACGTCTTCGGTATCGGGAGATTCGAAGGACGTGTTATTGCATAGTTTGTACTTAGGATAAAAGATAGATGTAAAGAGAAAAACAGGCGTAACTAGACCAATCCCACCCAATGTCACCTCGATAGGAAGTTTCTTTGTGTTTAGGGAGGTAAGGCCTCGGGGAGATGTACCCGGTGACCTAGGGTTTTGAGAAGGCAAAGGATTGAAGGCTAAAAGATAAATTCCCCCCTCACAAGTCACCACCAAGCAGATCGTCCGACTAACCAGCCAATAAAGAGAAGTATAACCAAAAGAATATATATACGTATATATATATGGAAGCTTACCCCCTTGGTTAGTACTTCATCTAATAAATGACTATCTGATAATATAAGCAATTGAGCAATAAATATTGACTAAGTCAATGTTTATATAATAGCAACGACGTACAATATCACTTCTTCAATAAATGCTAAGGAAACTAGGCATTGAATGTAACGATTAGCACTTTATTTAGATAATGCCTTAAACAACCATTCAATTGCTTAAAAGTAAAACATTAGCTGCAAAATGATCGTCCGACTAACCAGCCAATAAAGATAA
>JZKD02S1739356.1:86154-97812 GCA_000966675.3 Picea glauca
GGCCTTATTTAATAATATAGTGGACCTAGTCCACCTTACATTGAATGACCTCCACTATTATCACTATGGGCCCTCTGGGCCCCCCTACTACCTCTCTAGCTACCTTACAAGAACACATCCAACACTTAACTCAGATTTTCAAAAGGTGTAGGAAATACAATATATCCTTAAATCCAAAGAAAACTATTTTCGACGTCGAGGAAGGTAAGCTATTAGGTCATATTGTATCCCAGGCAGGCATTCTCATAGACCCAGAAAGGATTAAGGCCATAACTCAACTTCCGTTTCCCCATAACAAGAAAGCTATGTAGTCCTTTTTCGGCCAAATCAATTTTGTGAGGAAATTCACTCTCGATTTCGCAGAAATTATCAAACCCTTACAAAAGATGATTGCAAGGATGCTGAATTTAAGTGGGATGATGAACAAAAGGATGCTTTTAGCAATATTAAAAACTCCATATCCCTGGCCCCCATGCTACGAAGTCCCAATTTCAATACAAATTTCTTCCTCTATAGTTTCACCTGCGACCAGTCATTAGCTGTAGTATTGACTCAGAAGGATGATGGCAACAATGAGGCCCCAGTGTCGTTCATGGGTACCAACCTCCAAGGAGACAAAATGAATTATCTTGCCATAGACAAACAAGCTTATGTAGTATATAAAGCAGTAAAACACTTCAGGTCCTACATCCTTAAGAACCACACCAAATTGATTGTGCCTCACCCTGTGCTCCGATCCTTTTTTACTCAGAAAGAGATGGGGGGAAGAAGAGGGAATTGGATGGAACTGGTCTAAGAATTTGATCTAGATATAAAACCTGCCAAATTAGTTAAAGGTAAAGGGTTGTGCAAACTCGCAGCTGAAGCCCATGATCAAGTAAATGAAGATTTTGGATGGGAGAATGAAATGAAATTATGGTGTGGTGAAGCTTCATACATTTCACTAGGGCCTGAGTCTTGGTATGAGAATTTAACTTATCTCCTACACCATGGGACCTGCCCAGAAATTGTCAACCCTAGGGAAAGGAGAGCTCTCAGGTTAAAATATGCACAATATCACCTCATAAATTTTGTACTCTTCCAGATTAATTATGATGGGGTACTTTTAAGATGTCTCGAATGTGAAGATGCAGACAAAGTTCTCAAGGAGATCCATGATGGCTTTGCTGGTGGAAATTTCATAGGAAACACCACCACTCATAAGATACCGAGGGTTGGCTATTATTAGCCCACCTTGTTCAAAGACGCTCACACCTACGCTAGGAACTGTAAAGCTTGTCAAATATGCATTGGGAGAGAGAAGAAAGAAACTATCCCACTCCAACCAGTGACTGTCTCTAGGCCTTTTGAGCAATGGGGGTTGGATACCATAGGATAAATTACACCCAGTTCCTCGAAACAACACACGTATATACTTTCTACCATCAATTATTTCACAAAGTGGGCAGATGCCATCCCTCTGACTCATGTAAATGAGAAGGTGGTGGTCGAATTCATAGAGAAACAACTGATCACAAGGTTTGGTGTCCCTTTTGTGCTAGTTTTTGATAATGCAACTTATTTTTCTTCTACTCTATTGACAAAGTTTGCGCTAGACAAAGGAATCATAATTAGGTACTCCACAAATTATTATCCACAGGGAAACGAGGTGGCAGAATCAACCAATAAGAACCCAGTGAGAATATTAAAAAGGACAGTTGCAGATAACCAAAGGAATTGGCACAATCTCCTCCATGATTTCCTATGGGCCAATAGGGTCACGCCCAAGGAAGCTATAGGAAATTCCTCGTACTTCTTGGTTTATAGACAGGAAGTCATTCTCCCAAACAGGCTTTATCTTCCATCTCTTCAACTAGCCCAAGATTCCAACGGGGAACCCTCATCAGTTATGCAACAGAGAATTGATACTTTTCTCATGCTAGAAGAAGAGAGATAAAAGGCTAATTCAAAATTTCTAGCTCACCAACAGATAGTGAAAAGATGGTTTGATAAGCATAAGGCCAAATAATTGTTTTTTGAAGTAGGTGACTTAGTCCTAAAATGGGACATAGCGAATGAGCCAAAAGGGAAGCATTCTAAGTTTCAGAATCTATGGCTTGGACCTTTCTAGGTGGATGAGAAGATTGGGGCAGACACTTATCGGTTATAGAATCTGAGGGGGGACCTTGACGCCCTCCCAGTGAATGGACAAGCCCTAAAACAATATTTCCAATAAAATAAAATAAACAATTGTGTTTTGTATAAGTATTTTCATGATTGCCAAATGGTTTTGTTGTTTTTTTTTTGTTTTCTGGATTTCTGTGCTTTTGAAAGTTGTGTTTAGAAAAATAATGGTTCAACTTAAGTCATGCGACATAATGAACTCTGTTCTGAACTCATCGCTCACATACAACACATGAATCATCAACCGAAGAATTTCAAGTGCAAAGGTGAAAGAGGCTCTGATTCAAAACAAGTTAAGTTCCCCACCCGTTTATATATCAGCCGAGTATGAAGGAAGAACAAAGATTCTACTTTCTCCCACTGAATCACCATTTGTTGAGCACTCAGCACACCCTAAAAATTCTACGTCAAAATTTAACTTTTTGGGTACCACTTGATCTTTTGGCATTGTCTAATATAAGAAATGTGTCCTTTGCTTATCAATTTTGATTCTCATTAAGTCTCTAAAATCTTGCTTTAAATTAAAAGAATAATATCTAAATTAGAGGATTGACAGTCAAAGCCTTCCCAGACGCACTTAAGGAATTCAACATTGGAAAAGATTAATCATGAAAGAAAATGCCAGATAAAACCAAAGTTGTCGAGCCCCAATCTTCGTCGGCGTCGACAGACTCAGGATTTCTTTCGTGACAAGCATCACCAAGAATATCGATGATGAACGATCCCTTCACCATCAGTGAAAGAATAAAGGAATAAGCATTGAATGAAAATGAAATACTGATCGCCAATCGCCGAGTTTTGAAACGTCTTTGGTATCGGGAGATTCAAAGTACGATAACCCACGAAGAAACCATGCGTTAGATTTATTTCCGAAGGCCGATCCCTGCTACTCACCCGACGTCGACAGTCAAAATGATAAGATCAGTTTAGTGTGTTTGACTTAGACAAAGTCCCATGTTCGATCGTTACCTGTAAGCTAAGTTCTTGGTTAGTACCCTTTACCCCGAGTTGGTGGTGCCACGTCGATACCGTATGATGAAATCATTCGACGTCGGAGGTTTTCTCAGGAGGATACCAACTGAAACATGCTTAAGGTTATCACCAATTCCCTATATTCCCACTAAGAAGATGATGTGATGGGACATTTTATCTCTAATATACACTAGATATGACACCCCACCCCCCGCGCCTCCGCCGTCAACCCGCGTAGAATTTATTTGCAGAAATTCGACTGTAGATTGTTTTGAATTTCATCCATTACTCATATTAACTGGTAACATATCTCCCATTATATTCTTTCAAGTCATTTAAAACAAGGTTATTTTGTGCGCGAAGGAATCCAGATCATCCAGAAGATTGAGACGATCAGTTTGGGGATAACTTCCAAGGTCCGAGTATAAAAAAGAATAAAAACAACAGTTTAGCAAGCGTAACAGGTATGTACCAATATATGGATGTTTTATTTTTAATTTCATACATTTTACCCAATGTTACTTTGTACGCTTGCATGAAGATCATTTTCAGTTATAGGAACAATGCCTCTGAAGAAACCCACCACCAAGAAATATCCAAGAGAACCAAAGCTACAAGACCCAGAGGTGGGAGAGGGTGCCTCCCCAACAATTGCTAGACAATTGGAATTTTCTCCAAAGCCTGTGCCCATCATCAAAAAAACCACCAAGAAGGCTTTTGTTCAGCACCCGACCTTTGGAGACATAGAGGCAAGCATTGGGACCAAGATGGTATTCCTGTGCTGGGAAGAAATTTTCAAGAAAATCAAGTGGGAAGATTTCCCCGAATACACCCCGCACAACGATCTTGAAACGAGAAGACTCAACGATGAAGTCCTCCCAAATGTCTGAAAGGCGTATCTACACATGGTGGCGAGAAGGACTCCAGTATTCCCCTGCATAGAATTAATGAAATGGATTATTGATCATGTTGACACGAAAAGGTGTTTTATTAATGACGACAATGGTGGATGCATTGGGGTTTTCTTCCAGTAGAAGTGAAGAATTATTATAATCTGAAGGAGTCGGAAGAGCGGTTGAGTACTGATTTTGTGTTAAGTTTCTATGAGAAACATTACACCAGTAAGGTGATGGCTTCCTGGTGGAGAGAGGATACAAAATTCACCAATCGAACTTCTGGCTGGTACCCGAAAACAAACCTTAGAGAGCCTTACATATATCTAATGACCCTCCTCTACAGATTGCATGGGGAAAAAGACTCCTCTAGGTTTTCAGAAGCTTGGATGCCTCTAGCGTATACCATGGCTATTTCTAGAATAGGTTTTAACTGGTGTGCGATCATCTCCAAACAACTGAGCACTTGCATATGACAAGCACAGACAAAAAAAGAAGGAGAAACTCCATCCTTTTACATGACATCTTATCTTTTGGACATTGTCTGTGATAGAAATGATTTCGCTGGAATGAACTTAAGCTGGCACACTTTAGAGCTCCTAGTCCATGTTTATTTCAGAATCTTTTGGGAGAACAGGTACAAGAAATCCTACTCTCTCATTTGCGACCAGTTTATTGCACACATTTAGTTGTCGCTATTCAAAAAAGAATGCCCAAGGCTTTCATATGCAGCCAAAAAGATTATATCGAAGGTTGGCCACTGGTACCTGGATGAGTGCGACACCTACATCACGGTTTTCAGCACCACTGGAGCACCTCATCTACTACTTGTATATGTCCCTGATCGACTAATAGTAGGGGAAATCTGCTATCAGACCATCCTGCAAGGTTACAATGCTACTTTAGTAAAGGATAAGAAGCGGACCTTCATACCCTACGGTTTTCATGTCGGTTTTTACTTGGTGAAGGACACTGCTCAAGACAAACAGGAAAGGTTGAACCAACTGGAGTTCCATTTCCAGACTGGCTGATTTTGCAAGCATGACCCAAAAGGTTTATTCCTGAAACATGCATCATAGGTATCATCGTGCTAGTCATATGCCCATGACAAGTTTGAAGATGAAATCTTCACCGAAAATGATCAAGATTGGGAAGAGTTGATGGCAAGAATGGCTGACCCCAAGCCAACCAGATTCAAGGCTATGAGTTGGGATGAGCAAGAAACAGTCCTGGAACAAACAGTTCAAGAGACCATGAAGACTAGAGAAGAAATGACCTTAGTCAGAGCGGTGGGATCACCCAAGGAAGCCACTGGAACGATAGAGATTGCCCAGGTAGCCCCAGTACAAGCTAGGAATTTCTCTGAAGTTCAAGCTGTACAGGGAATGGGGGGACTCATGTATTAATAGGACCAACTGTTAATGAATTAGATGAAGGATAACCCAGATCTCATCATAGTGCCAAAGCTTTCGACCAAAATCCCAGAAGAAATCCCAGCAGGGGCGAGCGACCCTGATTCCATAAACCTTGGTAATGCCAGTGGGTCAAACGAACCTGACTCCACGAGGCCACTAGTTAGATTGCTGGCCAATGTGATGGTTCAAGCAGAGATGGGCCGAGTATCAGTGGAAATAGTCATGCCTAACCCTTTGAGTGAATTTATAAATATATATAGTGATGATGAGATCCCGTAGACATCTCTTGGGACCCCTGTGCAGATCCTAGAGGAAAAGGGACTTGAGAAGGTTGCTTCACTTGATCCCAAGGTTCAAACCCAATAAGTCATAGGGAAGGAAATAGAAACCAAAATTTTTTGCCGACACGAAGAATCCTGATGCGTCGAAGACCCGAGAAGACAATCCGAAAGACAAATCAGAATCAGATAAGTCAAAGGAAGGATCCCCACAAAAGGAGATCGACGTTCCAATGATCGATGGATAGGTAAGTACCGAGTCTTTTCCCGACATCTCTATTTTTCCTGGTATGCAGATCTCCGATAAGCAACAACCAGAGGCCAAGCCCTCAAAGTACAACGAGAAAGTTCAAGGACACGGTCTGCAACAAGTATACACCGTCGACAATCTAGGAAACACACTTACATGGGGTGATCAACAAATTCCTGAATTGGTGGACGAGGTGGCCAATATCTATGTGATCTCCTATGATCAAAAGAAAAAGGCCATCGTCCAAAGAACCACAAAAAGAAGAAGAATCACGTTGGATCACTCCATCCTCATCACCACAGAGGAGGATTTGATAAACACAGAAAATGCCAGAACATCTAATCTCATCGACGCGGGGATGGTGATTTCAGATGCCACCATAGACAAAGATAAATGGGATGAAAAGGAGTTGGCCACCACCTTGAAGGAGCTAGAAAATTTGTGCCACCTCGATGAATACTATAAGGGCACCACTCAGACCGTAGTTTATCTAAGAAGCGAGTTCAAGGCGGCTTACAACAGGTTCACACATGAGCGACACTTGTTCACTGCGAAGATAGCCGATCTCCAGGAAGATACCCTCATGGCACTCACAACATGAAAGGATATGAAGCAATGGTATGAAAGGGTGCAATAGGTCGTAGAAAGACTCGAATACATCGATGCAGTCTAGCAGGGATGAGATAAAGAATAACACGACATCCAGATGTTGAGAAGAAGCAGTCTTGATTGTATGAAGTGATCAACCGAATATTGGGCTAAGATGTCTTAGGAACCCCACAGAGAAATTCAAAAGAAATGGACAAAATGTGAGAAACATTGGGGTAAAATCAACAAAGTAATGAAGGATATCAGACTCCCTGAGTTCGACGACCTTGATAACTTCATCGACTTATGTGACATAGTTGGATCGCATGCCAAGCAAGATTCATTATGGGCCGAAGAGCTAGCGATGGTGACCGATGCAACAACAGGACAAGTGCAACGATTCATGGAATGTCCGATTAGAGATCAAATAGTGATACGACAGTTGAACACAAGTATAGTGAAGTACCAGGTGCTTGCTATAGAGATTAGAGGATTTTACGCGGCTCCGATGGAACAACACCGATTTCCATGGGCCCAGACTTGTGAAGAACTGTTTATCAGTTGGTCTGAGTATGAGAAAAGTCATCCTTTCAAAGAACTATCTTGAGTTGACAGTTAAAGAAACTGTTAGAAGATGAAGCCATGTGGCGTATTTTTATTTTCTTAAACTGCACTTAGCCTTTGTTTTCAGTTGAATTTTAGATTATAAATAAAGACATCGACCAACTAGTCAGTGGTTTATGATTGTTGCTAGGAACTATTATGTCTTGGTTCTGTTAAGAATTATTTCCAAGCTACCATTAATAGAGAAGTCCTTGTGGACCATAGACAATTTATTTTCATCAACTGCATGTGTGATTGGGCGTGGAGAAGAACTATTTCCTATCTTGTTTCATGAATGATGCTGTAATGAGTAAGAGCAATTAACTTTGTTGTCAAGTTATCTGTTGCAATGTTTTGCTATTCTTTGCTTTAAATGATGAAGATGAATCGTTGTGTTATTATGCGATGAAAGGTTATGGTAGATGAATGATTTTTCTTTCCATTATCTTATTGCATATGTGTTTTCTTTCTGGTAATTAGTATCTCATAAAATAATTGGATTCTCACACGGTTAATGTATTACTACTAGGCCTACGGTATAAAATTATCATCTACATGCTTGAGCAATGGGTTAACCCAAGCTTAGCCTCTTCCCCAGTAGTTTAAAAATTAATATTGTTTGTTACCAAGTTGGTTTATATCGGATTACATCTCTCACATCGGTCCCACCCAAGAGAAAATACAAAGGAGAGTAGTCCAAACTGAAGGAAGAGCCTCCACAAGAAAACGTAAATCTCATCGACAATTTGTCTGGATCACAAGATATGGAGAACCATTCCACTTTTAAACACTGCAGAGTCTAATTGGGCCTCGGTAGTGGGTTTGGTTCCTACTGTTGAATCAAGGGATTTAAGACCCATCAACACATACCTGTCTTTTTGTTCTGCAACTAACACTTTGGATAACTTGATGATCTTGGGATTCTCAGTGGTACCAATATTGCACTCTGTCACCTCTTCTTCTTGATCCTTCATGGCAGTTCCTTTGTAAACATCATTACTATCGAACAATGCTTCCAAAGGCACTAGTCCCTTTGGAATATGGTTGGTTTTCAGTTCTACAATATCATGACCAACCACTATCTTCAGCAGATGAGAGGCTTGTTGACCTTCTAATTTCTCATTTTCATCTTCTTGACTTTCCTGATCAATTGAGATATTGGAAAATTCATCAATGGTGTGGAGAAATCTCTGCAACTCTAAATCATCACTGAAGAATTGCCAGTGCTTTATGTTGTCTTGTATGGATATTCTGTGTTTGATTTCAACATGATATTTAATATTTGGGCCAATGGGAGGCCTGAACGTGTTGGCATCTAAGGCTAGAGAATCAACTCTCTGATTCCATTCTCTGGCAATGAAAGAGAGGTTAAATGCTAGAGATAAATTATCAACCAGGTCCCATACCTCGTTTCTATATTGCTTGAGCCTCTGTTGCTTAGTTTGATAGATATCCCTCACTTGATTGATGATCAACTCAGAATCACCCAAAAATTCTAAAAAATCAATGGTCATGTCTTTGGTAGCCCTCAATCCCAATACCAGAGCTTCATATTCAGCTATATTATTAGTAGTCTCAAACTCCAGCTTATAAGAGAGGGTTATTACTTCTTCTGAATGGGAAATGAGGAGAGTACCTGCATCGAATCCTTCTTTTGATGAAGAGCCATCATAATACATTTTCCACACCTTGTTTTGTTGGCCAGCCATTGGCTGATCTCTACGCTGGCTAACTAATATTCCAGGTTCATCGTCATTTAAATGAAAAAAAGATGAACCCATCCCATCCTCAACAACATAAATGGGGTGATTTCTTGGGTTTTGATGATCACTGACTATGTAGGATAACCTTACCTCTCTGTATAGCCTCCTGTGCTCACCACCAAACACATGAATGGTGGCATATGTGAGATCCATTTGCAATGATCCCCCAACCTTCTTATCCCAAGTTCTGGATAATAGCATGCCAAATTTTGGGGGAATTTTGACCACCACAATGTCCATCACTACACTCTTCATGGGTAATTGTGCTAGAGAAACCACCATATATTTTATCAACCCTAGACATTTTACTTTATTAGAATCAAAGGAGTACAGGTCTTGGTAAGGCTTGGTAATTTCCATACCTAGTTCTTCCATAAAAAATTTGGGCATGACATTGTGAGAGGCTCATGAGTCCATAAGACAGTTGTTCAGGATCTTGTCATGGAGATTTAGAGATATATAGAAAGGAGGAGAAGCATCAGAGCCATCTTGAATGTGTGGACCCACAATAATGGCTGGGTTTTCATCCTGTATACTAATGACATCAGAAGATACACTAGAAGGAGTTGGTTGCATAATTTCATGATGAATTTCTTGAAAGGTTCATCTTTTAACAATTCTGTCAAAGGGACATGAATCTTGATTTTTCTCAGCTCATGTTCCAGGCTGAAAGAGGTTGGCGGATTATCAACTTCCCTTGTTTCAGGGGCAAGAGGATTTGATAATGGGTATGATTGAGTTTTAGATGACATACCTTTATTCAGATTTGGCTTGGGAGGGGCTTCTGTTTGTTTGCCTTGATCAGAGGTGGTGGCCTTGGAAGCTCCATTTCTCATCCTCAAATTGTATTTCTTCTTTGGTTGACCTTGAATAACTCCCTCCTCCCCTATCCAATCATCAAATTGATTTGATAATTATGCTACCTCATACTGTTGTTGTGTTAAGTGACTGGTATAATAACCTGTCTCATTGAAAATCACAACATTATCATCCACAACATAATTGTTTTCATCCATCTCCTCAATCTAATTGTTTTGGAAAGGGGGCACTACCCTTTGATCATTAGCATTTCTTCTTTCTCTCTGCATTACTTGAGGAGCATCATTAGGCCTTCTGAATTGGTTTTGATTTCTATTACCAGCCCCTTGAAAAGTTCTTTTTGGCTGTTTGGATTCCCACTTTAGCTTAGCTATCTCAGAAGTCAGATCCTTCAAGGTCTTAGTCATCTCTTCAAGTTAGGGATCAGATGTAGCGGGGTTAGAGGAGGTAGGGGCATCCTCTCTCTTTTTTTTCTTCTTCTTACCAGATCTAGTCTTTAATCTGTTTGATGACAAAATATTTGATTGAACTTCGATGGCAGCTTCCTGCATGGATAACAACGTGGTTGATATTCTCTCTCTCAGGAGGAGGGATAGTTCTGCATCAAATGCATTAGCATAAGTGATCTTGGAAGAGGATTTAGTTGGTTTGATTTCATCTAGGATTCTACCATACATTTTTTTGAATCTCTTGGTGAAGTCTGAAATAGATTCACCATTCTTTCTCTTTAGAGCCCCAAATTCAATGATGTAATAGAGATAATACCTCCTATCTCCCCATTGCTTTATAAAATCTTCATATAACGCCTCAATATCCACAGTGGAGGCTAGAGGAAGACTTCTGAACCATTTTATGACCTCCCCATCCAAAATCTGTACAAACAACCTCATCCACACATCTAAATAATCAATGTTAAAGTTGTCTTCAAAACTGTAAAAGGATACCAGCTGTTCTTCAACAATTATTTCACCTTCCCCATTATATCTTGGCAAATATTTCATGTAATCTGTGGTTGGGAGTGCATGTAAAACTACAGGAAGCACTAAGGGTGCATATCAGGAAACAATTATGACATCCATCCTATTAACGGCCATGGATTGAACAATAAGAGTCTGAAAATCTATGGGAGATACAGGAGTGGACGTAGGACTGGATGCTGAAGTGGAATCAAGAGTAGGAGATGTCCGAGACCCGTTGGAATTATGATTCTCAGGGCTACCAAATTCAAGCTGCTTGTGATGATGATTTGAAGTATCCTCTTGGTGTGTAGCTTTTCCCTTGAGGGGGGAAGGGTATCTCTGAGCTACAGTGGATTTACTTAGTTGCCTTTCAAGCTTAGAGCCTACTGTGTTATTTTGAGGGTTACAATCAACCTTCTTGTCTTTGCTATTTTTAGATTTGGATCCGTTGAATCCCTTTTTGGGTGCCAATATTTCTTCTTTAAATTTTACTCAATGAAGTCGCTAGGTGAAAGATGGAAGTCTGTTTGTGTCTAATCTTTGTTCACCATAAAAGTTCAGAGCTGATCAATTGTCATTCTCCTAGGGAAATATATTTCATTACTCCATTCCCTGACAATGGCGCCATAAGATGGTGGTCCTAAGGTCTGCACTTGACTGCTAAAGGGAAGAGCTAGGTCACCTATCAATTTTGAATGATTATTTATTTTCAATTTTTGTTGGTTGGTCAGAGAGTTATTCTATCAAGACAAAGGCAAGGTTGGTTTGGTAGAATGATATGGATGAGGGCCCTCCTTGGCTGATGGCACACTAATGACAGACTAGTGAAATAATAGAAAATAGAGAGAAACAACAAACTAGTCAATGAATAATCTGCTACAAGAAGTTCAATACTTAAAATATCATTTCAAGACATCAAACATGTATCAAAACACAATAACTCCCACAGGTTGCA
>JZKD02S1739356.1:98708-116438 GCA_000966675.3 Picea glauca
TAGAAATAATGAAAGTTATGTTATCCCTATGCATAGAAAGAATTGTTGGACTAACAAGTGGATGTAGGATCCTAGAAAGAATTTTTTGCAGGTCCATAACTATAATCCCAGTGCGCCGTACATGAAAGGTTGGGGATCGTTTAAGAGAAAGAGATGATTGAATCTTTGTTATAGTTGCAGAAAATTGGGACATCTTGCTAAAGGATGCCCTGGTAGAGGTTCTATTTTCCTTTGTTGTAAATCTACTGTACATGAAGTTTTAGATTTCCTTATAATGATTGCTAAAATTGAGAAGATGAACATGAGATAAAAAAACCACAAGGAAGGTCAAGAGACTAAGAAACACTGAATGATCACAAAGACATCAGTTTATCAGAGATCTTAAAAGAGAAAGAGTGCATAGAAACAAGAATAGGAGACTTCGACATAGACTGTATATTGGATGTAGAAACATAGGTGAATATTATGCTAGGAAATCTGAATTTATCTCTTTTTCAAGGCGTTGAGTACTTATTTTGAGGTTTTTCTATGCTATATTGATATTTGGTTCTTAACAAATTTTGGGAAATCCTGCTATGGTTCCTTCATTAGAAGGAATAGGATTGTTTAAAGGAAAGATGATAACCCTATGTGGTAGACTTACTTATGTACCTCTGACTGCTCATGGAACATCAACATAAGAATAATTCGAGGTCATTAAGTTTGTTGAGAAAAACGCTCCTTTTGCACTTTTGTTAGGAAGGACTTGGATTGAGAGAGATCAGATCCGAAGGAAAGAAGAAGAGGAAACTATAGAACACAAAAAGAAAGAATTAATGTATTTCATGGCTAGGAGAATGACACTCTTAATAGAAGAACAGGAGGAGAATTTAAAGCAAATGAGGGCCAGAGACCTAGCTATCAAAGTTGAAAGAACACAAAAAATCTTAAAGAACCTATCCATGCAGGAGAGTAGAGCACCTACTCCATAAACAGTAAGAGAAGAAGTATTACCCTCGAACCCTGTGAAAGATCCTCAACAATGAGAAATTAATATGTGTTGGCACAAGGGCAGACCCAAGGTTCAACTCCAAGAGCGCACCAACATGCCCTAACTACTGGCCCTTTCGGCAACACTTGCGAAGCAGATGTAGTCTCACCCGAAGCAGTTATGAGGGGGTTGCATAACATAGATGTCTACAACCAAAGGGAAGATCAAGTGGATCTAATACAAGAACAACACATCATTCATATATCACTTATTGACTTAGATATATTTTACACATCTACTTATCAGATCTAGAGCAGTAATGCAATCACAGTATATCAATGATAGATACAAAGTACCAATCACACACAACACAAAATATACGTGGTTCACCCTCTCTTTAGGGCTACATCCACATAAATGTGCTATAATATATTAAGGTAAAGCATACAGTTCTTATCTGCACTCTTAGCTAGCAGATCTTCTCTTCTCCTCTCTTTCTCTCCCCTCCCTACACACCCAACTGCATGGTTTATATTTGCACCCAGCTGGAGATCTTACAATCCAGAAGGCTCTTGTACTCAACACTTCTCTCTCACACAATACTCTTCTCTCAACCAACTCAATACTAACCACAACAATAACAATATTATCGTACCAACCCAAAGTACCAACCCAAACTAGGCCCTCATGAGCTCTATTTATACATTACATTAGCTCATTGACAGCCTTAGGCCAAAACCTAGGTGTCCAAAACCTTAGATACCAAAACCCCAGCTGTCTAAAACCCTAGATACCAAAACCCTAGGTGTCTAAAACCCTAGGTCAACTTGACCCATATTTTCAGGGCTTCACCAACCTGTCTTTCCTTTCTTCTCACACGGTGCTCCAAAGCATCCAATGGTGGCTTTTCCCACTTGCTAAGTTGTCCATGATCCTTCTTCCTTGCTTATTTATCATGCCTAATCTCCTCTTCCAATGACTTTCTTTCTCGGTCTTCGCTCCATCTTTTTTTCTCTTTTGCTCACTTCGACCTAATAACAGTCACCGTGTCTTCCGCGCAGTTCGCATTCTCCCTTTTCTTCCTTGATCTTCGCATACTTCCATAACCAAGGGCCAACAGGCCCGCAGCACTCACCTGTGACTCGTCCCGAGGCACTTCAGATATGAGATTCCTATTTTACTTCGAATCCAGGCTGTGTAGTGCAACCTCTGCATTCTTCTCTTTGCTTCATCTCCATCCCCTCGTGAATATTGTATTTTCTGTGTCTAGTACCTAGTTTCAACTGCACCTGGTACCTAGACCCTTTTCTTCATGCTTCTACTGAGATTTGTGAGGCAGCTGGTTTTCATAGTACAACTTCAGCTGGCTCCCATTCACTAAAACTTCCTTCCATTCTCCATTCAGAGTATTCATTTGCGCAACTCCTCCCTCTGTAAGATAAGTGACCTCGTAGGGCCATAGCCAATGTGTTATGAACTTCCCAGGATGTTTTATGAACTTGTTGTCATATACCAGTACTAGATCAACTTGCTTGAATGCCTTCTTCTTGATGTGCCTATCATGATAGGCCTTCTCTCTTTCCTTCTGAACCTGTTGATGGAATCTTGCAATGAATATGTCTTCTTCCAATTCAACTAATTGTGCAAGACTTTCTTGAACAATGCCAAGGTCATCTATATCTGTAAAGGCAACAATTCTCAGGCTTGGTACCAAATATTCCATTGGAACAACAACTTCAAGACCATATACCAACTTGAAGGGG
This sequence comes from Picea glauca, assembly GCA_000966675.3. NCBI lineage: Eukaryota > Viridiplantae > Streptophyta > Pinopsida > Pinales > Pinaceae > Picea > Picea glauca. Next base: position 101,442 of record JZKD02S1739356.1, read on the forward strand.
GTCTGCAGTGTTAGCTTCTTGAAAGTGGTTCTATAGGCCCATAACACTACTGGTACTCTTAAATCCCAATCATCTCTATTCACACAAAAAATATTTGTTAGTGTTGTCTCCAAGATCTTGTTGAATGATTCAACTTTCCCATTTGCTTGAGGATGGTATGGTGTGCTCTTCTGATGGTGGACTATAAATTCTTTAGTCAAGGATTCAACTGTATTATTGATGAAATGTGTTCCTTGATCACTCATAAGGATCTTTGGGCATCCAAACCTGGTTATGATGTCATCAAATATGAAGCGCACAGCTGTAGTTGCACTATAGTCCTTGACTGCTCTTGCTTCGGCCCATCTAGTCAAGTATTTTGTTGCTGTAATTATGTACTTTTCTCCTATACACTTTCTTGGTGGATTTATAGGTTCAATAAAGTCAATGGCCCATTTCTCAAATGCTTGTAGGGTCATCTTCGATGCTAATGGAATTTCATCTCTTCTGGATGGTTTCCCAACCCTTTGGCATACATTGTAGGCTCTGGAATAGTCTTTGGCATCTCTGTTTAAAGTAGGCCACCAAAGGCCATCTCTAAGAACCTTATGCGTAGTTTCTTTCCCTGCATAATGTCCTCCTATGATGCCTTCATGAGCTTCTGCGAGGGTCAGCGATCATTCTTCCTCCATAACACACCTTCTCAATATCTCATCAGGTCCCATCTTGTATATATGTCTCACGATAAGTGAGAAATCTACAGCGCGCACCACTAAATGTTTCTTCTGAGGAATTGTGTACTCACTAGGTTCCATTCCCGTTGATAGGAACTAGACTATCTCTGTGAAGTGGTCATCGATATTTCTAATGGCTAGTAGCTGTGCATCCGACAATGCATCTTCTAAGATAGTTGGCTCTTCTCCATGTTCCAACCTTGATAAGTGGTCATGAACTTTGTTCATTCTCCTTGGCTTTACTATGATCTCAAAATCATATTCTTGAAATAGTAGCAACCATATGCATAACCTTCTCCCCAACACTGTCTTGTTGACTAGGTACTTCAGCACAGAGTGATCAGTGAACATTTTAAAGTTTCCTCCCAACAAATAGTGGTGAAATTTCTGCAGTGCATACACCATGGCTAATCCCTCTCTTTTAGTAGTGGTATAATTAATCTCAACTATAGATATCTTCCTGCTAGAAAAGGGTAACGGGTGGTTAATGTATCCTATTCCTGGTTGTTCTAGAATAGCTCCCAATGCAATGGATGATGCATCGACATGCACATGAAACTCCTTGGTCCAATCTGGGAAAACCAGAATGGGCATGGTAACCATCTTTTGTTTCAGTGTGTCGAAGCTCTGTTGGCATTCTTCTGTCCAACTAAACTGAAAATCATTCTTCAAAAACTTCTCCATGGGCACTGTAATCTGAGCATAACCCTTAATGAAATTTCTGTAGTAGCCTGTGTGTCCCAATGCAGTGCGCAACTGTTTGAATGACGTAGGAGGGGGTAGATCAACTATAATGGAAATATTGGATGGATCTACCAGCAATCCTTGCTTAAATACAATATGACCTAACAACATGCCAAATGGTGAAAAGAAAATACATTTCTTCAGGTTCAAAGCAATTTGACATTGCCTGCATTTATCCAACATTAGCCTTAGACATTCAATGCGATTTTTCAATAAGCTAAAAACAGTCCAATAATCAAAGTATGCTTCTAAAAATTTATGCACAAATTCCTTGAATGCTTCGACTACCACCCTGGAAAAGATAGCTGGGGCATTCTTCAATACGAATGGCATCACTGTATATTGGTAGGATCCCCATTCTGTTGCAAATGTGGTCTTATGGTGGTCTTCCTTGGCAATCCGGATCTGATGGTATCCTGAAAGTCCATCTGTAAAAGAATATACTTCCTGGCCTCCCACATTATCTAACACTTCGTCAATGAATGGTGTAGGGAAGGGGTCATGCAAGAAAGCATCATTCAACTTCCTGAGGTCTACGCATATCCTGATTTCTCCTGTTTTCTTGTCTTTCACGACCATAGGGCTTATCCACTCTAACTCTTCAATAGGTTCTATAATTCCTGCTTCCAACATTCTGTCAAGCTCAATCTTCACTTTCTCCTTATATTTAGGGTTCAGTCTGTAAGGTCTCTATTTGACTAGTCTAGCATCTGGATTCAAAGGGATCCTCATCTCTCCCATAGGCCCTTTGATGCCTTTCATATCAGTGAACTTGGTTGGAAACAAGCCCTAATATTCATGCAATAACTCTGTAATTTTATCAATGGTAGAAACATCCCAATAATCTCCAACGTTTGCAAACTTTGGTGTCTATTCTATTCCAATATTGACTTTCTTGATTTTGATTGGCTGTCCAATGAATGGCAGCTCAACTCCTGGTCCTTCCACATCTCTCCGTCCTTCTGTTTCTGCGATGTTCACCTTCCTCGGATCATCGCATTCATTGACATTGATGTTGTGACAACCTTGCAGTTTTTGGAGAGGCGCAGTCCATTCATCTTCTTCCTGTTCTAAGGGAAGGCTAGATACCTCCTCGAATAATTTCTATCTCACAATATGTAATGCTTGATCTACTGAAGGATATTTACTTTCAAATAAGAATGTGGTTACAAAATTTTGAGTCATACCTTTCCAATATGTAGTGATGAGGCACAGTTCTGCTTGAAGGTACCAGTTGATAGGTGTCGTGTCCAGTGTGCTGATGAATCTATGTACCCATTGTTCTCAAGGAATGTTTCTCCAGGCTTACTCACAGCTTCCTACATGGTCCTTTGGGCAACTTCGACCTGTGTAGCGAACTTCGCATCCTTCTACTTGTGCTAAGAATCACGCTGTCATCAAAGTACAACATTGTACCCAATCTGTAATATTACTTTTGTGTGTCCCCCACCATCTTTCTGGTGTGGATTTCGAGGCCTCATCCATTGCCAACAACCTCTGTTGTGTTGGTACACTTTCTTCAAAATATGATAGGAAGGCTTCTAACGGATTCAGACCATCAAATGTGGTTAAGTTACTTACTGTTGTGCCGATCCATCGAACTTCTCTGGTTAATCTAGCACATCTCCTTGTAGATACTTCATACATATGGTTTTTACAGTTCTCCAGTGCTTCTTCTGAGTCTGATGAGCTTGCGCTGTCACTTTGCCAGCTTAGATTCCCATCAGCTGTAGGATTAATGTAATCCTGCTGTCTGGCTATTAGTTTATATATGTTTTCTAGTGCATATGCGTGGTCTTCTTCTCTAATAGGTTCTATGTACTGCTGACCTTCATCTGAATCTAAAGGTGCGATGACCCTAAGGCCATCTCTTTCAAAATTCATACATATTTTCTTTAAGTCAACAACAATAGAGTTATTGAAGGCCCAATCAATTCCTAACAGCACGGGGTATGGACAACTATCATCAACTATTTCAATTACTTCAAAATATGCAAATGTTCTTACTCCATCAATTTCCACAGGTACATGCTCCAATCATCCAAATGGGATGACAGCTTGCTGGTTAGCCATCCTAAGCCTGATAGGGGAATAGATCAACCTCGTTTTTCCCATCAGTGCTCAGGTTTGCTTCATCATGACATTGACCTCCGACCCTAAGTCGAGGACTACATAGTCTATCTCATACTCTCCTATTTGAGAATTCAAATGTAATTCCTTGTTTTTCCTTCTCTTCTTACCAATTTGGTGTACTTCCCTATTAAGTAAAGTATCTATCTTTCCTAGCTCATATTGTCTGATTAAATTTTGTAATTCTTGTACAATGCTTTCATCCTGAACCAACTTAATACAAGTGTATACAAATTACATGAGCTTGCTTACCTATTTTCCTTCTTTTGGCAAAGCAGACTGATCATATTCCAGAGGCATTTCATATTCTCTCACTTCTAGTCTTGTCTTTTATGTAGAGCCTTGGTTTCCTCTGAATTCTTTTCTGGCTTCCTCAAACATCTGCCTTTCTTTCCTTGCATCAAACATTTGCGTCTTCTCTGTAGCTTTCCTGATCCCTGAGTCTTCTGTAATATTCCCTTGGGTTATTCTATCATCTCCTGTAACATCACCTCCTCTTGTTATAACATCAACTCCAGGGTCTTCTCCATGAGGTTCAACATAGATCAGTTGCACTTATGGGTTTTGCTGAGGTCCTCATCTTTCTTGAAGCTTAGCTAGAAGCACAAGACAATATTCTATAACATGGTCAAACAAGTTGCAATATTTGCAAGTGGTACAAGGGTTTTGACAATCCCTTGCAAGGTGTCCTGGTTGCATGCAGTTAAAACAAATGATCTGTCCTTGGCATCGACCCATTCCTCCTCCTCGTCCTCTTCCTTTGAATCCACCGCGAGGATTGAAGTTTCCTCTCCCAGGAGAGTTATACTGCGTAGTGTTTCCTTCTTGTTGTACTTCTCCTTTAATCTTATATATGTCTCTTGACCTTTCATACATGAGATCATAAGCCCTACAATCCCTATCATCATGTCCTACAGACTTACAGAATGTACAATACAATTTTGTAGGTGTTTGAACATAATTTTGCATGTAATAACACTCACCAGTATGATGTCTGTTTCTCCATACCTCGCACCAGGGTAACGTGACTTGCTTCAAGGGGCTTAGAGCTCCAGAATCCAAGTATTCATTGAATAGAGGGAAATGTTCCTTATCATGGCTTTCTAATCTGCATCTGACACACCATATGTCTTCTCTTTTATCTTTTACCTTGTCTTTCTTCATAACTTCGACCTGTAGAGACAAACTAGTTAGCTGAATCAATATCTGGCTCATACCTGAGTTGGATTCTCCCATAGGGGCTGATTCTAGCTTCATGGCGATCTCCAATGCCTCAGCATGTGAAACAATCTTCTATTGCATCAGGGGAACTCTGATGTGTGGTAGAAGGGCAACAATGAACCATTCCTTGTTCTATTCGTCTGGGATTTGAAAAGTCAATCGACCTGTTAAGGTCTTGAATCTCTGATCGAACTCCCAAATGGGTTCAACCACCTTCTGCTTGATCTCTTTCATCTCTGTGATACATTGGGATTCTGACTTAGGTTTCTTGAACTCTGCAATCAACACATTCTTGATCCGATTCAAAGGCTTAGGCTGTGCAAGTCCTTGGACAAGTTTCATGTACCAACTCAATGCGCGATCTCAGGGAGTTGTAATGAACTGAGTTCTTTTGACAACTTCATCTATGACATTCTTAATGTTCCATACGACTTCACATAGAAACCAGTGATGATCAGGATCTTCAGATCCATCTCCCCTAAAGATAGGGAGTCTCATCTCATCTTCCATAGATCTTCCTAGGGTTCCTGACTGAATATGCGGTGGACTACTATTGACAGTGCTTTGGATGCTCTGGTTACTAGGATTACTTTGGTTGCTTAATACTGTTGAATCAACAGGAGGGATAACAATACTCAATTAGATGGTCTACGCAGTTTTTGAGGTTTCAGGCTCTCCTCAGCGAAGCTTTTCATCTTTTCCTCCTCTTCCCTAGCGGGTTTTGAATGTTCTTCTTCTATTATTTCTACTTCTTCTCCACTGTAGAAACCTTCCTCCCCGTAGTTCTTCTTAAATAGGTTCTCAAGATGAACTTCTCTGAATACTCTCCCACTGCGTGTATTCCCAGCTTCTGTGTCACTGTCACTGTCCGAATTTTTGAACATTATCCTTTCTTGATCCGACCAATATATTGTGTCTTCAAGATGTTCTTCTCATGCAATAACATCTTGATTCTCAGCTTTAGAAAATGCATAAATTTCCCTCTGGGTCCCTTAAAGAAATATCTCTCGGTTTGGCTATACAATTCTACTCTATCAACAACGAACTCTGTGATGCACCCTCCAATGGTACTATCAAACCAGTGATCTACTACTCGTGATACGGTGTTATCAACTCTCTTGACCTTCTTTATCAACTTTGACATCCAAACCATAGGAGGTCCATATCGGATCTCGAAATGGGTATCTGCTAATCTAGCTAGCCACTCATATAGCTCCTAATGGATCCCTCCAAAGAATATCTCGTGTATATCGATGAAGATATATATTTCTAGCCAATCCTCAGTGCTAATATTAGGGTTCTTATTCTAGGCTTCAAGGAAGTCCTTCTCTTGATCCTCTATCCACTTTTGAATCTCTGTCTTCTATGGAAACCACCTTGACATTCCCTGAAAAATATTCCCGATCCAGATTATTTTCGATACAAAATGAGAGCGAAGATATAACACATGAATATTTAGAGATATTGCAAGAGAGACAAAAATATAACAGAGACATAGCGGAAATAACAAGAGTCACATATATACAGTAATACACGATTTCTATTAATGAAATAAATGTACAGAGACTGTAAAATACAGAGTGAAAGACTCGCTAGAATGGTGGTAGCTNCCTGCTATGGTTCCTTCATTAGAAGGAATAGGATTGTTTAAAGGAAAGATGATAACCCTATGTGGTAGACTTACTTATGTACCTCTGACTGCTCATGGAACATCAACATAAGAATAATTCGAGGTCATTAAGTTTGTTGAGAAAAACGCTCCTTTTGCACTTTTGTTAGGAAGGACTTGGATTGAGAGAGATCAGATCCGAAGGAAAGAAGAAGAGGAAACTATAGAACACAAAAAGAAAGAATTAATGTATTTCATGGCTAGGAGAATGACACTCTTAATAGAAGAACAGGAGGAGAATTTAAAGCAAATGAGGGCCAGAGACCTAGCTATCAAAGTTGAAAGAACACAAAAAATCTTAAAGAACCTATCCATGCAGGAGAGTAGAGCACCTACTCCATAAACAGTAAGAGAAGAAGTATTACCCTCGAACCCTGTGAAAGATCCTCAACAATGAGAAATTAATATGTGTTGGCACAAGGGCAGACCCAAGGTTCAACTCCAAGAGCGCACCAACATGCCCTAACTACTGGCCCTTTCGGCAACACTTGCGAAGCAGATGTAGTCTCACCCGAAGCAGTTATGAGGGGGTTGCATAACATAGATGTCTACAACCAAAGGGAAGATCAAGTGGATCTAATACAAGAACAACACATCATTCATATATCACTTATTGACTTAGATATATTTTACACATCTACTTATCAGATCTAGAGCAGTAATGCAATCACAGTATATCAATGATAGATACAAAGTACCAATCACACACAACACAAAATATACGTGGTTCACCCTCTCTTTAGGGCTACATCCACATAAATGTGCTATAATATATTAAGGTAAAGCATACAGTTCTTATCTGCACTCTTAGCTAGCAGATCTTCTCTTCTCCTCTCTTTCTCTCCCCTCCCTACACACCCAACTGCATGGTTTATATTTGCACCCAGCTGGAGATCTTACAATCCAGAAGGCTCTTGTACTCAACACTTCTCTCTCACACAATACTCTTCTCTCAACCAACTCAATACTAACCACAACAATAACAATATTATCGTACCAACCCAAAGTACCAACCCAAACTAGGCCCTCATGAGCTCTATTTATACATTACATTAGCTCATTGACAGCCTTAGGCCAAAACCTAGGTGTCCAAAACCTTAGATACCAAAACCCCAGCTGTCTAAAACCCTAGATACCAAAACCCTAGGTGTCTAAAACCCTAGGTCAACTTGACCCATATTTTCAGGGCTTCACCAACCTGTCTTTCCTTTCTTCTCACACGGTGCTCCAAAGCATCCAATGGTGGCTTTTCCCACTTGCTAAGTTGTCCATGATCCTTCTTCCTTGCTTATTTATCATGCCTAATCTCCTCTTCCAATGACTTTCTTTCTCGGTCTTCGCTCCATCTTTTTTTCTCTTTTGCTCACTTCGACCTAATAACAGTCACCGTGTCTTCCGCGCAGTTCGCATTCTCCCTTTTCTTCCTTGATCTTCGCATACTTCCATAACCAAGGGCCAACAGGCCCGCAGCACTCACCTGTGACTCGTCCCGAGGCACTTCAGATATGAGATTCCTATTTTACTTCGAATCCAGGCTGTGTAGTGCAACCTCTGCATTCTTCTCTTTGCTTCATCTCCATCCCCTCGTGAATATTGTATTTTCTGTGTCTAGTACCTAGTTTCAACTGCACCTGGTACCTAGACCCTTTTCTTCATGCTTCTACTGAGATTTGTGAGGCAGCTGGTTTTCATAGTACAACTTCAGCTGGCTCCCATTCACTAAAACTTCCTTCCATTCTCCATTCAGAGTATTCATTTGCGCAACTCCTCCCTCTGTAAGATAAGTGACCTCGTAGGGCCATAGCCAATGTGTTATGAACTTCCCAGGATGTTTTATGAACTTGTTGTCATATACCAGTACTAGATCAACTTGCTTGAATGCCTTCTTCTTGATGTGCCTATCATGATAGGCCTTCTCTCTTTCCTTCTGAACCTGTTGATGGAATCTTGCAATGAATATGTCTTCTTCCAATTCAACTAATTGTGCAAGACTTTCTTGAACAATGCCAAGGTCATCTATATCTGTAAAGGCAACAATTCTCAGGCTTGGTACCAAATATTCCATTGGAACAACAACTTCAAGACCATATACCAACTTGAAGGGGGTCTGCAGTGTTAGCTTCTTGAAAGTGGTTCTATAGGCCCATAACACTACTGGTACTCTTAAATCCCAATCATCTCTATTCACACAAAAAATATTTGTTAGTGTTGTCTCCAAGATCTTGTTGAATGATTCAACTTTCCCATTTGCTTGAGGATGGTATGGTGTGCTCTTCTGATGGTGGACTATAAATTCTTTAGTCAAGGATTCAACTGTATTATTGATGAAATGTGTTCCTTGATCACTCATAAGGATCTTTGGGCATCCAAACCTGGTTATGATGTCATCAAATATGAAGCGCACAGCTGTAGTTGCACTATAGTCCTTGACTGCTCTTGCTTCGGCCCATCTAGTCAAGTATTTTGTTGCTGTAATTATGTACTTTTCTCCTATACACTTTCTTGGTGGATTTATAGGTTCAATAAAGTCAATGGCCCATTTCTCAAATGCTTGTAGGGTCATCTTCGATGCTAATGGAATTTCATCTCTTCTGGATGGTTTCCCAACCCTTTGGCATACATTGTAGGCTCTGGAATAGTCTTTGGCATCTCTGTTTAAAGTAGGCCACCAAAGGCCATCTCTAAGAACCTTATGCGTAGTTTCTTTCCCTGCATAATGTCCTCCTATGATGCCTTCATGAGCTTCTGCGAGGGTCAGCGATCATTCTTCCTCCATAACACACCTTCTCAATATCTCATCAGGTCCCATCTTGTATATATGTCTCACGATAAGTGAGAAATCTACAGCGCGCACCACTAAATGTTTCTTCTGAGGAATTGTGTACTCACTAGGTTCCATTCCCGTTGATAGGAACTAGACTATCTCTGTGAAGTGGTCATCGATATTTCTAATGGCTAGTAGCTGTGCATCCGACAATGCATCTTCTAAGATAGTTGGCTCTTCTCCATGTTCCAACCTTGATAAGTGGTCATGAACTTTGTTCATTCTCCTTGGCTTTACTATGATCTCAAAATCATATTCTTGAAATAGTAGCAACCATATGCATAACCTTCTCCCCAACACTGTCTTGTTGACTAGGTACTTCAGCACAGAGTGATCAGTGAACATTTTAAAGTTTCCTCCCAACAAATAGTGGTGAAATTTCTGCAGTGCATACACCATGGCTAATCCCTCTCTTTTAGTAGTGGTATAATTAATCTCAACTATAGATATCTTCCTGCTAGAAAAGGGTAACGGGTGGTTAATGTATCCTATTCCTGGTTGTTCTAGAATAGCTCCCAATGCAATGGATGATGCATCGACATGCACATGAAACTCCTTGGTCCAATCTGGGAAAACCAGAATGGGCATGGTAACCATCTTTTGTTTCAGTGTGTCGAAGCTCTGTTGGCATTCTTCTGTCCAACTAAACTGAAAATCATTCTTCAAAAACTTCTCCATGGGCACTGTAATCTGAGCATAACCCTTAATGAAATTTCTGTAGTAGCCTGTGTGTCCCAATGCAGTGCGCAACTGTTTGAATGACGTAGGAGGGGGTAGATCAACTATAATGGAAATATTGGATGGATCTACCAGCAATCCTTGCTTAAATACAATATGACCTAACAACATGCCAAATGGTGAAAAGAAAATACATTTCTTCAGGTTCAAAGCAATTTGACATTGCCTGCATTTATCCAACATTAGCCTTAGACATTCAATGCGATTTTTCAATAAGCTAAAAACAGTCCAATAATCAAAGTATGCTTCTAAAAATTTATGCACAAATTCCTTGAATGCTTCGACTACCACCCTGGAAAAGATAGCTGGGGCATTCTTCAATACGAATGGCATCACTGTATATTGGTAGGATCCCCATTCTGTTGCAAATGTGGTCTTATGGTGGTCTTCCTTGGCAATCCGGATCTGATGGTATCCTGAAAGTCCATCTGTAAAAGAATATACTTCCTGGCCTCCCACATTATCTAACACTTCGTCAATGAATGGTGTAGGGAAGGGGTCATGCAAGAAAGCATCATTCAACTTCCTGAGGTCTACGCATATCCTGATTTCTCCTGTTTTCTTGTCTTTCACGACCATAGGGCTTATCCACTCTAACTCTTCAATAGGTTCTATAATTCCTGCTTCCAACATTCTGTCAAGCTCAATCTTCACTTTCTCCTTATATTTAGGGTTCAGTCTGTAAGGTCTCTATTTGACTAGTCTAGCATCTGGATTCAAAGGGATCCTCATCTCTCCCATAGGCCCTTTGATGCCTTTCATATCAGTGAACTTGGTTGGAAACAAGCCCTAATATTCATGCAATAACTCTGTAATTTTATCAATGGTAGAAACATCCCAATAATCTCCAACGTTTGCAAACTTTGGTGTCTATTCTATTCCAATATTGACTTTCTTGATTTTGATTGGCTGTCCAATGAATGGCAGCTCAACTCCTGGTCCTTCCACATCTCTCCGTCCTTCTGTTTCTGCGATGTTCACCTTCCTCGGATCATCGCATTCATTGACATTGATGTTGTGACAACCTTGCAGTTTTTGGAGAGGCGCAGTCCATTCATCTTCTTCCTGTTCTAAGGGAAGGCTAGATACCTCCTCGAATAATTTCTATCTCACAATATGTAATGCTTGATCTACTGAAGGATATTTACTTTCAAATAAGAATGTGGTTACAAAATTTTGAGTCATACCTTTCCAATATGTAGTGATGAGGCACAGTTCTGCTTGAAGGTACCAGTTGATAGGTGTCGTGTCCAGTGTGCTGATGAATCTATGTACCCATTGTTCTCAAGGAATGTTTCTCCAGGCTTACTCACAGCTTCCTACATGGTCCTTTGGGCAACTTCGACCTGTGTAGCGAACTTCGCATCCTTCTACTTGTGCTAAGAATCACGCTGTCATCAAAGTACAACATTGTACCCAATCTGTAATATTACTTTTGTGTGTCCCCCACCATCTTTCTGGTGTGGATTTCGAGGCCTCATCCATTGCCAACAACCTCTGTTGTGTTGGTACACTTTCTTCAAAATATGATAGGAAGGCTTCTAACGGATTCAGACCATCAAATGTGGTTAAGTTACTTACTGTTGTGCCGATCCATCGAACTTCTCTGGTTAATCTAGCACATCTCCTTGTAGATACTTCATACATATGGTTTTTACAGTTCTCCAGTGCTTCTTCTGAGTCTGATGAGCTTGCGCTGTCACTTTGCCAGCTTAGATTCCCATCAGCTGTAGGATTAATGTAATCCTGCTGTCTGGCTATTAGTTTATATATGTTTTCTAGTGCATATGCGTGGTCTTCTTCTCTAATAGGTTCTATGTACTGCTGACCTTCATCTGAATCTAAAGGTGCGATGACCCTAAGGCCATCTCTTTCAAAATTCATACATATTTTCTTTAAGTCAACAACAATAGAGTTATTGAAGGCCCAATCAATTCCTAACAGCACGGGGTATGGACAACTATCATCAACTATTTCAATTACTTCAAAATATGCAAATGTTCTTACTCCATCAATTTCCACAGGTACATGCTCCAATCATCCAAATGGGATGACAGCTTGCTGGTTAGCCATCCTAAGCCTGATAGGGGAATAGATCAACCTCGTTTTTCCCATCAGTGCTCAGGTTTGCTTCATCATGACATTGACCTCCGACCCTAAGTCGAGGACTACATAGTCTATCTCATACTCTCCTATTTGAGAATTCAAATGTAATTCCTTGTTTTTCCTTCTCTTCTTACCAATTTGGTGTACTTCCCTATTAAGTAAAGTATCTATCTTTCCTAGCTCATATTGTCTGATTAAATTTTGTAATTCTTGTACAATGCTTTCATCCTGAACCAACTTAATACAAGTGTATACAAATTACATGAGCTTGCTTACCTATTTTCCTTCTTTTGGCAAAGCAGACTGATCATATTCCAGAGGCATTTCATATTCTCTCACTTCTAGTCTTGTCTTTTATGTAGAGCCTTGGTTTCCTCTGAATTCTTTTCTGGCTTCCTCAAACATCTGCCTTTCTTTCCTTGCATCAAACATTTGCGTCTTCTCTGTAGCTTTCCTGATCCCTGAGTCTTCTGTAATATTCCCTTGGGTTATTCTATCATCTCCTGTAACATCACCTCCTCTTGTTATAACATCAACTCCAGGGTCTTCTCCATGAGGTTCAACATAGATCAGTTGCACTTATGGGTTTTGCTGAGGTCCTCATCTTTCTTGAAGCTTAGCTAGAAGCACAAGACAATATTCTATAACATGGTCAAACAAGTTGCAATATTTGCAAGTGGTACAAGGGTTTTGACAATCCCTTGCAAGGTGTCCTGGTTGCATGCAGTTAAAACAAATGATCTGTCCTTGGCATCGACCCATTCCTCCTCCTCGTCCTCTTCCTTTGAATCCACCGCGAGGATTGAAGTTTCCTCTCCCAGGAGAGTTATACTGCGTAGTGTTTCCTTCTTGTTGTACTTCTCCTTTAATCTTATATATGTCTCTTGACCTTTCATACATGAGATCATAAGCCCTACAATCCCTATCATCATGTCCTACAGACTTACAGAATGTACAATACAATTTTGTAGGTGTTTGAACATAATTTTGCATGTAATAACACTCACCAGTATGATGTCTGTTTCTCCATACCTCGCACCAGGGTAACGTGACTTGCTTCAAGGGGCTTAGAGCTCCAGAATCCAAGTATTCATTGAATAGAGGGAAATGTTCCTTATCATGGCTTTCTAATCTGCATCTGACACACCATATGTCTTCTCTTTTATCTTTTACCTTGTCTTTCTTCATAACTTCGACCTGTAGAGACAAACTAGTTAGCTGAATCAATATCTGGCTCATACCTGAGTTGGATTCTCCCATAGGGGCTGATTCTAGCTTCATGGCGATCTCCAATGCCTCAGCATGTGAAACAATCTTCTATTGCATCAGGGGAACTCTGATGTGTGGTAGAAGGGCAACAATGAACCATTCCTTGTTCTATTCGTCTGGGATTTGAAAAGTCAATCGACCTGTTAAGGTCTTGAATCTCTGATCGAACTCCCAAATGGGTTCAACCACCTTCTGCTTGATCTCTTTCATCTCTGTGATACATTGGGATTCTGACTTAGGTTTCTTGAACTCTGCAATCAACACATTCTTGATCCGATTCAAAGGCTTAGGCTGTGCAAGTCCTTGGACAAGTTTCATGTACCAACTCAATGCGCGATCTCAGGGAGTTGTAATGAACTGAGTTCTTTTGACAACTTCATCTATGACATTCTTAATGTTCCATACGACTTCACATAGAAACCAGTGATGATCAGGATCTTCAGATCCATCTCCCCTAAAGATAGGGAGTCTCATCTCATCTTCCATAGATCTTCCTAGGGTTCCTGACTGAATATGCGGTGGACTACTATTGACAGTGCTTTGGATGCTCTGGTTACTAGGATTACTTTGGTTGCTTAATACTGTTGAATCAACAGGAGGGATAACAATACTCAATTAGATGGTCTACGCAGTTTTTGAGGTTTCAGGCTCTCCTCAGCGAAGCTTTTCATCTTTTCCTCCTCTTCCCTAGCGGGTTTTGAATGTTCTTCTTCTATTATTTCTACTTCTTCTCCACTGTAGAAACCTTCCTCCCCGTAGTTCTTCTTAAATAGGTTCTCAAGATGAACTTCTCTGAATACTCTCCCACTGCGTGTATTCCCAGCTTCTGTGTCACTGTCACTGTCCGAATTTTTGAACATTATCCTTTCTTGATCCGACCAATATATTATGTCTTCAAGATGTTCTTCTCATGCAATAGCATCTTGATTCTCAGCTTTAGAAAATGCATAAATTTCCCTCTGGGTCCCTTAAAGAAATATCTCTCGGTTTGGCTATACAATTCTACTCTATCAACAACGAACTCTGTGATGTACCCTCCAATGGTACTATCAAACCAGTGATCTACTACTCGTGATACGGTGTTATCAACTCTCTTGACCTTCTTTATCAACTCTGACATCCAAACCATAGGAGGTCCATATCGGATCTCGAAATGGGTATCTGCTAATCTAGCTAGCCACTCATATAGCTCCTAATGGATCCCTCCAACGAATATCTCGTGTATATCGATGAAGATATATATTTCTAGCCAATCCTCAGTGCTAAGATTAGGGTTCTTATTCTGGGCTTCAACGAAGTCCTTCTCTTGATCCTCTATCCACTTTTGAATCTATCTTCTATGGAAACCACCTTGACATTCCCTGAAAAAGATTCCCGATCCAGATTATTTTTGATACAAAATGAGAGCGAAGATATAACACATGAATATTTAGAGATATTGCAAGAGAGACAAAAATATAACAGAGACATAGCGAAAATAACAAGAGTCACAGATATACAGTAATACACGATTTCTATTAATGAAATAAATGTACAGAGACTGTAAAATACAGAGTGAAAGACTCGCTAGAATGGTGGTAGCT
>JZKD02S1739367.1:29404-43201 GCA_000966675.3 Picea glauca
TATTGCAACAACTTAACCCATCATTAACTCCTAGTTTCACCCATTTTAGTAGTCAACTTCTTCTAGGAGCTTCTAGAATAATTTGACTTCTTTGACCTTCTAGATAACTCATGAGGGCTCTTCAACTTCACAAGGCCATAACTCTCTAACTGTGAAGAGTTATGTGATGTTCCACATATCATTGGAAATGGCATGACATGTACTATCCATATAGAATAGTCTTACCTGCAAATATACTAAAATTTGTGCCATTATACATCAAACAAGATTAAGTCCCTTAAACATGCTATTGGGGCTATCAGAATTTTCTACCAGACTTGCTTCAAGGATTGACATCAATGAAAACCAACCCAATTGATCAACAATCTCTCACATTGGCATTGATGAAAACACTCTGATGCAACATTGAAGTCATATCGCTCATGCTCCCCGTGTGACCATCACTCCCCCTGCGAACATGCCTTTGTTCTTTCTTTCCAAGAATCTGACTATTTATATTGTATCTGATGAATCTCTCCCCCTTTTATATCAATGGCAAAGGGAAATTACCATATGGGGCTACTCCCCCTAACTGAACTATACTTGGGGATACTCCCCCTGATTGAACTCTTCCTTAAACTGCTCCCCCAAACTGAATTGTCCTCTTTATGGTGCTTCCTCATGTAAATATAAGGAATATAAGATAAGAATTAAAAAAAAAAATATTTCAGAGTAGAAATTACTCTGATTATTTGGCGAAGATACTCAAAGGCTTCCCTTGGAAGTGGTTTTGTAAATATATTTTCAACCTATTCTTTTGTTCCCACATATTCAACTTTGATGTTCTTTTCTACAACATGTTCCAGTAGAAATTGAGACTTGATTTGAATGTGATTCTTCTTGGAGTGCATCATTGTATTCTTTGAGATACTGATGGCACTTATATTATCAAAATATATTGGAATGGGCTCATCATACTCAACCTGTATATCTGTTAGAGTTTGTTTCATCCATAGAACCTGTTTACAACATGTTGTTGCTGAAATATACTTTTCTTCAAGTGTAGAAAATGATATTGATGATTTTTTCTTTCTTAGCCAAGATACCAAACACTCACCCAAGTAGAACGTTGATCCACTTGTTCTTCATCAGTCATCAATGCAACCTAACCAATCTGCATATGTGTAGGCAATAAGTGATCGATCCTTTCCTTTTGGATACCATAATCCATATTGTTTTGTACCCTTGAGATATATGAATATCCTCTTTACTTCTTGAACATGTGATTCCTTTGGTGCTACTTGAAATCATGCCACCTATCCAACTTCCTGCATTACATCTGATCTCGATGTTGTCACATAAAGTAACCTTCCAATCATTGACCTGTACTACCTTTCATATGTAGACTTTGAATCATCATATTTGCTTAACTTGCAATGGGTTTTCATAGGATTATTGACTAGTTTGCAGAATTCCATTTCAAACCTCTTTATCATTTATCTAATATACATTGTTTGAGAAATAAAAATTCCTTGGCTTCTTTGACATATCTGAACACTCAAAAATAAGGATAGTTCTCCAAGTAATGAAATTTCAAATTCATTCTACATATCCTTTCAAAATTCTTGCCTTAACCTGTCATCATCACTTCCAAAAATAATATCACCAACGTAAACTTAAATTAACAAAATGTTATCTTGAGTTACCTTGATGTAGAGGTTGTTGTCTGCATTTTCTTTTCTGACCCTTACTACTATAGATATATGTCTAGTCTAGAATATCATGGCTTGGGGGGTTGTTATAGACCATATAAGGCCTTCTTCAACATGCACACATAATATTCATTCTATGAAAAATAAAATCCTTCTTGTTTCTCAATGTATACTTCTCCTCCAAGTTCCCCATTCAGAAAGGTTTATTTCACATCCATCCAATACACTTTAATATTCTTGGAGCATGCACAAGCTAGGATCAATCTGATTGCTTCCATTCTGGAAACTAGGGAACAAATCTCTTCAAATTCAATACCTTCAACCTGTGCATATCCTTTACCAATCTAGCTTTGTTCCTGGTAGCATGTCCATATTCATTCAATTTATTTCTTATGATCCATTTTGTGGCAATCACATTCTTGTACCTTGGTATTGGAACCAATTCCCAAGTGTCATTCTTCTGTATTTGATCCAACTCTTCATCCATGGAATTTTTCCAAAATTCCTCCTTGTTGGATTCTTCAAAACTTTTTGGTTCAATCGAAGATAAGAGTGCTAGGTGCAGTTGTTCTAGTGAATGAAATCTTCTTCTAGTCTCAATTCCTACATCTTTGTTCCTGATAATATGATCTAAAGGATGATTCTTTTGTATTTGTTTGCTAGGTATCTTTGGAGGTACCTTTTGTTCTTTCTCTTCTACTTCTATCTGATCTTATTCATCTTCCCCTTATGTTGCTTCTTCATCCTTTTATTCTTCTTTGTAAACCTGTTCCAATGACTCCTTTTCTTCTTCCTTTAATTTTCGTCAACCTATCTCATCAATTGTTGCATTGATGCTTTCAACAACTTCGTTGAGCCTTAGATTGTAACATTTGTATGGTTTCCTTGTACTTGAGTGAAAAACAAGCATTCCTTTGTCCACAAGAGAATCAAACTTTCCCATTCTGCGATCTTATCTTTTGATGTAGCATTTAATTCAAAAAAATATGAAGTTCTTTACATTTTTTGGTCTTACTTTCCATATCTCATAGGGAGTTTTGTCACTATTGTTTATAAGCATTACTTGGTTTTTAATGTGAACTGTTGTATTCACTACATGTGTCAAAGAAAAATGTCAACTTAGAATCCAATAACATTGTTCGAGCCATTTCTTGTACTATCATGTTCTTTCTTTCGAAAACTCCATTATGTTGAGGTGTCCTAGCAATGAAGAATTGTCTTTTTATTCCATGCTTGCTACAAAAATCGATAAGTTCCTTTGAAGTAAACTCTCCTCCATTTTCCGATATCAAACATTTTATTTTTGAATTCATTTCATTTTCAACCATTTCCTTATATACCTTGAAGTTTTCAAATGCTCCTGATTTATTCATGAGAAAACAAACTGCAGTCATCCTTGTATAATAATCAACCAATAACATAAATTATTGCTCACCTTTTAAGCCATTCGTTCTAGTTGGACCAACTAGATCAGTATGCACAATTTCCTATGGTCTTGTTGTGGAGTATTCGTATGATTTGAACCTGGTCTTTATTTGCTTTCATTGTTGACAATGCTTGCATAATGTGTTGGTTGGCTTCATGATCTATGGAATTTATCTTACTTCTTACTTTTTTTATGACCTTGACGAGGTTGTCCAAGTTTATGTGATCCATTATTCCGTTCCATAACCAAACTTGATCTTCCTTTCCTAGACAACACTTTTCATTTCCAATTTCACTTAATACATATATGTTGCTTGAAGTTCTTACAATTGTTGCAACCAATTGGCCTGAACCTACTTTTCTTATTTCTCAGTTCTGTGAATCGAGCACAAGTTTTTTACCTTGGTCACACATTTGACCGACACTTAGAATATTATGTTTCATATATTCTACTAGTAGAACATTTTATGCCTTGATATTCTTGTTTCCAATTCTGATTGTTCCATTTCCAACGATTCTATTTGAGTTGGCGTTTCCAAAGGAGATTGATCAACCTCTTTTCTTTCTCAATGTTAGAAACATATCCTATTCACCTTTCATGTAATTTGAGGAACCACTCTCAGCATACCAGACACGTTTCTTGTGTTTAGCTTGTAGAGAGATTGTGCATTCTTCATTTTTATACTAATTTTTCTTTCTTATCCATATTCTTTGTTGAGGTTCCTGTCTGTGACTATTGTTATTCTGTTGTGATTCTTTAGGAAGGACTGTCATTCTACAATCTTTGGTCATATATCCAAATTTGTTTCACTTATAGCATTCCACTTCAGTGCTCAAGAATTCAACCCTATTGTAGCTTCTTCTCCGTGTTTCACTAGGCCTTCTTGGATAACCATTTTGTCTACGACTTTCAAATCTGTTTCTGTTTCTGCTATTTTCTTTTCAATTTACATCTTTATGTCCAAAATTATTACATGCATAACATAAACAAAAAAAAAATTGTTTGATACCTGGGAGTTGAAGATCTTCTAGAAGGAGTTACTCTTCTGAATCATTCTTCTTCCCAAGTCTTGTTTGTTTCTGATGATCGTTGATTCTGAAATATGAAGCCTCATTGTTCTAATTTCTTGTTGAATTTATGGAGATTAGTTTGTGTCAACAATTATTGATTTGTCCGATAACAAAATTGGCGACCATACTCGGGAACATCCTCTTTTGGTCTTTGCTTCCTTTTTTATTTTGGCTTGCCTACTTTTGGTTGATTTTTCATTCTTTGAGTCATTGGGTGACCCATGTGGACTCCCTGGTCTTGAAATTTCATTTGGAAATCCTATTCTCCAATCATTATTTCTTCATTTTCAGTCATCGTCACACCCTTCTGTGAAAACCAGGGAAACGACATTACACTGTGTATTTATCACTTCTTGAAACAATCCTTTATCATCGCACTCTATCCTTTTGCCACTTTCCATGATTCATGAAGAAATTTTTGAGTGACAGTAAATTTTTCCTCTTTGCCCAAATTTCTGATCATTTCATGGGATGAATTTTTTGGTCCCGTTGGGTGATTATTCAGAGCTTGGTTTGCAATTTTTAAACTGAATTTTATCATTTCTCAACTGTTGAGAGTCTTTTTCCTAAGCTTCACGATTCTACCTTTGACTTATTGTTGCAAGGGTATAATCTCTAGGTGCTTGTCAGATAATTTGTTAATGATTTTTTGTGAGTTTTGGATTGTTGTTGATTAGAAAACAATTTTTGATTTCATTAGACAAATGAGTTTTCTTGTTTTTATATTTTTGGTTGCATTATGAGTTAAGTTTGGGGAATTGTGTTGTGAGTGCATTCATTTTCTTAAAAAAAAATTCTTTTTCCTTAGTTCATATCTCTGCTTTTTATTTGCAAAGAAAAATAATTGGAATTTGTAGTGTTTACAAGAAATTGTTTGCATTCAAGTGTTTGTTTAAAAAGAGAAAATTGGAAAATTTGATATCTTTGATTGTTTGGCATCAAGATTGTTCAAAGACTGAAGGAATTGTGTTTTGCAACTTGTTGTATTCTGGAAAAATTAAACCTTTTCTCTTATGTAATTAGAGTTCATCGAACAAAAATATTTCATCTCATATCTCTTTGCATATAGTTTAGTCAAGGTCAAACACTTCATCAATTTCATCTCCGCTTCCTTTTTTAGTTAAACAACAACCATTAAAATTTAGTGCAATTTTAAAATCTACCTAGTAACTCTTATTTTCTAGAACTATTATACACCAACATTAGCTAGGGATAGAGCTTTGGAATAGGTTGTGAGGAATACTCTCCAAAGAATCAAAACACAATAAGTATATTGCAATAGGAAGAGTTAAATCCACTTGCTACATTTTGTCTTAGGAAGCCCTTCTAAAACAAGGGTCAATCACGAGGTCACATTAAGACTGGCATAGTTACTCACCATTATTTGTTGGTCTTAGTGTAGTGAATACACATATTATTGGGGGTCACTTGAGAGAAAATCATGTGTTGACTTTCTCGAGGCGATTTTGGTATTAGATACCTTGCTCTTGTGTGTATATCAGACTGTCGATTGCTTCCCCAGTCGTCATTTTCATAATTGGTAACCTTAGTAGCCTATTTCTTTAGGGTGTTCACATGAAGTGACTTTGGAGGATCAAGTCTTCACAGTACCTGGAATCGATGTTGGCTAAAATCACTCGAGCTCCTTGGAGGGTATACCCATGATTATGTGTGGGAGATTGCACAAGGGAGTAAGTCTATTAAGAACGTCGTCGGCGTAACTTTTCCACCTGCTTTATCCCAGCCCCTTCTTGTATTTATCTCGTGACATTGGATTTCATCACCAACTAGTGATTTCAGAATAAAACGTTTTGTTTGTCTTCTTGATATCTAGATTTTATTAGTGAAGTGTTGTTTGTTTCTCTAGTTGGCCATAGATATCTTTAATTATTTTTTGGGTGAATCCAACATCATCCCTTGTCATTCACATAGGATGCAAGGATTGTCTCCTGAAGAACTGGAAGAATATGCCCCCTTTCTTCCTAATTCACCAGAGTGTCCTTCTCCTAAAGGAGTAGCCAATAATGACATATCCTCTGAGAATGAGATTTCTACTCCATTGGTTAAATCATCACTCCCTGTAAATTTGTTATTAAATGTTCTACAAGACTAATTTTAATCCGAATAAACTCTTCAAGAGATGTTGTTGTTGAAGACTATACTAGAATACCTTCGAGACCTTTCATAGAGTGCGGTGTAGATGATCCACCATTTCACAATGAGTCTTTTAAAACTTCGGTTCACACTTTTGGAATTTTTAATCTTAGTTCTGTACCAATCTGTTCTTTTTTGGAGGACTTCCTTGGGACACGATATTTTTGGTAAAATAGGTATGAGTCCAAATCAACCTACGTCATCACACATACCCATTACTTCTACTTCTTATACAATAACCTATGGATCATTTTACTAGCACAACAAGTAATGTTGTTATGGTTCCAGACCAGTTGTTGGTTGGTACACATACAATTCTTCCTCTCTAGCTCACTATCTCTACCACGGTCCCACAAGTTACACTTATTTATGTCGAAAGTTCGGTAAAAAATCAAGCTTCTATTGGAATGCCTCTTACGCTTATATCAAATCCATCTCTTCCACCTAGGTATAATGCTCTTAATAGTTCTATTGTTAATTCTTCATAGGGTCCATCCAGAGGACCTAGTCATTTTATTCCACCTGGGTATAATGCTACTAGTGGTTTTGTTCCTACTCCTATACAGGCTCTATCCAGAGGGCCTAGTATTCCTCCACCACCTGGAGGATCTAATCGTCCTATCCCAAGTAAATCTAATCATATTGGAGGCACAAATCATTCTGTTACTTCTATTTTTCAACTTCGTGATGGAGGCCAACCTCAAATTGGGGGACAATCTCAAGTTAGGGGACAACCCCAAGTTGGGGGTCATAATCCAGTTTATGGGAAGTATACATCTAGATTACAAACGCAACCTTGGAATTTCCCTTTCCAAGGTAATCAACAAATTCCTGGGGGGGAAATCCTTAATTTAATTCTTTTGTACCCTCTAATCCTAGGCAGCCTTATCCAGGCACTGTAAATCCTACTTGGGTCAAGCCTTTCAATCTAATGCTCCTTTCCAAGGTGGCATGACAAATCAACCAAAAACGGTTGGCTACTTGACTCAAAATCCTCCACAACCTAATTTGATAGGACCCTCTAACTATTTACAAACTGCTTATGGTCCTATTGGTATACCAACGAGATTGCCTCCCCAAAATTACTAGTTTCCTCAAGTAAACAGACAATTGACATTTCTAGCTACTTAGGATTTACCGAATTTATCTAGGATTTTGAGTGATCCCATCTTGCATTCTCCTTATTGGTCAGTTATACCTACCAAATTACCATCAAACATTCTAATTTTGACGGTCGATTGGGAGAAGACCCAAACAATCACTCCATGACATTTCATCTTTGGTGTTCATCCAAATCCTTGATGGATGAATCCATACAATTACATCATTTCCAACACACTCTTACGGGTTCAACTGCCAAATGATACATCGAATTGCCAAGAGGATTATTCAATGATTTCAACACCTTGCTATGGATTTCTTGACACATTACCAATTACAGATACAATATGAGACGGTAACCAAAATCTTAATTTCATTTAAATATTCTTCTTCTACTCGCATCTCATACCATATTCATGAGTGGAGGAGGAGGCGACAATTAATAAACATTCCCCTTCCTGATCAATTATTGGTTGAGTGGTTTACCAAATCACTCATCGGTCATATAGCCCATGATGTTTCCATGGGAGGTATCATCACTGAAGAACATGAAATTAGTCTTGCTCAATACTTGGATCTCGTTTATTCTTAAATGGGCACATTATATGACTTGATCCCTGATGCTCCTCACCCGTTTACAAATCCAACCCCAACGCCTCTAGTAGCTTCTCATGTTGTTGATGGTGTGATTGGCACTTTTCATACTGGGACTCGGTCAAAACAAGTCAATCATTCCAATCCAAAATCTACTACTTCTAATGTAAAAAATGCTACTCCTCCTGTTCCCTCTACCGGTAAAACCTTTGAGGTCAATACGGTTCAGTCTACGCCAACCGGTAAATATCAAAATAAAAAGAAAGGGAAGGGTAATAATAAAGAGGATAAAATTAATAATAATCAATCGACTAAACCCAAAACTCAACTTGTTGATGATAAATAAAATCAAAAACCTCATTATACTTGTCTTATTTGTGGTGAGGACCATTACACAAAATATTGTCTGAGACATGCAAAAGTTACTAGGTTCCTCCAAGGAAAAGGGAATCCCCCTACACCTGTCATTTTTTCACAACCTTTTCCTTCTCAACAACAGACCCACTTGGCTATTCATGACCAACCCTCTCTCTCTACCACCTCTTATGTACTGATGTGTACTAGTGACTCCAAGAAAAATGAAGTTGCAGTCGCTACTCGAACCAAAGATTATTCTCCTTATAAAGAAAAACTTGATGACCAACTTCCTCCATTGGCTCAAATTCTTCCATTGAATCCACCTCCCAATGTTCCTCTTCAAATTGAACAACCTAGTCCTGATACATTTATTATTCTGCCTCCTAAGGGCGTCATTCATAACTCGTCATTTAACCCACATCCACGTGCCACTCAAAACTACAATATTGTAGAAGATGTTGCATTGGAATCTTCTGCAATGTCGACTCTCGAAGTCCTTCAAAGTGGTCCTACTCAACGGAAGGAATTGTTAAAGGCTATTGGGGGAATTGATCCTATTGATACAAATTTGATAATGATTGACTTGGAATATCACATTACAAGACTCCCTCATCAATTAGCTTTGCAAATACAAGTAATTGTGGAAAATAAGAATATTTTTCAAATAGTTGTTAAGGAAGGAGCTTCGAATTGCATCGTGTCCGTCACTTATTGGAAATTCAATGGCTCTCTTGCCCTTATTGCATCACACAACATGTTAAAATCTTTTAATGGTATATGGTTTAAATATTATGGTGTTCTTCCTGCGTTATTGATTGCGTTAGAAGGAAAAACAATTATTGTTGAGGTTGAGGTGTTTGATGCACCTCTCAATTACAACCTTTTACTTGGTCATAGTTGGATCGATGTTATGCAAGCAGTAGTTTCTACCCTTTTCCATGTGTACGTTTCCCTCACCAAGGTAATGTTTTTACGGTACATTATCTTACCTCTTTTAGATCTGATTTGCACACTAGTAGCGTTCCATTCATAGAAAAATCACCTCGTAGTTATGAGAATGTTGGTATGGGTATTTTAAAGGATTCATCGTTAATGGGTACTTTCCCCATTCGACCACCCGATGTTCCTCCTCCTTTTTTCACTTATATTAACATGATTTTGACCTGTGTAGTTGAAATCCATGAATCATATGACCCTTGGATAGTACTTAGCTCAGAAGAATGTCTTCATTATGGAAACCAAATGCCTTTAAGTCTAATGGAATTGGCCTATCAAGCTATTCAATTGACATATCCTTATCCTCATTCTCTCTTTGATATGACTCCTAATCTATTTCACACAATATTTACAACTGATGAAATGATCATGGAAATTATGTCTGTGGAAGAAACACCTTGGGATGATGGACATCATTCTTCCATCCTCTTTCTTGAACCCGATACTATCAAGAGTTATCAATGGATTTCAAATCCATCCAACCTTATTAATATTCCCCCAGTTTCTAAACCAACACGTGATGTTTTGTATGAAGGAAACTTGGGAAATATTTCACCCACCGTCCCTCTAGATATTTCAATTAATCTTGGCATAATGGAAAATGTTCACATAGGTTCCTCATGTTATCCCGATGAGATACGAACTTACAAGGCCCTTTTCCAAGAGCTTCATGACGTTTTTGCATGGAGTTACGAAAAGAAGCTTGTAATTGATCCATATATCATTGTACATGAAATTAAGGCATACCCTAACGCTAAACCCATTCAAAAACGAATTTTCTCAATTCATCCATGAAAAGTTGTTGTGATCAAACTCGAATTTGAAAAACTTCTTAAAGTTGGTTTTGTCTACCCTATAGCGTCGACTGATATGGTGTCTAATCTTGTTCAGGTCACAAAGAAATAAGGAACGATCTGTTTTTTTGTTGATTATAGGGATATTAACAAAGCTTGTCCTAAAGATAATTATCCAACCCCTTTCATCAACCATGTCGTTGATGATTATGTCGGGAGTGAAATCTTCTCTCTAATGGATCGATTTTTCGGCTATAATAAAATCAATATTTTACCGGCGGATCAACATAAGACCACTTTTATTTTCACTTGGGGTACCTTCGCGTACCGTAAACTCCCTTTCAGTCTCAAGAATGTTGGTACTACTTTTGAACGTGCTATTTCTTATTCCTTTCATGATATTAAGAATATTTTACAACCTTACCTAGATGATTTACAGAATCATTCCATGTATCATCAAGATCACCCGACACACTTACGAGCCATTTTCCTCCTATGTCGATATTACCGCATACGATTGAATCCACATAAATGTGTTTTTGTGTGGATTCTAGAAGAGTTATAGGATTTATTTTTTTCCTTTATGGGATCAGGGTGGATCCTTTGAAGGTTGAAGATATTATCAATTTTCCTCCTTCTTCTACCTTATTCCAATTCCAAAGTTTGCAAGGGAACAAAAGCTTTCTACAACGATTCATTCCCAATTATTCTGAACTAACAAAAGGTTTCACTCAACTTCTTAAGAAGCTTCATGATTTTGTATGGGATGAAACTACAAACAAATCCTTTGAAGCTTTGAAACTTGCATTAAATCGCACACCACTAGACTTATTTCCACCGATTATAGTCAAGATTATTTATTATATTTTGTTGCTTCAGATCATACCATAGCCATGGTTCTAGTCCAAGAGGATGATTTGCATGATAAACATGTCATTTAATATTTAAGTCAGAGTCTTACAACCACCGAAATCAAATACATGCATGTGGAGAAATTGGTCTTGGAAGTTGTTCAAGCTGTCCAATGTTTTTGTCACTATATCCTATTGCACAAAACCACGATTATTTTTTATTGCAATCCTATGCAACATATTAATACACAACAATTTCTAGGAGGAAAATACTCCAAATGGATAGTGATTCTCCGGGAGTTTGATTTGGAGTTTCAAAGAGAGAAGTCAATGAAATCTTTGGTTTTTGCTAAGTTGATATGTGACCTTCCCTCCACTGATATGGAAAATGTGGCAGAAGATTCTTTTCCTGATAAATCTCTCTTTCCGATAAGTTCAAACGATATTTGGTATGGATACATTATTATTTACCTCCAAACCCAAAATTTTTGGCCCAATATATCTCATGTAGATCATCGTCGTATCAGGTATCAAGCCGATCAATATCTTATTCTTGGTGATACCCTTTACTGTCATGGTATTGACTTCGTGTTTCGACGATGTCTGACATATGATGAAGCTGAGAAATCCCTAAATGACTGTCATTTTGGAGCATGCGGCAGTCATATGTCTAGGTATGCCACTGCCCAAAAAATCCTACAATTTGGTTACTTCTGGCCTTCACTTTTCAAGGATTGCATTCTCGCAATTCAGAAATGCCATGCTTGTCAAACCTATAATAATAAGATTCGATCTCATCCTTCTCCTCTCTATCTAGTGGTTTTCATTGTTCCATTCACTAAATGGGGCATTGACTTCATGACATGTAACCCTCACTCATTCAAAGGGAATGGATACATCATTGTAGCTATGGATTATTTCACTAAATGGGTCAAGGCGATGCCTAGATTTGATAACACCAAGAAACCTGCAACATTGTTCATATTAAATCATATCATCATTAGGTTTGTGTTAGCGATATTTCTTGCTAAGGGGGTTTAGATATCAAAAGAATGGGTTAAAACCCACTTGTCCAAAGTTTCGTGCGATAATGCGCCCATGGTAAGCAGCAAGCAAGACCGAGCGGTCCAGATTTGCGCGCCCAGATCGACGACGCATAGCGAATTTCGGACCCCCCTTTCCTTTTGATCTTTAAGCGAAGGGGGGGGGGTCCAAGATCAGGGGCGTAACTCTCCGACGGTTCATATTAGCGCGCCCGGATCAACGGCGGTGAAGAGCATTTCAGACCCACCCCCGCCTTTCTACCTTTAAGCAGACGGGGGGGGTCCGAGCTCCCATGAGTAGCTTCCCGACGGCCAGGATCGTAGGGCCCAAATCAATGGCGCTCATGTAGTCCCGCTCCTCTCAGCTTCCCTGTGTTTAACCAGTGTGGGCCCTCCTCCTGTCGTTTTATTCTCTCTCCCGCCTTTCCCCTGCTGCCGTGTGTCATCCACTCACCTCTCCTCGGTGGTCCTCGTGGCTCTCCTTTCTCCCACCATCCACTCATTTCCCGTCGCATGTCCCGCTCCCTTTCCACATCCGTTTCTCACCCAAAGGCAAGTTCGTTCTCCCGTCTTCTCCCCATCTACCTGGGTGTCCTCCGCCATGGTTCATCCTCTGTCACCCCTCTCTGTCATCACTCTCACTCCTCGCCACTCCTTCCACGCACTCCCTGATGCCATCACGCCTACCATGCACCGTGTCCTCTGTGCTGGCCCTCATGTCCGTCTCTCAAGATATCCATTTTTTCCAGGTGGCAGCGCGAGAAGTCATCTGGATCCCGAAGTGCTGAGTTGGCTGGGCCATTATCAATCCCAAGAAGTAGTTATTGAGGCAGTTGAGGGTGGTTAAACATCGTCTCCACCATAATGGGGACGTCCTACAATGAATTAAAAGCACGTCAATTTGCCGATGTAACTGTCAGAAGATTGATCGCGTCTGCCATAAGTTGCACGGTTATTCAAAGATTGCGGCTGCAGACTGTCAGAAGCCATGCAGACGCAAAGCCTTCAATGCATTTTCTTGGTTCCGCCGCTGTTGTAGTTTTGAGTATATGTAGGCATTTTTGCCATTTTTGTATCCATCGATGGTAGAGCTGAGCTCCCGACTGTAATTTCAGCGACATTCTAGTTTCCTGGTTATGCCTCTGTGTTTGAGACTTCTTGGTTGATAACAAACAGTTTCCTTTATTTTCCATCTTTGTTTCATCTTTGCTAGAGGGTTCACAGTGAAGGATTCACGTGGACTTAACGATCTTGTTGCGATAAAGGATTTGTTGTGGCATATTTGTATTCTCTGGTATATGTGTTTGAATGTAAAAGGATTTTGCGTTTGAACGCACTTCTTCTCTAGTCTGTGATGAACCTGATGTTTATTGTGGACCACTGTGCTTTCTTGCATAAGTATTCCATCTGCTCACCCTTTTTACTAAGACTCACTGTTTGGAGTTTATCAAGACCTCACTCGTTCATGCATGCCTGGTCCGGTTTCTAAGTTGAAATTGTATTGTTTCGAGTTTCCCTCCATTTGATCAACCTTAAAACAAATCGTGACATTAAACTGATGGGATTCAGGCTCTGCTCCTGCTAGCAATCCAAGAGTGACTTCTTAACGCCAACATTTCTGGCGCCGTTGCCGGGGACGAAGTTGAAGATTTTCCCTGGGCAGAACGACAACGACTAACTGATTTCTGAAGGTGCATCAGATATCAGAACTTGAAGATTG
>JZKD02S1739367.1:63696-78552 GCA_000966675.3 Picea glauca
AAATGAAATGGTAAAATGAACTTGTTTTGACCTATTTAACCTATTTTTACCATTTTTAACTTAAAATTAAATTATTTTTTAATATTTCCACCTATGTCAAAAACCTAATGAACTTTTCAAAGTGTCAATATTGTAGGATAGGGGCCTAGCGACTGGACTTTTGATATGGATCACTCATTTTTTGGTCGTTTTTGTGTGTTTTTATGATGTATATATGCTTTTTCAGTAAAAAAAAATGTTGAGCATGCTATTTATTCTTTCTCATGCTCATAAAACTATGAGAATGTAATCAAGTAAACTTTTATCACTTTTTCAGACTCGTAATGGAAATATGAAAAACGAACCCCCTTGGAGTCCCCTTTAAGCTCTTTTAAAACTCCCTAAACATGAAAAGATATATGAGCGACCTTGTTCTTTTCATGATTCTAAAAGTATTTGAAGAAAATTTCTGATGAGCAGTATATTATCTATTTTTTGGTCTCGACAGACTAATTTACGAAAAAGGAAATTTTGGAGTTTTCTTTAAGTGTTTTTCAGACTCTCTAAACATGAAAAACCCCTGAGGTTTATTTATTTGGACTTTTAAAAAAAGCATCGAAAGGCCCATATGGGACCAAACCACGCCTTCCTAGGGTTCGTTAAATATACTTCGAGGGACTCATCTGAAGGATGAGATTACATTGCAAGCATATGTTATCCTCCTTAAGCTTGTGTGATTTAAATAAAGAGGTACTCGCAAAAATGGTGGGGGGAAATTGGGAAAGAAATGTATATCTGTATCTATGTTACTTCCAACAAGTAACTCTTGAACATGACACCCCTATTCATTATAGTATATGGTTTGGGAAATCCATTTGTCTCTTATTTGATCATCCAAAAGTTTGTATGTTGGGTCCTCCTTGAGTCTATTTTTCCACGACAATTGTCGTGTAGTTCATATGTTTAAGAGAAGTTAAACCTAAACAATCCTTTTATCAAGTCGACCATCTGGAGTCCTCAAACTTGTACCATGTTGGCCTTCCCTAAGTTAGTTTTGAATCACTTTATACTCCGATCCACTTCAAATCTATTACATATTTCGTGTCATTGATGGGGGGATACTTTAAGGCCCTCATGTGACGAGTCTTTTCCTATCGAATTCAACTCATTATCCAAGAAATAAACTTAGAAATCATTTATTACCTTGAAACTTACATGCCTCACTAGCAGGTTTCCTTGTTTTCAATAGTCGGTTCACATCATTGGCCCCTGATTGGAAAATTCTATCGAGTGTTCGACTTCAACTCATAAATTCACATGATGACATGGATCCACAATGTATGATTGGTGGCCATGACTCACTTGAAAACTATGCTTAGAGTCACTTGTAGTCTGAGTATGGGAATTCCTACCTCAGTAAATGGTATATTATTATGTAGATACTTGATTGTTTGCAGGTTTCTGACCGATGTTCTCCTTGTTCTCGACACACACGTTCTACAAAGTATTTTGGCTTTCACATGTTCGAACTTCATACTTTGGGGAGAATTCTATTACACATTATTTTGGTCACCCCATGATCACTGATGATATGTGTATTTCTTACTCCTCTCTTCCCTGAAGCTACTGAAGAAATAAGACTTTCTCCCTAGGAAATAGAAGCATCTCTCCTTTCCTAAAAACCCTACCAAAGAAGATCATCGCACCTTACCAAATGATAAAGGTGTGACGATCCTTGATCATTTCATGTTGCACCACAGTGGATTGCGACATCGTTGCAGGTTTCTTTTTTTAGGGTGTGACGATGTTGAAGAAAAGGAAAAAGGTGAAATTCTCGAAGTTTCTAGAATGGAATCTCCGGAAGGATGAGGTGGTCATCGATCTATTTGGATCTCACTTGCCTCTCTGATTTAGTGGGATCATCCTAATCTCTTCATCCATACCTCTTCACTTTATATAAAGAGGTATCTCTCATGGGAAAATTTAGGTTGGGCTATGCATGAATAATTCTACGGAAGATTGTACTTGTGATAGCCTTGGTTTAGCTTTCCAAGTCAGGTTGTGAATACTCTTCATTAAAATCATTGGAGAAAAGGTGTGTGTGTTGAAGAAAAATGCCATTGGAAGGGACCTTGCAACATCAAAGAATAGGTTGTATTCTCCACTTTCATCAATATAATGTAGTGATACATTTCTTCCCTATAAAAGTCTCTCCATTTTTATTAAATAATTCCTTGATCTTATGCATAGGTTTCATTGGAATATATATATATCGATGTTATCTCTCTTTGTTGGTTTTTGCTTCTTAAACATGTTCAACATCCCATAAATCCAAATATGGAGCAAGGACGATACTAGAGAGGATCAAACGATGATTAAACGGTATGTCATATGTCCCTCATTGAACTAGTTTACATTACATTGAAATTTAAGGAGAAGCTTGTATTCTGCTATGTTTTGTTCTAATTTCATGTTGAAGTTAGGGAGATTAGTTTGTGTTAGCACTTATCGATTTGTCCAATAATAGCTATCCATCTAGAATACTCTTACCTGCAAATATACTAAACTTCATAACATTATACATCAAACAAGATTAAGTCTCATAACCATACTATTGGGGCTACTAGAATTTTCTACCAGAATTGCTTGAAGGATTGACATCAATGACAACCAACCCAATTAATCAACATCTAATGCATGTAATAGACAATTACCAATTTATATTTATTATTAATCACCTTTACACTAGATAACAAGAAAAACCAATGGTTGATGTAAGATTGCAGCAGTAAACAACTGATATGTAATAGTAGTAGATGATTGGAAACAACAATATGTAAATCATCCCACAAAATTAGAACTTATATCTATAAAAAAATCCTTCTATAAGTACTACAATATTCAATTTCTAAACAAGATTTATGAGCACATTTCTCCACAATAATAAGTAGGTTTGCAACAACAAATAACATCCCTAATGGATGTAGCATAAACTTTATGACTACAACAAGTTATCCAATGAATACTCAAAGCCTTGAGGTATGATTAGCATGCCGATGGTGTCATAAAGATAATTTAAGTGAGGGTTTCAAGGGTTGTTGAGAGTATATATCATCACAAGCATAAAATAATATTGTCATTTAGGGTAAATGGATTCATGGTAATGAATTAAGGGATGCCATACAAGAGAGAAGGTGAATGTTTGAGACTTAGAGCTATCCCCTTAAACAACCAAGTCAAACCTCAAAGGAAGACTACTAAGGTTTATCCACTCATAAACTGATCCGGATTATTTTCGGCACAAAATGATAGCAAAGATATTATAAAGAAAAGTATAGAGATGCATCAGATATCCAACAATATAATAGAAATATATCATAGATATAAACACAAATATATAGTAATACATGATTTCTATTAATGAAAGAAATGTACAGAGACTGTAAAAATACAGAGTGAATGACTCGCTAGAATGGTGGAAGCTTATCTATGAGAAGAGATGTGACGACTACTCGCATTTGCAAGAAGATGATTTTACGATGAGGATCCAAAGGCCTTTATATCATAAAGAAAATCCAAAACCATAACCCTGGAAAATGAAAAGCCAACAGTTTTTTGGACCCCGTTTTGGGTTGTTCGGTGTATCAACTTCCCGGGGGTGTAACTTTGGCGCATGATCTCTATTTGGGGTGCACGATATCTGATTGGAAAGGCATCGTCGATGAGATTAATTTTGGTGGATCAATAAGAAGATCGATCCTGAAAAATCTTCATTTAGGTCCTCAAAATGGCCCCGAAAGTTAAAAACTACTAAAAATAGTAAATTAACAAAATTGCCAGAAAAATGTTTTGAGCCAGTTGGAAAATGTGGATGGCCACTGATATCCACCTGAATCAATCCTCCCTCCTTATGAATCAATGGTATTCATTGTGTTGAGTTCCCAGGGGAGAGGGAAAATACCTTGTTGAATCTGGATCTTGATGAGTTGCTTGCCTTGTTGGAGAAGTTGCATTGCTTATCCTTTTGAAGGTTGTCACGAACACGTGGCTGGAAGGGTTGGACATTTTTAACCAGTCTGACTACATGAGATGTTTGTGTGTAGAAGGGATATTTTCACTTTGTTTCAGTCTTGTCAACCTATTTATGTTGGATAGAAGGTGCTTGGGCCAAGAATGTAGTGGTTGCAGTATCCTTTTGTTCACCTTTTGAATAGATTGTGAAGATGCTAAATTTTGTAGTATGAGATACTACCTTGTAGCATTGTTTAGGTGGGACAGTAGTTGGAACCACCTATGGTATCCTATAGAGATGACCCCCCAGAGTAACAATGACACTACAGGGTCAAGACTCATAGATAACATGGTGCTTCCACATATATGGTTGGCCCAAGAGAACATCACAGAGATCCAGTGGGGAAACATCACATAATAACTCATCCTTGAAGCATTGGATGTCGTATGAAAATTAGCACTACTAACTAACATAAAGATCCCGTCCCTAGTGAAGCCACCTGATGTTGTATGGTTGTGAGTGTGGTTTTTTCGACAATACAAACTGTTTGACAACCTCTGTTGAGATGAGGTTCTTTTGGATTCCGCTATCAACAGTGAAATACAGTGGGGTGCCTTTCACTCACATATGTGAATGAAAAAGGTGCTCCCCCTCTTTAGGATATGTTGGTTCTTTTGGTTGAATTGTTTTGGTTGTGACAATAGTAGTGGGGTTTGCGTCGATGATCTATATTTTACCAGTATTTTACTAATCATATTTTGTATTAGGGTTCAACTCCTTATCTTTTATTTCAGCCACCAATGAATGTTTTGAGCAACATTGATCAATGTTGTTCCAAGTTTCTTGGTGGAAATTGTGCCATTTTCTGGTGTACTTCTTCGTCTTCATGTCATGCTTATTTTCCTGTGTCTTGGACTAGTTTTCGAGAGACTTTTTGTTAGGGTCGTCTTTATCATACTTTGGTTGTTGCAGATTTGCAGACCTGAACTCCCATTTATTCTGTTGCTTAAAGTTTTTCTCAATTTTAACAACATATCAATAAGAAACACCAAGTGATGAGATTTCCAAAAAATCAATTTAAGCTTGGATGTATCTATGTAGAGCCCCACGATATTTTTGAACTAAATGTCTTTTGGAGTCTTTGATACCTAGCTTGTTGTGCAAGGTATGGAAGGTGTTGGTAAACTGTGGAACTGCTTGGCCCCTCTCTTGCCACAGTGTGGTCCATCTCATATATTGCTCCTCATAGTTGCCTCATGCTTCTATGAGGTGCTTTCTTTAGTATGTGTAGTTTCTTTCTTATATCCAAGAATTGATTTATCATATGGTGATCTTTGACTTTCCAATATCTCATTCAAGATTTCTGAGCTATTCAAGAATTTGTTTGACCTCTCTACCTTCTTTATAAGGTCAAAAAATTCAACTTCTAACTTATGACATGACTCTTGCTTTTCATTTATTTGATTCTTCAACAGTTCCTCTACCCTTTTGGCTTCTTCAATTTGGGTCTTGATATGGACAATAATTTTAAAACTTTTTCTAAGTTCATCATCTACCTTCTTATCTTCTTTTTTATTCTTTAGTCTTGTGATCTCTTTTTCTTTTTCTTCTAATTGAGTCTTATTACTCTCTTCTTGTTCTTTGAGCATTTCCCTTAACTTCAGGATGTTCCTTTGACTCTTCTTAAGAAACTTTTTAGTGTTATCTGAAAGATAGTTATAGTCTATACAATAATGGTCATTGTTATATTCATATAAACCCTCTTCAACTTTATTTTGAAGTTCTAATAGTTCTTGTTCTCTTCTTTACATGAGATAACTACCATCAAACTCTACACAAACTATTTCTAGATTTTCTTCTTCACTTGTAGAGAAAAATTCAACATCATCACATTTTGAATCATTGCAATCAAGGGTCTTTGAGGATTCTTTACCTTCATTAGAAATGTCTTCAATATATTACTTTGTGATATCATCACTTTATTTTTTGTCTTCATTTGAAATGTTTTCAAGCTCACATTTAGAAATAATGGATTCAAGATTTTTTGCAGATTCTTTACCTTTAATGATATTAATGGAGTGGTCTTTAATATCTTCCTTCTCCTTCTTTCTTTGATATGTCTCCTTTATCTTTAGCCATATATCCTTGGAGGAAGTGCATTGTCCCATGCTCTCTTTGATAGGGCTTGAGAGTCCACTAATAATGGACTTGAGAGTCAATGCATCATTCTTCTTTCCTTCCCTTTGAGCTACAAACTTTGACTTGTTCTTCAATGAAATTGATCCACCAATGGCTGCCTTACAAATACCTATTGCCATTTCCTTCAAATGCACTCTCATCTATGTTCTCCAAGTAGAATAGTTTTCCTCATCAAGGATTGGAACTTCATCATCCATTTGTGTGTCTATAGATCTCCTCCAAGCTTGTTAAGGCTTAGAGTGAAGGCCATATATGATACCAATTATTATACAAACTGACTACACTGACAGGGGGGGGGGTGAACAGTGTAGGGAGCATTTTCCCAAACTTGCCTCATACACAAAATGCATTAGTTAGCAATCACCATTTACTCATTACGTAGTGTTGTCATTTATAACAAGTTAGATTTGAATATATACCATCAACATATATCAAAAATATATCATCAATAAATCATGACCACAAGGAACACAAAGAACAAAAGATGTATGTACAATTTTCATTTTATAACAGACTTCAATCCTTGGGGTTTATCAGCGACAATTGAATAGAGTAAAACTCTACAAGAGCACCAGATATATATGAAAGACTCGTCTTACACCCTCAACACCAATTGAGATGAGGCAATAATCCTCAACAGATATCAATCTGTCGATAGGTATGTGACCTGTCAGTAGTGCAGCCCGCATATGTATGTGCCCTAGATCACTACAACCTGCCTATGTACATGGTCAGCATGTACTATAGACCGTGTATGCCTTCTAAGTTACTTAGGATTATCTCTTCAAGATCAATTCAGATCCTCTACAACCTTCAATCACATTTTCATCAGTCTTTCACTGTCAAATATGATCCAGAACCAATCACAACACATATAATCTCTCCAACAACTTACTCATGCTTCTCAACCATACAATCTGAATGCTAATCAATCTTGTATAAACAACTAGTATACTATAACAAACATACCAGCACTGAATCATAGGAGTGTTGCTCACTTCATCAACCAGCTCAAACCATATCATAACAACCATACCAAGAATTCCTTGAGCATTCACCTCACAACAAACAAGAATATGCATCAAGACAACAATGTAACCATACCATAGTTTCTATGGAAGATCTGAGCCCATAGAATATAGATCTAGAACCTTCGTCAGTCTTTAGGAGCCTGTCATAAGCTCATCCAAAAGTCTTCAAGACTTTATCTACTGTACACGCCATGTCCTCATTCAGCCCGCATATGTATGCACCCTGGTTCACTGCATCACGTGTATACCTCAAAAACTAGGGTTTCTAAACTTCCGAAACTTTTGTCGTTGTGATCTCAGACTTGCCGAAACTATGATGCGTTCATGAGATCCTCCATAATCTCTCTCTCTCAGAATAGATCTTCAATCATACTCAAGAGATACATAAAAAAGATACTCCCAAAAAATGTATTTTTCACAAGAGACCCTTGCCACTTATTTATACTCTTCATCTTCTAAGTCACTTAACCCACTTCTAGGTCACTTAACCTATTTTCCTCATTTTAGGGTTAACCACTTTCCATAATTAGAAAGTTATCCACTACTTTATCATTTAAATATTCCTCCTTGACTTTGTCACCTCACTTTATCATTTAAATAATCTTATTTGATTTGTCACTTTACTTTATCATTTAAATAATGATTTCTTCTTTTCAAGCACTTTGACTTCTTTGACCTTTTGGGGCTTCAAGCCTTCATATGAGGGTCCTCCAAGTTTGTAAGGTCATAACTCTCAAACCATGAGGATTTATGTGACATTCCACATACCACCAAAAATGGCATGACAAACACTATCCATCTAGGATAGTTTCGCCAACAAATTCACTGATCTTCATCTCATTATTCCACAATAAAACATGGGTTCTCCAACCATTCTTCTAGGATTACTCAACCGTAAAGCATCTTCCCGTGAGGGCTTTCACCATAAGGGGGGCACTTTGCAGTTCATCTATTTGTGCACCTTATCAACCATGCTAAGACTATAATGATCAATCTAACTATGCATCATATATCAAAGAAATTGCATCGATCCATCTTCATCTTTGAATCATGTATCAATGACAACTCATTGATCCATCTTAATCTATGCATGACATCATATGCATCATATATATGACATCTATCCATTCTCATCAAGGACAATACATATAACATTTCACATCAATAATCAATAAATCAATCAATCAATCAATCCTTTGGAATCAATCAATCACTTGACATCAATTAGTCAAACCATTGGCATGAATGACAACATGATCCAACAATCTTCCCCTTTGGAATTGATGGAAATATCAACATTGATGTCAACACCAATCATTGATGTCAACATGTAGACAAGGCATGCTCTACATCAATAGTCATTAATCATGTCAATGTGACTATCTCTCCTCATCAATAAACATCAATGACATCAATGTGACTATCTCTCCCTGTTTGAAATCAATGGCAAAGGGTCATTCTCCCCTTGGGGATGCTCCCCCTATTTGAACTCTTCTTGGGGCTGCTCCCCCTATCTGAGCTCTCCTTGGGGATTCTCCCCCTGTCTAAATTCCTTTGATCTTCCTCTAAATAATCTCTCCCCTTTTCAACAAGGGATATCACTCTAATGTAATGCTAAAAACACATCTCTCATACTCCCCCTATGACCATCTCTACCATTGGAATTGTGCCTCTGCGCTCTTTCTTCAAGTATCAGTCTCTTTACCAAGTATGCATCTGATAAATATCTCCTCCTAGAACCATGGGAAGAAGAATGAATCCCCCTATGGGTATGTCTCCCCATATCTTCTCTGCAAGATGAACAATATGATGATCCTTGGACCTCTTCATGCATCAAACTCATGCCAACCAAACTTCATGAATCAAAAGATACGTCAACAATGACATAGAGAATCATGAGTAAAATATCAACCAAGTACATCATGTACCAAAATATGTGCTCATCATGAACAACACCTATGTACATCAACCATGTTCATCAACAATTTTCCAAAAGATATCATCCATGGAATGTATCAACCATATGCTTCTATCAACATGCCAACATGTGCATCTACCAATATGCCAACCATGTGCATTTAATAATATGCCAACCATGTGCATCCACCAATATGCCAACCATGTGCATATACCAATATGCCAAACAAGTGTCATATCACTCATGATATGTCTCCATCATGAACCAAGTGCCATAACCATGTATCTCAAACAAATACCAATTGTTGTGCTAATCAAGTAATACCAATGGTGTACTATCATCAATCATATGTCATATATGAGTGTACCAAACATGTGCATCAACATGTATCACCACTTGTACTAAGTGTAGAAATTTTCAATACAAATTAAGTATTTCTTGCTATTCTCCTGATCTAACAATTATATGCCACTGTTAAATACAGAATCGCTTCTACTATTATTCTTGTGGAAAATGAAACCATGATCACAACCACAATCACAAAGTGAAATATCAAGAACACATAACACAAAAGTTTTACTGGGAAAGCGTAAAGATAAAAACCCCACTATCATATATTATGTATATCATGAATCATGAAACAATCTCTTACAAAACTCTAATCCAAGAGCTCTCAATACAATACAATCGTCTCACACTGTCATACACAAATTAGCAAATACATGTACCAATTCTCTGTGTCCAGATAGCCTACCTCCTCTGCACAATCTCTGCAATTGGAATTCTCACAATGATGATTCGAATTACCTAGTTTGCACATGCTCATGAGCATATCCACTGCATGTGTGATCAAATCACGATTGATAGCTAAACTGTCCCTTTCACCTATTATCTCAACTGGGTCTCCACTAGATCTGACATGCATGTAGTTAACCATGGTGAATATTCAGTTGTATGTGAGTTCACTAATTAACTGAACTCTCACTAGTGCATGTTTAGTTACAACTGGTACAACTGATCTTAACTCACTTAACTACACTTATAATTTTGTCACAACTCCAACTCACTCAGTTATGAATGAAATAATAGATTAATATTTATTGTCCAATTTATTTAAGGGAAAAGTAAATCAGACACATGTTTCTTGTTGACTTTTCAACACTCCCTCTGAACAAGAAAGGGATTATCCTTCACCCTGATCCTATCTCTATGATATTCAAATTTGCTCCTGGTGAGCGCCTTCGTCAGAATGTATGCATCCTGATATTCCGTAGGAATGTATTTAAGAAACATGATATTTCGCTGCACACAATCTCTGAGACGATGATATCAGATATCTATATTCTTAGATCTGTCATGAAACACAGGATTAATCAAGAGTTTAATGCAACTCTGATTATCACAATAAATCATTGTCAGATCTAAATGAGAACCAAACAAACCAACCAAGATCTTCCTCATCCATATAGCCTCACATGTAGCTTGAATCGCTACCATGTATTCTGCTTCCGCTGAACTAAGTGCCACAGATCTATGTTACCTATTGTACCAAGAAACAGTTGTAGATATGATACTAAAGATCCCCCCTGATGTGCTCTTTCTGTCTGTTGGGATACCCACCCAATCTGCATCCGTGAATCCATGCAACTTCACCTCATCCATCTGTCTGTACCATAATCCATACTCATATGGGCCCTTCAGATATCTCAAGACATGCTTACCCACCTTCCAAAAGAGTTTGGTAGGCTTAACCATCGCTTGAATTAGCTGGTTAACCGTATAGAAAATGCCTGGTCTCGTGTTCACTAAATATATTAGCGAGCCCACTAAATGTTGATAGACAGTAGCATACACTACCTCTCCAAAAGTATCATCCTCTTTCCTCCAGTTTCCTGCAAGAGGAGTATCCATGGGTTTGCAGCTCTCCATGTGAAACTTACCTAGTATCTCCCTTGCATACTTTCCTTGAGAACAAAAAGTTCACCATCTCACTACCATATTTCCAATCCAAGGAAATAATGAAGAAGGCCCAAATCCTTCAACTCAAACTCCTTTGCAAGGTCATCCTTGCATGATTGTATCAGTTGCTCATCACCAGTCAATATTAAATCATCAACATAAAGAAAAATGATCAAAATCTTACCCTCCACCACAATTTGGTATAGGTTTGCATATGCTTCACTTTTGGTGAAGCCCAGTCCAGTGAAATAGCTATCCATCCAAGTGTACCAAGCACATGGTGCTTGATTCATCCCATACAATGCTCTCTTGAGTCTGCACACATGTGACTCCCTATAAAAGGTCTCAAAACCTTCTGGTTGTTCAATGTACACTTCTTCCTCAATGATCCTGTTGAGGAATGCAATTTTTACATCCATCTGATGAATGGGCCAGCCCATCTGCGTTGAGAGTGCAATGATGGATCTTATGGAAGAGTACCTTGCAACAAGTGCAAAGTTCTCATCATAATATATCCCCTCGATATGTGAGAATCCCCGGGCCACAAACCTGGACTTGTATTTCTCCACACTCCCATCAGCAGCTTGCTTTACCTTGTAGATCCATCTCAATCCTACCATTGATTTACCAATCAGTCTTGGGACAATTTCCCATGCACTATTTTTGACAATGGAGTCATACTCCTCTACCATAGCATCAACCCAAGTGGGGTCCTGCACTTCTTCTTGAAAGGAAGATGGTTTAGTCACAATACATTTTCTCATGAGAGCCATGTATCCAACAAATCAATCAAGAGACTGTATTTGTCTGCACTGTGAAGTAGGGGCTCCTACATTCTGTACAACATATAGTCTCAATATGTTAGCTTCTGTGGTGTACTTTCTTCCATTTTTGATGGATGGATCTGCTTGAGTTGTTTCCTCCACTTCATGAACCTCCTCATGTGGCTGATCCACATCTTGAGACTCATCCTTGGGAACCAACAGTTCCTCTTCTGCATGCAAGTCTAGCTCCCTCTCAAGCGACAACTGCATGGCTTTCCCCCTCATCAAATTTTATATCTTGTCGCATAACAATCATCTTACTGATAGGAAAATACACACAATAATTATGCAGTGTTTCTGTGTACCCTACAAATATCCCAACTTCAACAGTCGGTTCCAGCTTCTTCTTGGAATATTTTGTCACATTCACATAAACAGATGAGTTAAAATTTTTAAAATGAGAAACATCAGGTTTCTTACCAGTAAAAGATTCTTAAGGTGTACTCATGCCAAGTACTCTATGAGGACAACGATTCTACACATAAACCGCAGTATTGCATGCTTCTACCCACAAATGCATTGGTAGGCCCTGATCATGCAACATCGCTCGTGTTGCACCCACAATAGTTCTGTTCTTTCTCTCCGCGACCCCATTTTTTGTGGGTTATGAGGCGCTATGAGTTCTCTTCAAATTCCTTCTCTGATGTAGAAGTCTTTGAATTCGTTAGAGATGTATTCTCCACCATTATCGCTCCTTAGAGCCTTCACTTGCTTCCTCGACTCTTTCTCCACCAATTCTTTAAACTCACATAACTTTGAGAATGTTTGATCCTTCTTCTGCATGAAGAATATCTAACATTTACGAGAAAATTCATCAACAAAAATAAAATAATACCTATGTTTTTTTGTTGAAGCAACCAAGAATGGTCCGCACATGTCCGTGTGAATTCTCTCCAGGATCACCGAAGCACGGTTCTCCTTTTCATGAAAGGTGGACTTTACATACTTCCCCAGGGTGCATCCCTTGCACTGATCTAACTAAGCAAGTGTTCCCCTTGGAATTCTAATAGATATTTGTTGCATGATCTTCAAGGATCCATGATGAAGATGGCCCAATTGCTTGTGCCATAACTCACCCTCATCCCGGCTCACCACTTTTTCTGCCTTGCCTATCATGGCACCACAACCATCTACCTCCAGCATGTAGAGATTCTTAACTTGAATCCCTATCTTCTTGACTTGACCCGTTGCTTTATGTCGCAGGTAGGCTTTTCCACTGCTAGAAACAACATCATAGCCTCTGTCCTCCAACATTGTGACTGAGACCAAGTTTTTCTTAAAACCTAGAACATGCATAACATTTTTCAATTGAAATGGCTTGCCTGACTCCCTCTAAAAGGTAATGGTACCAATACAAGTCGCACTGTATCGTCCATCATCGCCCATCTCTATATGAATTTTGTGATATTTCTCCTCCAAGTCAATGAAAGACTATTTATCTCTTGTCATGTGGAAGGAAGCGCCACTATCCAAATACCACATCGATCCCGATGCACTTGAATCCATTCATGCGATCAAAGTGAAGTCAAGTTCAAATTGTGAGACAAGATCCTCACCAGTTGTAGATCCAACAACCGTCTTGTTCTTTCTCTTCTGCAGACAGTTAGTAGTGAGATGCCCATGTTCGTGATAGTGAAAACACTTCACTTTGGACAAATATATCTTCTTGACTTTAGACTTGGATTTTGAATGGAATTTCTTCCCTTTCCCTTTCCTTGCCTTGGCGGTCAAATCGAAATCCTCTTCATCATCACGCTTTGATGAAGATCCATATCTGGTGTTCTGCCTGAGCTCCTCTTGCACTAGATCCAACCATAGT
This sequence comes from Picea glauca, assembly GCA_000966675.3. Classification (NCBI taxonomy): domain Eukaryota; kingdom Viridiplantae; phylum Streptophyta; class Pinopsida; order Pinales; family Pinaceae; genus Picea; species Picea glauca. The sequence goes on from JZKD02S1739367.1 coordinate 77,438, forward strand.
CGTTCCCAATCCAGAAAATTTTCCCTTCCATTGATAGAGTCTTGATAAATGTGCCAACTCTTGGGAAGTCCTAGGAGAGCCAAGCTCACCAAATCATCAGCAGCGATTTTTATTCCCACACTTCCAAGATCATCCTGACATTGGACAAACTTCGTGAGATATTTTGGAATGGTGTCGCCCTTCTCCATCTTGATCTTCCTGGGTTTACCTTTGAGCGCCAATTTCTTATGGTCGCTTCTGTTTTAGAACAGATCTATCAAAACCTTCCACATTGCATGTGGTGTGGTTTTCCCATGAATACTTGAGACAATGTGGTCTCGTACACCCTCCAACAGAATCCTCCTCACCTTTTCCACTTTCTTTTTCCATGTATCAAGATTTGCAGTGTCTGTCACATCCGAATTAAGAACATCTTTGTCAATGTAATCCTTCAAGCCATTGTCTTCGAGTACTGCCTCCATCCTGTCCTTCCAAGCAATGTAGTTAGAGCTGCCCTCGAGTGCATACTCCAACCTCAAGCCATTGAAAGACATTTTGATCTTGAATCAACTGTCACACCAAGAAAATCTTACAAATTCGAATGTTATCCAACCACCAAACTCAATTGTTGCAATTCCTCTTGCCCTGGGAGATTTGCACCCCACCTGAGAGTAGCCTGAGGGAAGTTCGCACCCTGCCAATGTCTATCTTGTGAACTCTCTGAGGAAGTTCACACCCTGCTAGTGTATAGCCTGCGAACCTTCTGGGGAAGTTTGCAGTGTACTTCACTATGGGGTTAGGGAGGTTCGCACTTCTCCCTTAAGTAGCCTGTGAGAATTCTCAGGGAAGTTCGCACCCTGCCTTTCAGTAGGGTGCGAGAATTTCTTCTTTAAGAACTGCGCGTAGTCTACAGTACTAAAGTTCACACCCTGCTAGAGACGGGACCTACAAGAATGAAATTATGTTCTCACCTCATTTCCGTGGCTCCATGGCCTCCGTGGCTCTAATACCATGTAGAAATTTTCAATACAAATTAAGTATTTCTTGTGATTCTCCTGATCTAACAATTATACGCCACTGTTAAATACATAATCGCTTCTACTATTATTCTTGTGGAAAATTAAACCACGATCACA